>CM032232.1:145425000-145460000 GCA_019009955.1 Riptortus pedestris | reverse complement strand
GGGACTCATTACTGGAAAAATAAATTTGCATGTCCCCTTTGATATATTTAGAAAATGCCTTAGAGACCTCTTTGCCATATGAGCAATTTATGCCGGGTCGTTTCTTAACTGGAAAATATCTCTCTTGCCTTTCATATGATAAATAATAAGTGGCGTTGGGCAATACAATCCTTTTGTTGGACGAAATCTTAGTAAATAATTCTCCTTGTAAACCATTGAATGATGAATGAGACCAAAAATCAGAGCTGTATCTAAGTGAATGGTGGGCTGGGCGAAACCAACAACAGTTCAGTGTAATCAGCAAAAATTCACTACCATCGAATTTGTGAGTTATAATACATAAAACATGCCATAAAACCTTATAAACCATTCAAAGACAAATGAGGCCAAAAATTAAAACTGAAATCATAACATTATTTTTCAAAACTTTTACTATTGATATAACACTTATAAATGTTCCTTTTACAGAAAAGTATTTTTAATGAAGGGAAAATCGACTAGGTTCCTACAAGAATCGTGCAAAGGACACTTCACGTCTGTAGATAGGGGTAGCATGTAACATTTCTCTTGTGGGAGATGGGTCTCCCAACAAAATATGCGTGTTCAGATATTATTTTATTTAAATAATTTGTAAAAACATATATTTCATCTTTATTATTAACAATTCTGTATGTGGAAGGCATGACACGAGACAAATACGATGCCTGTGATCTGTGCAGGGAGGTAGCACTAAGGGCTATCGCTTCGGCGAGGCGAGGCCTCTCGTTACTGTGTCGAGCAAAAATGTCCAAAATAGTGAATACCCTACCTAGGAAATGCCCTAGACGGCGTGTTGTTTTCCTGGTTGACCTTCAGGACGTCTCAGGCAAATGTAAGATAGCTGGGTTCAAGGTGAGTCCCTGAGAAAGCCAGCCCAAAACTGCCAAACTTTTCTGCGGAACTATGTACCTCGGAAAAGCTAATTAATGTAACCTTGGTAGTGCCAAAGACTCCAATTTTACTCTGAGTCGCACCACACCCTGTTTCAAACACCTCAATCAAATGGCTACATTGGGTTGAAGACAGCCTTCGTCGTAAATAGTGGATAGTACGCACCATGTGGTGCAGGCCAGCCTTCACAGTGAATGGCCGAGAGTAGGTACCAAGGGATGCAGGTGTAGACCAGCCTTCACAGTGAATGGTCGAGAGTAGGTACCAAGGGGTGCAGGCGTAGACCAGCCTTCACAGTGAATGGTCGAGAGTAGGTACCAAGGGGTGCAGGCGTAGACCAGCCTTCACAGTGAATGGTCGAGAGTAGGTACCAAGGGGTGCAGGCGTAGACCAGCCTTCACAGTGAATGGTCGAGAGTAGGTACCAAGGGGTGCAGGCGTAGACCAGCCTTCACAGTGAATGGTCGAGAGTAGGTACCAAGGGGTGCAGGCGTAGACCAGCCTTCACAGTGAATGGTCGAGAGTAGGTACCAAGGGGTGCAGGCGTAGACCAGCCTTCACAGTGAATGGTCGAGAGTAGGTACCAAGGGGTGCAGGCGTAGACCAGCCTTCACAGTGAATGGTCGAGAGTAGGTACCAAGGGGTGCAGGCGTAGACCAGCCTTCACAGTGAATGGTCGAGAGTAGGTACCAAGGGGTGCAGGCGTAGACCAGCCTTCACAGTGAATGGTCGAGAGTAGGTACCAAGGGGTGCAGGTGTAGACCAGCCTTCACAGTGAATGGTCGAGAGTAGGTACCAAGGGGTGCAGGTGTAGACCAGCCTTCACAGTGAATGGTCGAGAGTAGGTACCAAGGGGTGCAGGCGTAGACCAGCCTTCACAGTGAATGTTGATTTTCCTTTGTTGTGTGTAGATGTAGTGCAGCTTTAATAGTGAATGATCGTGTAAATACTAAGTGTTGATGTTGCAAATCCGCTTCACTGGAAAGGGTCCATTAGCTAACAGGGGTGCTGTTGAACATCAATATTTATAGTGAATGCTTTTAATCGACATTCATAGTGAATGAGCGAGCAATCATCCTTGAATCCTACTTGATAAAAGAGCGAGGGACTAAGTAACCACTGAGAGCAATATAAAACAGGTTTCTTAGTGAATGTTATTGTAGCCATGAAATAAGTAGCTGGCGAAAATCGGCCATCAAAGTGATTATTCGGGCCGTTATAGTGAATGTTCGAGTAGCCAACATATTTGTTCCATGTCTTTTGTACCCCAGCCTACATTACAATGGATGATGCAGACCTTCGTAGTGTGATTATCATAGACTGCACACTAGGGGACAAAACGCCTTCTCAGGAATGGTCAAGTGGCTGTCAAATAGTGAGTTCTGCCTACAGAGTAAAGGGATTGCCAATCATTTTTAGCAGATTTCCCTTAAGAGAAATTTTTGATTGCTGTTGAGACTATAGACAATTCATTTTAAGCCCGTCAGTAGTCTACTTCTCCCCACCTGTTGATTTAATATATATTTAATTCATTTGAAGGATTTTTCTAATCAGAAAACTCATTTTGAATGTAGAAGTTATTAATAGAATATCGGGCAGAAAGAAGAGGTTTCAGAGGCTTTCTGGAGTTTTGTGAATGAAGTAGCTGAATGGAGAAGGGCTTGCCTTGTGTGTGTGTGTGTGTGTGTGCGTACATGTGTGTGCTGGGAATGAGGAAGGGGAACCATATGGTCCTCTCCAGTCCTTGGCATACGCCTTCTTATAATCTACATCTCTCTCTCTCTCTCTCTCTCTCTCTCTCTCTCTCTCTCTCTCTCTCTCTCTCTCGTAAATTTACTATGCCATACTTAAATCATAACGGCAGGTTACCTGTGCCATTACATATATTGACGATTTTCATAAGGTGTTAAGATACAGAGAGCTTATGACTCATCTGCTAGATACAATTTCAATACGAAGGGAGATGAGCACAATACTCCTTACTCTGAAGCTTTCAGATGGCTGACGTCCAAGGAGTACAGCCGCCATCAAAATATTGTGCTTTGCTGAGATGATCCTGGGGTTTTGCCGTCACAAGGAATTTCTTTCAAGATTTCTCTCCGTTCTAAAAAGTGTTCTACAACTCCAGTCCGCTTCTGCTCCAGCTATATCTACATCAAAATCTCAAAAGCTACTCTAGTTTTAGCAAATGAGTTCTTAAGACCATCTTTTTTTGATGTCCATCACTTCCCCCCGCTGTACCGTAGGACAGCCTAATACCAGGGGCTCACACAATTTATAATCCTTAAATTTTGAATTCGATCTACCAGGTAGTCGGTGACCCACCAACACCCACATAGTGAGTCCTTGTGAGCACCTTAGACCTCCTCGCAGCCATTTGCTGCATATTTACATCGCGGGCCGAAAGTTTCAAATGGCCGCCTGCAATTGGAGCCTCACTGCCTTTGTTCAGTGAAACTCTAATAGTTGCCTAATAAGCTATCCTATCTTCCTAACTATTTACAATTGTACCGCTCATATACAGTTTAAAATTATATTTGCATATCCTTCTTGGCGTTCAGAATCCTATTCGCGAAATCCTCGAAAGCCTCTTCGATAGCGTCTTCTGTCTGGATCAAGTGAATCTGTAGGCCAATCGAGGAACGAGTATTCCCCCGCTAGTTATCCTTTCATCTATTCTTCATTCCCCATTTGTCCAGTAATTAGGGGCCTATGTATAGAGGACTTCAAATTCAGATAAAGGGTTAGAACCACCAGTATAAATAATACTGTTGTCATAGCTGTCGGTGCATACCGTCGTCACTGGCTGATGGTCGAGTACAGCTGGTGTTGTGCTATAGATGCGATGGCACCATCTACAAGCCCGTCAAATGTTGTACTGAGTTAGTAGTCCGTTAGTCAATAGGTTTTATTCGTCTTATCCCCGTATTCGGTTGTTACGTTTTAGGGTGTTAACGTTTTAGTCCAGATCTGTTTCCTTACCTCTTAGATCTGTCAAACGGGAGGTTTTATTTATTTATTTTTTTTTTAGCTAGTGTACAGGTAAATTGTTTTTGTGTGGTGGTTCGTTGTCCTTATCTGTATTGGGTTGTGTTACGTTTCTAGTGTTTTTGTCTGTGAGTTGGTCTGGTATAGTTTGCTAATGTGTAGATACAGGTTTAACGTGATATGTGCACAATTGTTGGTATAAATCAGACATAATTAAATAGAATCTGGATCTACGTACGTCGTCGCTTCGCGATACAACGATAATGAACACATTCGCTCGTCCAGACTAAACGAACGACACTCTAACTTCGCCAACCACTTGAAGGATCACTGACACGACCCTACAAATTTATTCGACAGTATGAAACTCCTACACAGACAAACGAAAGGACGAAAATTGGACATACTAGACAACATGGAGATTTACAAACAACGAACATTCAACGGAGACATTATCGACGAACAGCTCAACTCTAGCTCAGACACGATATTCAGACCATTGAGACTACTTAAACGGAATAACAAACGGAAGACGCCAACTGACGGACACACGCAGAAGTATCAACAGACGACGTACGTAGATCCAGATTATATTTAATTATGTAAGATCATCCTCGATCTATACCAACAATCGTACACATATCATGTTAAAACTGTATCTACACATTGGCAAACTATACCAGACCAACACACAAACAAAAACACTTGAAACGTAACACAATACGGATAAGGACAACCACCACACAAAAACAATTTACCTAGACACTAGCTAAAAAAATAAAATAAAATAAAACCCCCCGTTTGACAGATCTTAGAGGTAAGTAAACAGATCTGTAATAAAACGTAAACAACCTAATAATGTGAACAAGCTAAACGTAAACAACCTAATACGGGGAACAGGAGTATAAAACCTACTGACTAACGGACTACTAACTCAGTACAACTTTTGACGGGCTAGTAAGATGGTGTCATAGCAATCGAAAGCACAATGCCAGCTGTACTCCATCATCAGCCAGTGACGACGGTCTCCACCAAGAGCTACGGCAACAGGACTTCAAATGTTTGTTTGAGGATCCAAGATGTTCGCGATTATTGCTTTAAGAGAAAATCGCATGAGTACGATTAGGAATCAACTAAATACTGAAAAGAAAATAATACAAATAACTCGCATGACATTCGATATATATATATATATATATATATATATATATATATATATATATATAGAGATATATATATTTATGTAGGCATTATTGAACTTAGAAATCTTAAGTCACCCTGATTGAGACTCTGGGTATTCGTTATCAAAGTTCGCAAAGAAATCCGACTAATATAAGAATAAATAATTATTATTTCTTCTTACTACTGAAGTGATTGGTTAGAGATGCGGACGTGGATTGAAGATCACTGGAAAGCAGGGGATAGAAAATAGTTGATTGAGAAATTGTCGTTCCTGGCTAATCTCCGCCCCGGGGCTTCAGAAAAACTCGAGAATGTCCAGCTTTTCGAATGGGAATTACAGCCTACGTTTGCAAATAGGCATAACTCCTCCATTTTTGCTTCAACTTTCTAGCGGGGAAAAAAAAAAAAAATATGAACATATGTCCGGATTTAAAGCCGACATATGGCATAGCTGACCTTTCGACCGGGACTATCAGTGGGTGGCTGAATACGGGACGTGTTTTTAGCGTTCTCACGGAATGTTATTTACTAAAAAAGGACTCCGTTGTTCTTGGGGGTGAAGTGAGCGGAAAAGAAGTTGAAATAAGGGACTCGCTCCACGCATGCGCCCTCCATGAAATATGTGTATTTTATATCATCTTCTTGCCAACCCTTTTAAGGGGAGAAACCCAAAGGCAAATATGGACGAAAAATATTGAGGGATTAAAATTAATGACGAACGCCCAAAAATTAACACTAACGAGCCTTCAAAATCAAATTGACGACTTATAAAACGAAATTATTACACACAATTTCATTTTTACATGTATTACGTCATATAACTGAAAGGCATTCGACGAGTCCACGCAAGCTGATGCCACGATCCATTCCTAGTTCATTTATAACTTCAAAGATGTAGTTTTCTTTTTAGGATTATCAACAAAACGATCCGCCACGCAGGGGCTGCGTAAACTAAGCAGATTTCCCACATGTGTTGCCACGTATTTGCATTTATTACAAATTCAGTTCAATGAGACCAATATTTGGTATTTATGATCCAAATAATGTGCTTAATAACATAACAGCTTATTGTTAATATGGCATGAGTAGGAGAGAGGGGGGGGGGTTACTCAAGGCCGAAAACTATAAAATGGAAATATCATGGTTAATAATCGAGATAGTGAAAATACGTACATAACAACACTTGTGTAAAGTTACATTTGCACTAAGATTGGTCCCTTCCCACTTGTCGGATTTTAGCCATAACGAACTTAATCTTTCTTCTTACATAAAGCGACTAAATATCAAGTTTGGAAACGATTAAACTAAAATTGCGACCGCTAGAGCTGTAATAGACAATATTTATCTATAAAATTCCCTTAAGCGTCGGTTCGAAAAATTGTATAGAATCAGTCTTATTGAAAATGTTATCTTCTACACATTTTATGTATACTTTTCACTATCTTGATTCTTAACCGAGATATTTGTATTTTTTAGTTTTCGGCCTTCAGAAAACCCCCACTCCTACTCAGGCCATATTAACAGTAAGCTGTTATATTATGAAGCACTTTATTTGAGATCTAAATAAAAAATATTGTTCACGTGGAACTTTTACATTTTGTCATTAATGCAAATACGTACCGCGCATGGGAAATCTGCTAAGTTAACGCAGCTATTACTTTGTTTCGATGCCTAAGAAAACCTCATTCCAAAATCCCTACTCTTGGTATTTTCATTTACCTGTATCACTAAATATTCCCTCTTCTGCCTAAATTTTAATATTTTAAGGCTTACCCGTTGTTTACGAATATTCAATAAGACCTTATTTATAAGTGGTCACTGTTGCTACAAAAAATCGCTGAAGAAAATATATTTATTATTTAAAGTACCGTAAAATAGCCTAAAATCACTTCAAAAAATGTACAATAAAATCCGATATGTAAAGAAATTCAACAGATGCTAGAAGAATTGCACAAGAGAAATATCAATGCAGAATGTCTGTGGATACCAGGGCATTGTGGCATAGAAGGGAATATAAAAGCTGACGCCTTAGCCGCCAAAGCCATCAGTGAGGGCACACTACTGACAGAAGTTTCAGTCGCTGACGCCATCAATAATGCAAAAAAACTGGTTCTTGATCAATGGGCATGGGAATGGCAGAAGTTGCGTGATAATAAACTCGGCATTGTAAAAAGTAGTGTCAATCCCTGGAGTACTTCAACAAGCACTAAAAGGAGGGATGAAGTAGTAATATACCGCCTTAGAATTGGCCACACAAGGCTAACACACCTTCACCTGATGAAAAGGGAACAACCTCACCTGCACGTGCTGGAGTAGAACTGACTGTTGCACACATACTGAGTGTAGAATGTATGAGGACATCAGAAAATCCTTGGTAGGTCAGAAGTACTTACCTGTGAGTTTAGTATTTATATATCAAATTGGTTATAACCAAATATTGCTGTGTTTTTTTGTTATTTGTCACAGAATTAGGGATAAAGTAAACTAGGAGAGATCCAACGCAAGCGAGGATGGCGGAGGGCTGAGAAGTGGATGGTTTATCTGAAGAAAGGGACTATTGAACAACAAGAAGGAAAATGAAAATAGAATTTAGACCACCTAGGCACAATTAACTCTCCCGAGTTCGGTGCCTATGTACTATAAAATAAATAAATAAAAGTACCGACCTTTTTATTCACTTACATTTTGGAGTGTGCATTAAATTCATTAATTGCGTCCTCTTACTGGCTGACGACTATCATTAGACAGCTAATGTAAACGACATGTTATGGAGAAATGACATTCTAATTTCACTGGCACAAGTGGGGTTCTCTCCAGGCTCCAGACGTCTTTATCGTTGGCTTGTCTCTTGCAGTGGACAATGGGGGATCGCTGGCTCAACAACTGCTTTACTACTTTATTAGCAGATTTCCCTTGAGGGAAATCAGCTATTGAGGTCGCTCTCATGACGCGTTTTTTGAAAAATTTCTTCGAATGTCCATCGATCCTATATATATATATATATATATATATATATATATATATATATATATATATATATATATACAAAACTTACGACCGCTAGACTGACAAATAAATATATATATATATATATATATATATATATATATATATATATATATATGTCGGTCTAGCGGTCGTAAATTTTCTTTAATCGTTACCAAACTCGATAGTTACTCGTTTTATGCAAAAAGAAAGATCAAGTTTGTTAATGGCTGAAATCGGACCAGTGGGAAGGGGGGTTAAG
Source organism: Riptortus pedestris (assembly GCA_019009955.1). Lineage (NCBI taxonomy): Eukaryota > Metazoa > Arthropoda > Insecta > Hemiptera > Alydidae > Riptortus > Riptortus pedestris. Next base: position 145,451,654 of record CM032232.1, on the reverse strand, counting down.
GGGGGATCTTCGGAATACCTCCGTTACTATACGTCTGATCGAAAACTTGTATGGAAAAAATCTTATTGCAAATTAAATTTAATTTAATTTAATTAAATAAATATTGTCATATACATTTTTTCTCAATCTTGAATATTAACCGAGATATTTGCATTTTTATTAAGTGTGTTCGGATAACGGACGTTATGAGATCGGCTGATGTCGGGTCTATTCGTGAGTATCCCCCGAAAGCTAGTTAGGCCGTTTCTGTAACTGTTCGGCTCTCGTGAAATAGGTTTTAATGACTCGCTACGACTACTGTTACTGGTATATAGATTTCTCTGTTGCAAAGCTTCACTTGGGAAATCTGCTTAGTTTACGCAGCCCCTGCGTGACTGACTCTTCTCCTTCGGGAATGAGTATGTGTTGTTGCCGAGATCGATCGAGGCGTTAATCATTGAGTAGGAGGCCTATAATAAATGGCTCCTCTAGAAAGGTTGGCCAATCATCACAGGAGCAACTTTCTTGCCACGTTTTAGGGAGTAGCTGGAAAAGTTCATTGAATAATAATGAATCAGCTGTCCTTGTCTTTGATTGAAAGCTGATTGGAGCGTGAGTGGGGACCTCGAAGAAAATGAGTAGGAGTATATCGGCAGGGGAATTAATTCATGCAACTACTCGAGGCCGGAGCACTCCATTCACAACTGGATAAACATGTATTGGCGAATGAGTCAGGCAAGCTGCGAAATAAAGTAAACACAAAAGGAAGTGGGGGAGGTAGGAGGGTTAATGAGGAATGGGACCACAGGGCAGTGGGCGTAGGTGAAGGGTAAGTGTGTTAGGGTTCCAAAGGGTTAAGGGCTGAGGAGGAAGAGTATATGATGTGGGGTGGGCAAAGGGTTATGAGTTGAGGAGAGAGGAAAATGAGGAAGGGGTCTAAATGATAGAGGTTTGAGGAGAATGGGTTGTGAGTTGAGGAGAAAAGCAAATGATGTGGGCGGAACAAAGGGCTGTGGGTTGTGGAGACGGGTAAATAAATAAGGTAACCAAAGGGTGGGTGGGTTGAGAAAGGGGATAAAAGAGGCAGGGGACCATAGAGGAGATGGTTAAGAGAAAGGTAAGTGAGGAATGTCGACAAAGGGTTTAAAGTGTAACTGAGGACGGGTCCAAAGGATAGAGGGTTGAGGAGGAAGGTAAATGATGAAGACCTAACAAAGGGTTGTGAGTTGAGGAGAAAAGCAATTGATGTGGGCGGAACAAAGGGCTGTGGGTTGAGGATAAGGGTAAATAAATAAGGCAACCAAAGGGGTGGTGGGTTGAGAAAGGGGATAAAAGAGGCAGGGGACCATAGAGGAGGTGGTTAAGAGAAAGGTAAGTGAGGAATGTCGACAAAGGGTTTAAAGTGTAACTGAGGACGGGTCCAAAGGATAGAGGGTTGAGGAGGAAGGTAAATGATGAAGACCTAACAAAGGGTTGTGAGTTGAGGAGAAAAGCAATTGATGTGGGCGGAACAAAGGGCTGTGGGTTGAGGATAAGGGTAAATAAATAAGGCAACCAAAGGGGTGGTGGGTTGAGAAAGGGGATAAAAGAGGCAGGGGACCATAGAGGAGGTGGTTAAGAGAAAGGTAAGTGAGGAATGTCGACAAAGGGTTTAAAGTGTAACTGAGGACGGGTCCAAAGGATAGAGGGTTAGGAGGAAGGTAAATGATGAAGACTGAACAAAGGGCTGTGAGTTGAGGAGATGAGCAAATGATGTGGGCGGAACAAAGGGCTGTGGGTTGTGGAGACGGGTAAATAAATAAGGTAACCAAAGGGCAGTGGGTCGAGAAAGAGGGTACATGACGAAGGGGATCATAGAGAAGACGGTTAAAGTAGAAGAGTAGACGAGGAATCTCAAAAAAGGGCTGATCAGGAGAGAAAATGAGGAAGGTGGGTTAAAAGGCTGAATGAGGAATGCCAACAAAGGGAGTGTAAAGGGTTGGAGGAGAAGGGTGAATGAAGAAGGGGTCCAGAGTACAGGGTTGAGGAGGAAGGCAAATGATGAAGACGAAATAAATGTTTGTGAGAAGAGTAAATGATGTGGGTGGAACAAAGGGCAGTAACAAAAGGGCACGTTGTGGAGAAGGGTAAATGGACAAGGGAAACAAAAGGCAATAGGTAGAGGAGAAGGGTAAATGAGGAATATACACAAAGGGTAGAAGGTTGAGGAGGAAAGTAAATGATGAAGACGTAACAAAGGGTTGTTAGTTGAGGAGAAGGGCAAATGAATTAACTAACCAAAGGACTGTGAGTTAAGGAGAAGTGTAAATGAATAAGGGAACCTAAAGGGTAGTGGGTCGAGAAAGAGGGTAAAACAGAAATTGGAACATAGGGTAAAGGGTTGAGGAGGTCGGTAAATGAGGAAGGGGATTCGTAGGCAGACGTTAGAGAGTTGAAATTTGATATAGGAATAGTTGTGGATTGTGAAAAAGGGTTGATATTGAGGGTAATTGTGTAATGTGAGCAGAGGGTTGATAATGAAGGTAATTGAGGAATGTGAACAGAAGGTTGATGAGGAGAGTAATTGAGGAATGTGAGCGTAGAGTTGATATAGGGTATAGTTGTGGATTGTGAGAAAAGGGTTGATATTGAGGGTAATTGAGGAATGTGAGCAAAGGGTTGATAATGAAGGTAATTGAGGAATGTGAACAGAATGTTGAGGAGGAGAGTAATTGAGGAATGTGAGCGTAGAGTTGATATAGGGTATGGTTGTGGATTGTGAGAAAAGGGTTGATATTGAGGGTAATTGAGGAATGTGAGCAAAGGGTTGATAATGAAGGTAATTGAGGAATGTGAGCAGAATGTTGAGGAGGAGAGTAATTGAGGAATGTGAGCTTAGAGTTGATATAGGGTATAGTTGTGGATTGTGAGAAAAGGGTTGATATTGAGGGTAATTGAGGAATGTGAGCAGAAGGTTGATAATGAAGGTAATTGAGGAATGTGAACAGAATGTTGAGGAGGAGAGTAATTGAGGAATGTGAGCGTAGAGTTGATATAGGGTATAGTTGTGGATTGTGAGAAAAGGGTTGATATTGAGGGTAATTGTGTAATGTGAGCAGAAGGTTTATAATGAAGGTAATTGAGGAATGTGAACAGAAGGTTGATGAGGAGAGTAATTGAGGAATGTGAGCGTAGAGTTGTTATTGATGGTAATTGAGGAATGATCAATAGTGTGTCATTGCAACATGTGAGAAATGTGTTTAGTTTTCGCAGCCTCTGTGATGTTAAAAATATAAACAAACAGGTCAGCCAATCTCTGACCGGAACGAAAAACAATTACTGAAATATATCAGAATATAACATATTAATTTTATAGAAAACTATTTACTGTATCTAGTACTGTAATTTATAGTGATTCGGTATAATTTTTATCACAATCAATCAAATTTTAGTTGTCCAAGAACTTAACTAGTGTACGGGAGTGTGGGGCACCAGAATATATTTATATGTATCTCGTATAATAAAGGTCTTTTGAAAACAATATTTTCAAAAGGTATTTAAGCTTTGAATTATGTGGTTTATTTTTTTAACAGAGTATTGTTTATGTAAAATGAGTGGAAGTGGGAATTTGCTGAAAGACGAAAACTGATAAATGTGAAATATCTTGGTTAATATTCAAGATAGAGACTAAATGTATATGACGATATTTATAGTACAATTAATTTGCAATAAGATTAATACTATACAATATTTCGATCCGACGTATAGTAACGGAGATATTTCGAATTTCGGAAAATCCCCCCTCTAAACCCCCCCCCCCACTGGTCCGGTTTCAGTCATTAACAGACTTGATATTTTCTAGAATTTTGAAGAAATTTTTTGAAGATGGCGTCATCAGTACGGCCTCAATAGCTGATTTCCCTTAAAGGAAATCTGCTAAAATGTGAGACATAAAATTGAGAACCTACTTTGTTTTAATTATTCCAATGGGTGTGCAGCTTTAATGAGTAAAGTCATAAATTATTCGTTTCGCTCAATGTGCTAAACGTGTTGTTCAAAATTGGCAATATCATTTTTTTAATGAACACGGTAACATTTAATGAAGAAACAATAATTTATGTGATTTGAGTTAATGAGATCGCTAATTGGATACCAGATTTGTTGAAGCGGGCAGGCCCGTGGACCGGAATTCTCATGTGGAAATTTTGATTAGTGTAAGTAGTCTGCCTAATATACAGGGTTGTTTTATTTAACTGCTATTAAAACAATATAAGGCACTTATTAGGAGATTTACCTTGAAGGAAATCAGCTATTGAGACTGTTCTCATGACGCGATATTCAAAAAATGTCTTCAAATGTCCATCGGTCCAACCCAGGAAATGGTAAGTCCATAAGCGTGGGCAAGATAATGAGTTAGAGGGTCCAAGTCTTTCAGGCTCGTATTGACCTGCCCTGTATTTGACACACATACGCTTGATATACTACATTTTTTCCTATTTTTAGCAGATTTCCCTTAAGGGAAAACAGCTATTGAGGTCATACTCATGATGCGAGTTTCGAAAAATTTCTTCAAATGTCCATCGATCCTACCCAGGAGATGACGAAAATGAGGTCCGTTCAAAATTATATATATATATATATATATATATATATATATATATATATATATATATATTTGTCTGTTAACGCTCTAGCGGTCGCAATTTTTGTTAGATCGTTACCAAAATCGGAATTTAATCGTTTTATGTAAAAAGGAAGATCAAGTTCGTTAATGGCTGAAATCGGACCAGTGGGAGGGGGGGGGGTTAGAGGGGGGATTTTTGAAAATTCAAAATATCTCCGTTATTATGCGTCGGATCGAAAAATTGTATAGAATAAATCTTATTGCAAATTCAATTTACTATAAATATTGTTCTATACATTTATTCTTTATCTTGAATATTAATCGAGATATTTGCATTTGTATTCTGCGTGTGGTCGCGAGTAGGCTATGTTCAGACATTCCGCCGAGAGCTCTGGCGGCCGTTTCCATAACTATTCGTCCCTCGTGAATAGGTTTAGAGGTTAGGTTAACTGTTTTTTGGGGCTAGAAACTACTGGGTATTACGCCGTAAATAATGTTGTAGGTTTCGAGGTTTCTTACTACTACAGTTGTTATTAGGCAGATTTCTCTATTGTAAAACTTCACGTGGGAAATCTGCTTAGTTTACGCAGCCCCTGAGTGACGGACTTTTTTGGTTAAATTTTGATAAGAAAATGATGATAAGTTCATTCACTTAACCAACCAAATAAATTTGAAATTGGTCAGTATTTTGTATCAATAGGAAAAAAGTCAGTCACGCCAGGGCTGAGTAAACTAAGTAGATTTCCCTCGTGAAGCTTAACAATAGATAAATCTACATACATGTAACACAACACCACCGTGAATAACAAGTGGATAAATACAACCAGTAATAAGAAATCTTTCTGTCAATTTTAACAAACTTCCGACGGAAAGCGTCTGAAATGATAACAAACAAGTCTGCCAACCTCTCAGGGGAAAGAAAAACAATTACTGAATATTAATTTTATTGAAAATAATTCACTATATCTAATTCTGTAATTTATTATTATTATTATTATTTATTAACGTCCACTTTTTGCAACTCAGGCTAATTGGGACGGGTTATCTACAGGTTACCACCCTTTTCTAGCCAGGGTGGGATTTTAGGACGTTATTTAATGAATTTCGTCACTAAATAATTTCCTTTGCCCAGGCATTTATAATAAATCAGAATAATTTTCGTACATATCAATGAAATTTCAGTATTAAAAGAACTGGGCAAATATCTCGATTAATATTCAAGGTAGAGAATAAATGTAAATACAAATATTTATAGTACACTTAATTTTCAATAAGATTCCTTCTATACAATTTTTCGATCGGACATATAGTAAAGGAGATATTTTGTATTTGCAAAAATTCCCTTTAAAAATAAAAAATTCCCTCCCTGGTACGATTTCATTTTCTCTAATATGAATACTAACCGTTATATATGGATTTTTTTTAGTTTTCAGCCTTCAGTAAACCCCCACTCCTACTCATGACGTATTAACAATAAGCAGTTGTATCACGAACCACTTTATTCCAAGTTTAAATACCAAATATTGTATTCAAAAGACCTTTATTATGCGACATACAATCAAATTCGTTGTTTAGGATTAATATGGTTTGGGCAATCAACAGCTAGGTTATTATGCCCTTTATATTAGTATGATGCTGTTTGCAAGTGTCTGTATACTTTATGTCGTAAATAAATTATCTAATAGATTGTATAGATTGTTCTTACCATATCCTAAGGGTATTTAAGTTGCTAATTTTTATATAATTATTTATTAACTAAATCTAAGTTTTCTTTCTTAAAAGTACTTATTTTTATTTATTTTTTTATTTTATTTATTTTTTTACGAATTTACTTATTAATTCGTTGTGTGATGGCGTCATTAATTTTGATTTTATGTTTTAACTCGAATATGTTTATTTCATCTATACCACACTTAATATTTAACCTTTCCTGTCGACACTAAAGATCATATTTGTGAAATAGAGGTCTAGAGAGGGGGGGGGGGGTTGTAGCATATAACATATCCGTTACTATGAGTCGGATCGTAAAATGTTATAGACCAAAACTTGTTATGCTATTGACGGCCAGCAATTTTTGTTATAGGCATTTTCACGGTAACTCTGCTTAATTTACTTTGGTCCTGCGAATCGATTGACATTTGAAGAAATGTTTCGAAAATTGCGTCGTGAGTACAACCTTTGTAGCTGATTTCCCCAACGGGAAACCTGCTAATACCACAATTTCCTCAACAAATAGTCAGGACATCAACTTATGATGATTATCATGTTCAAACTCTCTGCCGCCTCCTTCCCTTCGTGCTCCCGTGACTCGAATCACTTTATAGACCCAAATGTCAGCCCGGGCAGCCAATAATCAGTGCAACTCCAGATCTTATCAGCTCATGCACTTCCATAGCGCACAAAATTGTCTTCCATCAATAGGCCATTACATTTCATTTCGAGCACTCCGACACAATACTTCTATTTCTATTAGTCCTGACACAATTCAATCTGGAAAAGCCTTCCTTTGAAAATAACTATTATCTACAAATCAAACCTCTTCAACGGGTACACTTGTTGTCCCTTCACTAGAATATCTTTTTATTGGCAAATTATAAACTGGATTTCTTGTCTTACCATAAACCTACAGCATGTCTTATGGCCTCGCTTCATAGACAATATTCTTTTCCTATGGCACCTGTTGCCAAAGAAGTATAAATATTAGAGTTGGAAACATTGTACTTGAAAAAGTGAAGTTTGTTGCTTAGGAAGCATTATCATTGAAGACAATGATAGTAGACCTGAAGTCGACAGAAGAATCAAATTTTCTAAACAAGCCTTCCAAAGCAAATAAAAGTCTGTCCATGCGTGTACAAACACCATTTTTCATCTACCTTCAATCTTGGTACCTTTGATATAGAGTGAGAAATTTCATAATAAGACTAGAAACACAGCAATATAAACAGTCAAATTCGTACCACTTAAATATAAAAATGCATAAAAGTAACTTACCCGTACTCTGCTCCAGCATATTGGTAACCATTTCGGAAGCAGTAACCTACACAAAATTCAGGTGTGTTTGAGAAGAAATCGGGCCCTCGTTTGTTCAGCATTCTGTCTGCTGAATCGACGTAGTAACCTAAGTAGTTGGAATCGACGTAATTCTGTCCTTTGTCCTGGATATCTTAACCACTCAACCTCCGATGTAGCCTTTATGTCGTGATGATGATGACGTTGGCTCCTGTTTCCTAAGAAAACTAACTAGGAAGCTCTTTCGCCCTCTCCATTTCACTCCCCTGGAAATCATCTGATTCCTTGATTTATATTTTTCTTTTAATGACAATCCCTTCTTCCATCAGTTTAAAAAAAAAAAAACTCCCAGCATCCCACAGAATGTCCGTTATCCCAAACAGCCATCTTGACAGTCCAACACCCATCCCGAGAGCATTAAAGACTCCATTCCCCGTCCCCTATCCACCCCAGCTCACCGAATTACCAACACTAAAGATATCATGGTGACATAAAATGTCTCCCAAAAAAAGATAAACACCCTTCCATCTACCTCTTCTCCTACCAAACAAAAAACCATTAGACAATAGTCCTCGAATGGCCACCATCCATTTCCCAAAGCCCATAAAACCGGAAATCGAACCAAAGCTTCGTTCTGCTCAATCTATTCGAATCGTCTCAAAAGAGAGACTTCTTTCATAAACTCCCGTCGTTCTGCTACAAAAACCTCACAAAACTACTGGCACACTCACGCTCCACACATTAAATCCCGGTGCTAAAACACGGAACAAAAATCGTTACCGAGGGCACCTCCATTAGTGATTGTAACAAACAAGAATTAGCAGATTTCCCTTAAGGGAAATCAGCTATTGAGGTCGTACTCATGACGCGAGTTTTGAAAAATTTCCTCAAATGTCCATCGATCCTACCCAGGAGATGACGAAAATGAGGTCCGTTTAAAATTATATATATATATATATATATATATATATATATATATATATATATATTAGTCTGCTAACGCTCTAGCGGTCGCAATTTTGTTTGATCGTTATCAAACTTCATATTTAAGCGTTTTATGTGAAAAGGAAGATCAAGTTCGTTAATGGCTGAACCAGTGGGAGGGGGGCTATAGAGGGGGGATTTTTGAAAATTCTAAATATCTCCGTTATTATGCGTCGGATCGAAAAATTGTATAGAATCAATCTTATTGCACATTAAATTTACTATAAATATTGTTCTATACATTTATTCTTTATCTTGAATATTAACCGAGATATTTGCATTGGTATTGTGTGTGTGGTCGACAGGAGTCGGCTATGTTCGGCACTATCCGCCGAGAGCTAGTGCGGCCGTTTCTGTAACTATTTGTCCCTCGTGAATAGGTCTAGAGATACCTTCCTACTACTGTTATTATTAGGCAGATTTCTCTATTGTAAAACTTCACGTGGGAAATCTGCTTAGTTTACGCAGCCCCTGCGTGACGGACTTTTTTTATTAGAATATGACCTCTGCCCTTCATTTTATAATGGAAAATGAACTCTCATAACCCGCCACTCTTGGTTTACGGCTCAGGTGGAAGCTTCTTCTAACCTTACCTGTCGCTTCTAACCCTACCTTGCCTTCGGTACTTTGTGAGATTTATGCAAATACGTTCTGTTCATCCCCCCCCCTTCTTTAGTTCTTGGACTACTAAAATTTGAGTTACTAAAATATAAATTATTCTTACAATTCAGAAGCCGTTTCAGTTGGGAATTTATTTTAATTAACTGAAAGATTTCTCATTACCGTTTGTATTTAATCACGGTGGTGTTGTGTTACCAGTATGCAGATTTCCCTATTGTAAAACTTCACATGGGAAATCTGCTTAGTTTACGCAGCCCTTGCGTGACGGACTTTTTCGTATCAATAGAAAACAAAAACCTAGAGATACGATTTTTAAAGTAATTTTGATATGAGTGCCTGAGGTCAGTTGGAAAAGGGGTCTCTGGCCAAATTAGTTTGGGAATCTCTGGCTTAGGATAATCCATCAGATTTCACGTTAGTCTTTCTTGTTTCTGTGTTGGTTGTTTATATGTCTTAACGCCCACATAATTATTAGCTCGTGACATGAGCACACTGGACCCAGTGGTTATTATGTATGGTAATTACATTTATTAAAAACTAATATATTATATAGTCAATAAAAAATAAAATTGATGAGGCACCTTGCAACAGTCTTTCGGCAAGAACAAAGTAATTTCTCGGTTTATCTCCTGAAATCTGAGAGAATGTAGCGCAGTGCTTGGGCGTTGGGTGTGATCTGGAGCCCACACAAAACCACACAACAAACATAATGCCGATTGCGATTTCATCAAACCTTGTAAGCTCGAAACGGCGCCATGGATTCATTTACATGAAACCTTTTACACCTCTCCTAACTTTTCTTCTTAAATGATTATATTGTTGTAAACTGTTTATTAATTGGTCCATTAACAAGATTTCAGTCGCATTAACAGTTGCTAATGATGTGTTGAGCAGGGTCTTCGGTCAGGAGACAAGACCACCATGGTGGAGCTCTTGTTTCTAAATATCCCACCATTTCGAGATATAATCGCATATTCAAATCCGTCCCATTATATACTAACTCGATATATTCAAATCGACCTATAACAGCCCGAGGACCTTGTTAAGCCCTCTAGTCTTCAGATCTAGGCTTTACATCAATTCTCATATTTTGTTCTTCTTTTATCCTCTCCCATTAGAAATTAACATACAAGCCATGTGGCGGCATTTCATAATAAAACCTATTAACAAAAAGTCCGTCACACAGGGGCTCGTAGATTAAGCAGACTTCCCAGGAACACACTCGTGATAACCCCATATTCTGTATTTCTATATAAAAGAAAAAAAACCAATGGAGTAGAAAGCGGTGGGGGTTTCTGAAGGCTGAAAACAAAAGAAAGCTCGAAAACTCGCTGAAGAAATGCATTGAACAATAATTATAGATCATCAATAGTTACCTAAATAGAAATTGTTTCCCGTGTAAATACAAAGTTGGATGCACAAAATCACCCCACCCCCACATTCTAGCATTGTTACCCGTCTTTGTTGGAAACAAATAGAAATTGTTTCCCGTGTAAATACAAAGTTGGATGCACAAAATCACCCCACCCCCACATTCTAGCAGTGTTACCCGTCTTTGTTGGAAACAAATAGAAATTGTTTCCTGTGTAAATACAAAGTTGGATGCACAAAATCACCCCACCCCCACATTCTAGCAGTGTTACCCGTCTTTGTTGGAAACAAATAGAAATGGTTTCCCGTGTAAATACAAAGTTGGATGCACAAAATCACCCCAACCCCACATTCTAGCAGTGTTACCCGTCTTTGTTGGAAACAAATAGAAATGGTTTCCCGTGTAAATATAAAAGTTGGATACACAAACTCACCCCATCCCCACATTCTAGCAGTGTTACCCGTCTTTGTTGGGAACAAATAGAAATTGTTTCCTGTGTAAATACAAAGTTGGATGCACAAAATCACCCCACCCCCACATTCTAGCAGTGTTACCCGTCTTTGTTGGGAACAAATAGAAATTGTTTCCTGTGTAAATACAAAGTTGGATGCACAAAATCACCCCACCCCCACATTCTAGCAGTGTTACCCGTCTTTGTTGGGAACAAATAGAAATGGTTTCCGTGTAAATACAAAGTTGGATACACAAAATCACCCCACCCCACATTCTAGCATTGTTACCCGTCTTTGTTGGAAACAAATAGAAATGGTTTCCTGTGTAAATACAAAGTTGGATGCACAAAATCACCCCACCCCCAAATTCTAGCAGTGTTACCCGTCTTTGTTGGAAACAAATAGAAATGGTTTCCCGTGTAAAAACAAAGATGGAACCACAAAAACACCCCAACCCCACATACTAGCAGTGTTACCCGTCTTTGTTGGGAACAAATAGAAATTGTTTCCCGTGTAACTACAAAGTTGGATGCACAAAATCACCCCACCCCCACATTCTAGCAGTGTTACCCGTCTTTGTTGGAAACAAATAGAAATGGTTTCCCGTGTAAATACAAAGTTGGATGCACAAAATCACCCCAACCCCACATTCTAGCAGTGTTACCCGTCTTTGTTGGAAACAAATAGAAATGGAATTAACTTACGAAGAAACCATCCCGTCATTTTCATCACGTAATGGAAATATCCTGTAACACGTACAATGACTGTACAGTCATTCAGTTTTAGTACGCGTCTAATAAAAATCTGCTAAAATGGCAATCGCACGAATTGAATTCATAATGTTTTCCCGTCAAAATATAAATATTTGGTTAAATAAGCTCTGACTAATACATTTGTTCTCGTGATATTGTTTTGAACTATTGGACGAGCATTGACGAACTTAATATCATTCATGAGGACATAAAACTTTAGTTCCCCGTCAAAAACTAACGATTGCATCATCGTAGCAATTGACTTCATTTCATATCTAGTTTGAAATGAAGTCGAAGTAATTAGCTGACTGTGTTAGCCGTTCTAGCAGGTTGAAAAATGGTTTGCCGGGGAAATTTATTAAGGTTATTCCAAATGAGTCATTATTCCTACGATTATATACACGACTAGCTACGTTACTCGGGATGGCCGGGAAATAATTGTTGAGCGAACAATGATAGTATTTTTGAAATGAATAGGGATATTGGCTGTTTTGTGGTATTTATGGGGCCTAGCTTTTTTTAAAAATTATAAATATCATTAATATTTATTAGAAATTATTGTCTTTTTCCCCCATGAAAAAGTAATTTAATTAAGGTCGATTTAATAAAAATTAATAGGATAAGAAAAATAACCAATATCCCTATTTATTTTTGAGCAGTTTAGTAAGACAATATGTGTACCGTAAGGGCCAGGTAAATGTAGGAGGCTTAAAGAAATTATAGTTTTCATGAATATATGAAAATAAGTCAATATTCAATCCCTGTCCACTTTTTGACACACCCTGAATAATTCAAATTAAAATCATAAATAACATTTATAATAATTAAATATAATTTATAATGTACATATTTCATCTCAAAACAAATCGAGCACACATTGTTTAGAAAGACTCTGTTGTGAGTAGAAAGCAATTCCAGTAATGCCAACATTTAACAGAGAATAAGTTAAGACAATTGACCGTGTTACCCTCCATACAACACTCCCCCTTAAGCGTTAGCAACATTGTTTTTCTTAAATTATTTATTCAAAACAATGCGAATTTTCTAATAATTTATATACCTCGAGTAAATAAATTAACTGCGATACTCTCAAAATAATTTAATTTAAATTCTAAAAGTGAGGTGGGGGAAAGAGATCGTAGCCCTTCCTACAACCTGAATAACACTTTAAACAATCATATTGAGTTTAAACGCACAATATCTTTTGTCATAATGATATAAGTAAGTATAGTTCAATAGTTGTTAGTGTTAGAGTTCGATTCTCGCCTGGGCAAAGGAAATTATTTAGTGACGAAATTCATTAAATAACATCCTAAAATCCCACCCTGGCTAGAAAAGGGTGGTAACCGTCCCAATTAGCCTTAGTAAGCATAACTTCATTTAAATAATACATTATAAAAATTAAATAATCAAAATGCTCAAATAGTTTACATTTCTATTGGAAATAAATAACGAAGTTATTTTCTAATTAAAATAAATAACAATAGATTATAATAAACAAATGAGGTGGAGGCGGCGGAAATTTATAACCTCACTAATCAGATTCATACTTAGAACTATCAAGTAAGTTGGAAAAATGAAAAACATATCTTTATTTATCATTGCATGCCTACATCTAATAAAATTCTACGTTACTATAATAAACTTAGTACTACTAAAATCGATCTCCTGCAATAGTATTTAGTGTATATCAAGTTTATACTGTGTTATATAACAAAAGTTACTTTAAAGAGTCCTGTTTCAGTTCTTGGTGCCCAATAAAATTGTTGACTCCCGCAATAATTTTTACCGTATACCTGTTTTATACCTGACTAATAGGATTCGAAATACGGCGATTTTTCATATAATGTCTCCCTTACAACCCCAATCCTGGTCGGCCTTAAAACATTTACTATAGCTTAAAATCATTGAAGAGTTAATGATAATTCACACGCTAAGTTTTAGAAAGAAAGACCAAGTTCGTTAACGGCTAAAATCAGACCAGGAGGAGGGGGGGGGGGTTCAGAGGGGAGGATTTTCAAAAATTCGAAATATTTCTGTTACTATACGTCGGATCGAAACATTATATAGAACCAATCTTATTGCAAATTAAATGATCTATAAATGTTGGTATATGTTTTCATTATCTTTAATATTAACCAAGATATTTGCGTTTTTTAGTTTTCGGCCTCCAGTAAACCCTGCTTATGTCATATCCACAATAAGCTGTTATATTATGAAGCACTTTATTTGAAGCCTAAATTACAAATATTGTTCTCATTGAACTTTTACGTCATGAGATAAATGCAAATACAGGCCAGACTTTTGTTTATATAATAATAAAAATGTCTTGTTCGCTTCAGTCATTATTATTATTATTTATTAACGTCTAATTTATGATACTAAGGCTAACTGGGGTGGGTTTTCTACAGGTTTCCACCCTTTTCTAGCTAGGATGGGATTAAGGAGTATATTTATTGAGTTCGTCACTATAAATTCCCATTGCACAGATGAGAATCTAACTCACTACTCAAGGTTTACCAAGTGAATTGAAGACCAACTCCTTACCTCCCACAGCTATCCTGATCCCACAGTGGAAATCTGCTAAGTTTACGCAGTCCTAGCGTGACCAACTTTTTCCCAGCCTGCTAGTCCGTCTGATTTCCATAGCTTTCCTCCCTTCTTCTTAACCCGGGAGAACTCGCTTTGTGAGTTTTTCTCTCACGCTTGTAGTAGAATCGCTACGGCCGTACTCTTAATTTAGGTAGAGGGGTCTCCGTTTGTCTAGCTGGAGTTTGGACGTTTGGTCACAGTTTGCCGTCATTCGCAGTCAGTTAGTACTGTCGTGAGCTTCACCCCTCCAGCTGTTCTTTGGAAAACGTATCCGGTGAGAGTTTTGCTCTACATGCGAGTTCTCCCGTTATATAAAAATTCAAACGCTAGCTGTTTACTTTTAGATTAATTTATCTGTAAAATGTAAAATCATATTTTGGGCAGTGGGAGAAATATCACCATGGCTAATTATTTCACTTCCATTCCTCTGGCAAAAGACTTACTTGCGAAAAAAAAAACCACTTTAGTTGGAACATTGAGGAAGAACAAACGAGAAATTCCGCCTTCATTTCTTGTGACCAAAAATAAACCTGTGCATACCAGCATGTTTAGTTTCACGAAATCTGAAACATTAGTCTCTTACAAAGCCAAAGCCAACAAAATAGTGCTAGTGTTATCAACTTTACATAACGACGATAATATTGATAAAACTACAGGAGTTGCAGCGAAACCCAAAATAATAACTTTCTACAATCTCACCAAAGGAGGAGTCGACGTTGTAGATGAAATGAAAGCTATTTACTCTGTTTCAAGGGTTAGCTGTAGATGGCCGCTAACTTTGTTTTTTTCATTTCTAAACATTGGAGGGATCAATAGCTTTATAATTTATAAGGCTAATACGGAAGATCTCGTTGAAAGAAGACTGTTTTTGAAGACCTTAGCCCTAAGTCTAATGAAAGAGCATTTGGTAAGACGTTCAGCTATCCCAAATATTCCTTGTGATGTGCGTGATACAATGAAGCGAATTTCAGGAGTGCATGAAGAAGACGTTCCAGAGAAAAAACCGTAGAACAAAGAAAGAGTGCAATGTTTGTAAAAATCCCATATGTACACAACATACGGTCCACACTTGCCGGGCAATCAATGATAAACACAAAAATTGTTAAACTTAGTTATGTTATCAAAAACTGTGATTGGTTAACTTGAGTTCCTATTTTTTGTTCATTTGATCATTTTACTTATTGTACCTAACAATTACATTCCTATTTTATTTTATTGTCTCAAAAATTTTAAAAATTTAAACTGTATTTTTATGTTAAATTCTTCTTTCAGTTCCACATTGTAATAATTTAATTCAATATATAACTTTTTTTACGCTATTTTGTGTTTACTTATTTGTTTACCTATTAAACATATTATAATAACGATATTTGGTGTCTAGAAATTGGTATACGCTAGCTAAAAGCAAAAACTTTCAGGGTGGGAGAAAATCTCACGCGCGAGTTCTCGCGTTTCACAATTCCTAGCGAGTTCTCCCGGGTTAAACAGGTAGCCCAATGGGTTGTAATGTTTGCTTCCTTTTACCCCAGGTGGCGTTTTGCTTGATATGATAATGGCCCAGCTTTATGTGGGCACGTGCTTATCCAGGCTGAGTTATGAATGAAGGACGACTTGTACGTGTCTCTAATTCATAACTCCTTTGTGCCAAGCTCCATTCATGAACAGGGAGGTGTTTCCTAGAAGGGTGTGTGTGGAGGGGGGGGGGGTCATAAGTCCTGCACATGCACCTCAGGGTGCAATCATTTCCCCTCCGATGTAACCAACCTATTTCCTGTAACCTCCTATTTCCTATGTTTACTTCATTTCTCTTCCCTTTTAGTAGAATTCCGCTAAGGAAAATACGCTATTGAGGTCATTCTCATAACGTGGTTTTCGAAAAATCTCTTCATATGTTCATCTATCTTACCCAGAAGTTGACGAAAACTAGGTCCGTTCAAACACACACACACACATATAGGCAGTAACTTTAGAAACTACCCGTCTATTATTTACAATAGTTTTTTGAGCCATTATAGGTCGGGGAAAATAATTTCTCCATTTCAGTCACATATAAGTGCTCAGAAATAAATTTAATCCCCTATGCGTTTCAAGAGTCCGCACTCCTCAAGAGGTAATTTCTGTACACATTTAGAAGGAATTGTGTAAATTGAAATTTTCCTATACTATACTAATAACAAAGTAGCTGATTTCCCTTGAGTGAAATCTGCTAAAAAGTTTTGAGTTTCTATTTACAGTCATCATAGATTCCTAACACAACAACATCAATTTTATAAACAAACAATTGTCCTTGAGGACTGTGGACACTCAAAACGCGTAGGGCATTAAATAAGGTAAATGCTCATATGTGAATTGCGGAACATTTTTAATGTTGTTGTATAGGGTTTAAGGGCGAAAAACTACCAAGTTATCATCGCCCTGTAATATTTATAATTCACATTTTGGTATCCTCATCCATATCGCCATTTTAACAATATAAACGAGGATACGAACAATTGTACTTTAAATTTCTTTGTATAAATTCGTGTTTTTTATAAAATTAAACAATTTATGGAGTTCTTTCGGGTCATCTCCAAGGGCCACTTCTATACTATTGGAAATATTGCATTTGTTTCTAATATCTGTATACTTATGACATTCCATTAATATGTGGTAGATAATCAGGTCTGTGTTACACTTCTCGCCAATCGGGGGTTGATCTTTTGTCATAAGATAACCATGCGTAAATCTTGTGTGCCCAATTCGGTGTCCTTCAATTCCTAATACAACTTCATCTCTTCTGTTGTCTCTTGTAGAGACAACAGATTTTTAATGTACACATGTATTTAGTGGAAATCAACAACTTCAAAGGATACAAAAGACTAAACCGGACTCAACGAAACTCTGTTTGTGGGTTAGTAATAACGCCTCCTGGTTATAATCTGTATTCATATTACTAGAAACGAACGGGAGGGGGGGGGGGGTCGTTCATAAGAGGCACGAAATGGAAAATTTGCCAAATTTCGCTTCCTACTGGTTTTCCTATGTATAGGCTTAATATTTTATTTCCTATTCGTTTTTCATCAAAAATGATTATTACTTAATTATTTAAAGCGGCTATTCTCAAAGTGTGCTCCGCAGAACCCTGGGGTTCCACGAAATTCCTACTTAGGCTCCGCAAGAATTTAGATAAGCCCATCACGCAGGGGCTGCGTTGACCAAGCAGATTTCCCCCGTGACTCACGTATATGCATTTAGCTCAAAAAGTAAATGTTCAATGAGAACAATATTTGGTATTTATGCTTCGAATAACATGTTTCATAATATAAAAGCTTATTGGCGATATGACATGAGTAGGAGTGGGGATTTACTACAGGCCAAAAACTAAAAAAAGCCAGTCAACAGGGGCTGCGTTAACTAAGCTGATTTTCCTCGTGCGTCACGTATTTGCATATCTCATAACGTAAAAGTTCAATAAGAACAATATTTTAATATTCAGGCTTCAAATAAAGTGTTTCATCATATAACAGCTTATTGTTAATATGGCATGAGTAGGAGTGGACGTTCACTACAGGCCAAAAAACTAAAAAATGCAAATATCTCGGTTAATAAACGAGGTAGCGAAAGAGCGCACATAACAACATTTATAGAACAATTTCAATAAGATTGATTCTTTACTACTTCTCGATCCTACGCAAAAGAACGCAGATATTTCGAATTTTCGAAATTCTCCCTCTCCACTGGTCCGATTTCGGCCGTGAACGAACGTGATCTTTTTTACATGAGGAATTGCGGCCGCTAGATCTTTAATAGACAAATATATATACATATATATATATATATATATATATATATATATATATATATATATATTCAATATTGTACGGACCTTACTTTCGATATCTCAGGATCGATGGACATTTGAAGAAATTTTTCGTATATCGCCTCATGAGTACAACCTCAATAGCTGATTTCCCTTCAGGAAATATATATATATATATATATATATATATATATATATATATATATATATATTTGTCTGTTACCGCTCTAGCGGTCGCAATTATTGTTTAATCGTTACCAAACATGATATTTAGTCGTTTTATGTAAAAAGACAGATCAAGTTCGTTAATGGCTGAAATCGGACCAGTGGGAGGGGTGGTTTAGAGGGGAGGATTTTCGAAATATCTCCGTTACTATACGTCGGATCGAAAAATTGTATAGAATCAATCTTATTGCAAATTAAATTTACTATAAATATTGTTATACACATTTATTCCCTATCTTGAATATTAACCGAGATATTTGCATTTTTAGCAGATTTCCCTTAAGGGAAATCAGCTATTGAGGTCGTACTCATGACGCGAGTTTCGAATAATTTCTTCAAATGTCCATCGATCCTACCCAGGAGATGACGAAAATGAGGTCCGTTCAAAATTATATATATATATATATATATCTATATATATATATATATATATATATATATCTATATATCTATATATATATATATATCTATATATATATAGATATATATATTTGTCTGTTAACGCTCTAGCGGTCGCAATTTTTGTTTGATCGTTACCAAACTCGGAATTTAATCGTTTTATGTAAAAAGGAAGATCAAGTTCGTTAATGGCTAAAATCGAACCAGTGGGAGGGGGGGTTTAGAGGGGGGGATTTTCGAAAATTCGAAATATCTCCGTTACCATACGTCGGATCAAAAAAGTGTATAAAACCAATCTTATTGCAAATTAAATTTACTATAAATATTGTTCTATACATTTATTCAGTATCTTTAATATTAACCGAGATATTTGGATTTGTATTGTGAGTGTGGTTGGCTATGTTTGGGAGTTTCCGCCGAGCGCACTAGCGCTAGTGTGGCCATTTCACTAACTATTCGTCCTCGTGAGAATAGGTTATTACTAGGCAGATTTCTCTATTGTAAAACTTCACATGGAAAATCTGCTTAGTTTACGCAGCCCCTGCGTGACGGACTTTTATTAAATGTGGGTGGGTAACGGATGAATGTGAGTTTCCCGCCAAAAGCTAGTAAGGCCGTTTTCGCAACTGTTTGGCTCTCCTGAAATTCCTCTATTGTAATACTTCACATGGGAAATCTGCTTAGTTTACGCAGACCCTGCGTGACGGACATTTTTAAATTAATACATTTTCCTGATACTGTCCTAAGATTCTGATTTTTTAGAATGCGCCATTTATTTAAGGCGAAAGAATTTAACAGCACTTGGAGATTATGACAGAGCAGCATTATTTATTAGGTATTTCAGCAAAGTTAGTTTTAGGCCCTGACAGAGGAATGCCTTTTATTTAGAGTTTTACTGCTTTATGTAACTATCAGGCAGACTGCTTTCTGACAAAGTGCCAAAATATAAAGCTGCATTCCTCCCCTCGGTTACAAATTAACATTACAAAATTATAAGTAATACGAATACTCCTAGGAATTATTTACATTTAAACAAAAGTCTTTATCGGGGCTTATATTGTCAATAAAAAAAATTGAAATTGCACACAAGCTGACTATGATTTGGGAGAAACATAATATTAATTAGAATGGAATAAAGTAACTATAATAAAATAATAAGTTGGGGGAATAATAATGAGTACGCAATGTAGTTACTGTTAGAAATGGTTATTATATTATTTATATAATGTTAGGGGTGTAATTCTAATAAAGGGATCAGTTGTGAGAATAATATCAATAATTAGCATGAATAAAGGACTACAATAAAAGTATGAGTGGTCACAATAATAATGTGAGGGAGGGAAAGAAGCTATTAAAATTACAATTTGAGAATGAAGAATGTGGGTTGGGGGATAATACGAAATATTTGTAATAATGTTCAATATGATTGGGATGAAGGGATCTTGACTTCTTCAAAAGAACTCCAGGAATCACTACGTCACACACATGCACACAGACGTATATTTTTTTCTGGTTGGCTTACAGACCTTCGAGGTCTTAAGCCCCACCCTCGATCAGAGTTTTATGTGGAAAGTGGTCAACTCAAGGTTCCCCCAGTTATCCAAACAGGAGCTTCAATGTGCTTTCTCCAGTAGACTGGCGGGCTTTACTTCAAAAAGTCCAACAGCTGATTTCCCTTAAGGAGTCTCCCTAACAGAGGAATTGGAGATGTTTAATCTGCATCGCGAAGATTATCCCAGGATCAAGACGGCAATGGATAACAAGTCTCGCTAAGAGAGGAATTGGAGATGTTTAATCTGCATCACGAAGATTATTCCAGGATCAAGCCGGGAATGGACGACAAGTCTCCCTAAGGAAGGCATAGAATATGTTTAATCTGCATCACGAAGATTATTCCAGGATCAGTTCGGGGATGAATAACAAGTCTTCCTAACAGAGGCATAGGAGATGTTTAATCTGCATAGCGAAGATTATCCCAGGATCAAGACGGCAGTGGATAACAAGTCTCGCTAAGAGAGGAATTGGAGATGTTTAATCTGCATCACGAAGATTATTCCAGGATCAAGCCGGGAATGGACGACAAGTCTCCCTAAGGAAGGCATAGAATATGTTTAATCTGCATCACGAAGATTATCCAGGATCAGTTCGGGAATGGATAACAAGTCTCCCTAACAGAGGCATAGGAGATGTTTAATCTGCATCACGAAGATTATTCCAGGACTGTTTGGGAATGGATAAAAAGTCTCCCTAACAGAGGCATAGGAGATGTTTAAACTGAATCATGGAGAAGATTCCAGGACTAAGCCAGGAGTGGGTAACAAGGCTCGGGAGATGTTTAATGTGCGTCTCGGAGATGTTTAAACTGCATCCCGGAGAAGATTCCAAGATCAAGCCCGGAGTGGGTAGCAAGGCTCGGAGATGTTTAAACTGCATCCCGGAGAAGATTCCAGGGTCAAGACAGGAGTGGGTAACAAGGCTCAGAGATGTTTAAACTGCATCCCGGAGATGTTTAATCTGCATCTCGGAGATGTTTAAACTGCATCCCGGAGAAGATTCCAGGGTCAAGACAGGAGTGGGTAACAAGGCTCGGAGATGTTTAAACTGCATCCCGGAGAAGATTCCAGGATCAGCCAGGAGTGGGTAACAATGCTCGGAGATGTTTAATCTGCATCCCGGAGATGTTTAATTGTTACCCACTCCGGTCTTGATCCTGGAAACGTCTTCACGATCAAGATTAAACATCTATGCCTCTATTAGGGAGCCCTGTTACTCTTACTGGTTTGGCCATGGATTGGGTAACAGGGTTTCCTAATAGGCTTATTGGGATATGGCATCTCCACTTCTGTGTAGGAACCTGGTTTCATTAGGCAGAGAGCGAGCGAGGAGTGTAAGAGGTTCCGCATTTACATCGGCGCTGATTTGTATTCTGAGGAGCAGGAGGCTGATGGGAGGAAGGCTATTCATGAGGGACCATATGGAATACTTTATACAGCCACTGGTCGCTTCGGGAAAGTGCGTTGGAACAAAAGGAATCATGGCTGCCATCTCTCTGCGGTGGGAGTTTCGATCTCTAGGGATTCATGCTCAGGAGTGTGGGCTGGTAATTCCGATTGGCGCATGTAAATTGGCAAGGCAAATGATTCATATTTCGAAAAGCCCATTGTCTTCTAAATACACATATCGACCTTTTCCTATGTCAGGTTTCAAGTAATATTTCATTTGCCACGTTTAGTTTTTTGTAATGTTTTTTTTTTATTTGGTACCTGTCAATGCTTCTTACAATGGGCTGTAAGAAACATGTAGAAGAATAAGAAAATTACACCATAACTGGTTTAATATTCCACTTCCTCAACTGATTCTGTCAAAAACTCGAACAAATATGTGCACCATCCATTCACTAATGCCAGTCATAGATAATTTTGTAGTTTAAGATAAAATCTTTGTTAGAGTGATGATACCCGATTTACGAAAACGATTGATGGTACAATTATTCAACTTTATTGGTCATTACTTATTATAAAAATAAGTCAAAAATGACATTCTGTGCTATAATGACATCATAGTTCCTGCAGGAAATCGAATGCCAATGTTTATTTCTGTGAGGCGGCCATAAATACTTCAATGAACTAATTTTTCGTGTCTGTCCTAATGATGTGTGTTCAACACACTTAATGTTTTGTAAAATTTGTTGTATTTACTTAAGGACTGAAGAATATTTGCAAAGGGGATTCCTACTATGAGGGACAGGTACTTATCCTCAGAGGTTAATCTATGGTCTTAATAGTTGATCTCTATATTATAAATGATAGTCTGTTTCAACCATCAGAAAAACACAAAAAGACGTTGTCGTAATTGGTCAGTACAGTGATTCAAAATGAATATTGCATGTGTATGAAGGTGGGAGTTAAAATCCCGCTCAAGGCTCCGGACTCAAGTCTATTTCTGGTAATTTCTGGTTGCCTTTTAACTCAGAAAATCTATGACTCACAATTCCTTATTGGATTCTGAGTCTCATTATTGTAATGCACATCCAAGGCTATTAATGCATTTGATGCGCTCTACGGGACTGCAAGATTCATATTGAAATTAAATCTCTCCTTTGCGACACCCACTGAAATCACATAAAAAAGTCATAACAATTCCTAATCAGTAGTGCAATACACGTGTTCGTGACTGTACTTTTTTGGAATATGATTCCAGCAATGCTATAGGTTTTTGCAGGCTCAACATTACTTAGGAGTTTGGCATCTGTTTTGTAAAACCAGTTTAAGGTTTTGACACTTTAAAAAGAAGTCGCAGAATTACAGGACCTTAAAATATATTTACTGGTTTTAATTGTGGGTTGCGTTCGAACAATTTTGCGTTTGTCGGCAAACTGTACAAAAGTCTTCCATCCACGAGCTTTAAGAGATATATAAGACAATAGCCTTTGAGATGAACAGTTTGAAGCTATTAGAAATATGTTCAATATTTCTTCAAGTGGGAAACTCTCTCCAGAAAATATGAGAAAGAGAATAGGATCTCTCCGTCTGGAGTCAGATGGAGAGCGATACGGAAGACAGAACATTATCCTGGGGAGCGTACTGAGTTGAGGCTTGGCTCGCAGTTTTGGAACTTGGAGGGAGGCGGTGCTGAAATGTTGGAAATAAACGAAATCTGGCTAGAAAGAGTGTGGATTGAGAACGAAGGGGGATTGAAATTGAAGACCAAGTTCGTTGATTGATGCAATAGGACCAGTAGGAGAGGGAGCTTCTTTGTGGGGTTTTTCGAAAAATCTCCGTAATAATACATTGGATCAAAAAATTATATAAAAACATTCTTATTGCTATTTTTTTTTGTTTTCTACAACTATTGTTCTATAAATATTTATTCTAGGTCGAATATTTTTTAAGTTAAATGTTATTTTGAATTTCAATCCCCTCCTCCCACTGGTCCGATTTCAGCCATTAAGAACTTGATCTTTCTTTTTACATAAAACAATTAAATATCGAGTTTGGTAACGATCAAACAAAAATTGCGACCGCTAGAGTGTTAACAGACATATATATATATATATATATATATATATATATATATATATATAATTTTGAACGGACCTCATTTACGTCATCTCCTGGGTAGGATCGATGGACATTTGAAGAAGTTTTTCGAATCGCGTTATGAGTACGTCCTCAATAGCTGATTCCCCTTAAGGGAAATCTGCTAATAGGTGCAGGTTCATCCCGAAGGGAGAACGTTAGTACTAGAGCTCGCAACCAGAACGTGCTAGTGTTGCAGTCCTTATAGAACAGCAGGAGTCTGATGATTATATACATCTGCAGCCCCACGGGATGACTAACGATTATGACTTTCTTAGATCCCGTACGTCCACAGTCACGCTGACAGTAAGAAACTGTCCACGGTCTTCCGGATACAATGGGACCATTCGCACATGCGTGGTGATTTTGCAGATTAGCTACATAAATATAAAAAGAAGCTCAGCCCGAGGTGTGACTGTGTGGATAAAATGAATCATCGCTGCACATAATCAAGGAATGTACACTCTATGACCACAGCAGGCTGAACCTTATGAGAGCAGTAGGTATGCAGCTATTCCCCTGAACCGTGCGACTTGGTCAGCACCGCAGACAACTTCCAAGCATTTAAAAAATTCTTTGATGAATGGAGGAATAAATAAATAAATAAACGTATAATCAAACATAACCAATCCTAGTCCTATCCCAACAACATAAAGGCCTAAAGTGGCATTAGTGCAGCTAGCGCTAGGAGCCATTTAAAAAAAAAATGGGACTATTCCAGGTCCTCCTTGGTTGACAGGTGTAGTAATTCGAATTAATCACTCACTAGGTATAAACACTGAGCATGAATTCCTAATGATCGAAAACGTCTATAATGCCGACTGAAGAAATAAGAATGTATGTTCAGCGGTGATGCACCTTGCTGGCGCAATGCTTCTGCTTTGTGTCGGAAGAACCGCATTAAAAGACAGACATGAGGCAACATTCTGAGAATCGGTTAAAAAGAACGGCTTCCGGCAGAACCACAACAAGAACGAGTAACCTTTAGATTAATTCGACGTTGAATAAGACAAAGATGCAAGATAAAGTGGCACATTAAAATGTGTATTTATTATCCCACAGATGGCAGTAGTTTAGAATGGTAGGGCTTGTTTTATAGGGAAAATGCAAATGCCTCAGTCCCGCTGCCCATTTGTCCTCAACCTCAAAATAAACCCATGTGAAATATTTGCGTGGGAAGCTGGAATTGGGATGTTGTGAGATCTCTCGCAACCCACACGAAGTCCTTTCATTCAGCTCTCCAAGCTCGCTCCCATTCACAAATCGGACAGCTGTTTGACAAGGACGACTTTCACGCAAGCACATGCGTACTGGGAGGGGCCATAAAATGTGAAATAGTAAATATTAGCAGATATCCCATAAGGGAAATCAGCAATTGAGGATGTACTCATGAAACGATTTTCAAATGTTTTCTTCAAATGTCCATCGATCCTACCCAGGAGATGGCGAAAATGAGGTCAGTTTAAAATTATACACACACACACACACACACACACACATATATATATATATATATATATATATATATATATATTTGTCTGTTAACGCTCTAGCCGTCGCAATTTTTGTTTGATCATCACCAAACTCAATATTTATGTAAAAAGAATGATCAAGTTCGTTAATGGCTGAAATCCGACAAGTGGGTGGGGTTTAGAGGGAACGATTTTCGAAAATCGAAATATCTCCCTTACTGTACGTCCGATCGAAAAATTGTATAAAATCAATCTTATTGCAAATTAAATTTACTATAAATGTTGTTATATACATTTATTCTCTATCTTGAATATTAACCGAGATATTTGGAGCTTGATTAAGTGTAACGGACGAGCTATGGTCGCTTCCCGCCGAAAGCTAGTTCGGCCGTTTACGTAACTGTTCGGCACTCGTATCGAGATTTCTCTATTGTATATCTTCCAAGTGGGAAATCTGCTTAGTTTGCGCAACCCCTACGCGACGGACTTTTCATAAAATTCATACAAGCATACATTTCATGTCTAGCATAGATAGGTCTGCCACTAGGGTTAAATAGCCATCTTTATTATTATAAGACGTGGGCTATTTGATAAGTTTAGGCTAGAAATAGTAGCCTTCAAACTGTTCATCTTCATCTGAATTTTACTGTTGACCTTTTTAATATTCAAATTAGTCAGAACAAGAGTTTTTATAAATGATTTTCTACCATTTCTCATATTTCCTACTCATCATCATTTGTCTCTTTAATGGACGCAAAAAATAGTAGGTAGACTTATTTTATGAAAAGTCATTCATCCTCCTCAGGAAGAATTTATGCTCATTAAAACACATGTCATTGAAGTTGAAGAAAATTCCAAACATATCTTACGACTCACGGCGGTGAAGGGGGAATCCTACACGCTTTTTGTGAAACTGCTGCGCAGATAATTTGTTGAAGGAAGTCGTTGTAGGATGTTACAACAACCGTACAGCTGTGAGGCAATCATTGAAGCACATAGCAATATAGCAACTGTAGGACTGTTGATACTACTGCATTGTAGGATAGTGCAGTCATTGTACTGTTGTAGGACAATCTCTGCCACCTCGATTGTAGGCAACTGTAGGACTGTTGATACTACTACATTGTAGGATAGTGCAGTCATTGTACTGTTGTAGGACAGTCTCTGCCACCTCGGTTGTAGGCAATCTTTGAAGCTATAACAATAGAACAACTGTAGGACTGTTGATACTACTACATTGTAGGGTACCGCAGTCACAGTACTGTTGTAGGGCAATCTCTGCCACCTCGATTGTAGGATTCCGCAGCAATGTAGCAA
>CM032232.1:145260000-145420000 GCA_019009955.1 Riptortus pedestris | reverse complement strand
TGGATCATAAAAAAGATGTTTATGTTACAAAGCTAATAATGGTACCACACAGGCAAAATATTTATAAAGTGGCACTAGAACATCTCGGGATGAAGTGTTAATAACATCATGGGACCAGCTGAAATATACGAACATGATAACAATTACCACATTATTGCAATTAAATAGAAATATTATACAATGAGCTGCTATATCTAAAATCACAATATTTGTTAATATTGTGCTATTATTAACACCATCGCTAGCTTGCCCTCACGCCTTTTCCTTCGTTGCCGGTGAAAAAGCTGCCATCTTGGAGTCAACAGTTTTAGGAAGGGTTGATGGACCCAATAACCGGGTTTCACTGCAATAATCTTTAAACTCATTTATTGCAAAATGAACGTAATTATGTCGTGGTCCTTTATTTCTTAGAATAAAGAATATTTCCTTCATTTTGCTACTTCACAGTGGATAGGAAGCTTTTACTTTTGATTATACATATGATACAGGTTGAGCTGGTTATTTTTCGAATGGGGGCGGAAGAGCAAGGGATATACTGCAGGTTGGAGGCGTCCCTATCCCATATATAAATAACAGGTGGGCGTTTATTTTATTCTTTCTCCAGTTTTTTTTTCTTCTTATTTTCGTTTCTTATATATATTTTTTTCTTTTCATCTTGTTGTTTTCCTCCGTGGCTGTTATATATGTTTTGGACGGTAGATGTGGAGGCTTGCCCATAGAAGGAGGGCGAGGAAGGCGTTCTGTAGGTGGCGTCTAACAAATGTCTCTATATATGTATAAAAGCGTTAGTCCCACGCTAGCGGAGCCTCGCAACGGCGTGGGCTGATTTTCTTCTTTAGGAATCCTCAAACCCTATAGTCGAAAAAATTACCAACAAATACAGAAACGTTTGCTTATTTCTTACTCCTCAGCCAATACACTTATACGGGCGTTATTTAGGTCTTTCGGGTAGGCACAGCGACCAGAGACTTCGAACAAAGTATTCACATAACGTACTCAATTAGTGCCCATAAATAAATTCCATTTAATCGAAAGACACTCAGCGGCTGCAATTTTCGTGATATGGGAACCACGAAAATGGTCAAAGCAACGCTGCAAATCAACATCCAACTCTTTTGGACACTATCTTCTCACGTTCAGGCGAAGAAAGGAAGCAAATGGGGAAGAAGAATAAGTAAATACTTACCAATGTTCGCAGAGAATGTATGGTGCAGATCAAGGTCTCTGGGGAATCTGCAAACTGTTCCGGATGAGTAGAATGAAAGGTAGTATTGGAAAGATGTAGTCTTAAATCCCAGTTAGAGGAAAGCTGTGGCCATTAATCCCAGAGAGGGGGAAGCTGGTGATATTAATCCCAAGAAGTCGAAAGCTCTGGTAATTAATCTCGGAGTGAGGAAAGCTTGTGATATTAATCCCAGCAAGAAGAAAACAGTGGTCGTTAATCTCGGAGTGAGGAAAGCTTGTGATATTAATCCCAGCAAGAAGAAAACAGTGGTCGTTAATCTCGGAGTGAGGAAAGCTTGTGATATTAATCCCAGCAAGAAGAAAACTGTGGGTATTATTCCAGGAAGAGGAATGCTTTGGTCATTAATCCCAGCAGGAGGAAAGCTGTGGTCATTAATCCCAGAGAGAGGAAAGCTGGTGATATTAATCCCAGCAAGAGGAAAACTGTGGTCATTAATCCCAGAGAGAGACAAGCTGGTGATATGAATCCCAGTAACAGGAAAACTGTGGACATTAATCCTAGATAGAGAAAAGCTTGTGACATTAATCACAGCAAGAGAAATGCTGTGGGTTTTAATCCCAACAAGAAGACAACTGTGCTTATTAAATAATAATACCAGCTTTCCAAAGCTTGTTGGCATTAATGACCACAGGTTTCCTCTTCCTGGGATTAATACCCACAGCTTTCGTCATTCCTATGATTAATGAATTCGGCACTAAATAAATTCCTATCGACCAGTTGGGAATCGAACTCAGCACTCTAGGTTTACCATGACAGATTAAGGCCAACGTTTTAACCTAAATGGCTAACCTGGGCCCCTTCAACCCAATATAACACAGAGCTTTTCTATCCGGTGTTCAACATATTGTGGAATACAATGAACTATTAGATCCAATATACAAGTCATCGCCAAACACTGTGGAGTTTTCTATCTTATATACAACACATCTCCAAACACAACGGACTTTTCTATCCTATATGCCACACATCGCCAAACACAACGGACTTTTCTATCCTATATGCCACACATCGCCAAACACAACGGACTTTTCTATCCTATATGCCACACATCGCCAAACACAATTGACTTTTCTATCCTATATACACAATATCATCGAAGACAATAGACAATTACATCCTATATACAACGCGTCGCCAAACACAACGTAATTTTCTACCATATATAACTCATCGTCGAATACAATAGGCTATTGTACCCAATGTAACGCCCACCGCCAAACGCGAAGAATTATTCTATCCTATATAATTTCTATCGACTTTCTCCCTGTTCTCCTTTATAACTGAGGACATCTAACTATTTCAGGCTAAATATTTGCCTCGCCATTCCTGCATGTGGGCATTGCGTAATCCTCAAGATGATGGAAACGTAATAAAAGGGTATCTGCCCGTCAGGCCTTATATGGCAAACTTGGTACCTAGCCTGCATGTGGACAACCTCCTGGTTTGCGCTCATACAAACAAGTAAAAAGAGAACAATGCGTGACAAACGGTATATGCGAACAGTCTGAAACATCTTGCCAATTGGTGATTTAATAGAAAAATCACTTTCCTTACGCAACGTTATTCTGAATTAACCTTTGATAAAATGGCCGCAAAGAGATGAATATGTAGGATAAGGGATAATTTGGAGCTGAAGATGGGGATGATGCTGTAAATGGCGGTATTACACCAGCTGTGATTTGACATTAGTCACCTGCATATGGGATCCCTATTAACAGCTGACCATGTCAAGGAGGCATTGGGGTATCTATTATAGCCTGCTATAAATGGTGCATTGTCCCAAGTAATTATGGACAACCAACACACTCACTTCCTTGCTTCATAGGGATCCATCTGGAAGAACACTTATATTCCACGCATTTTATATACGATAGACATTTCCATTGTATATACAACACACCGCCTCACATAATGGACGATAATATCGTATAAACAACACATCGTTGAACACAATTGACAATTATATCCTATATACAACACATCTCCTAACACAATGGACAGTCATGCCCTATAAACAACGCAATAGACTATTATATCACATATACAACATATTACCTAGCACAGTGGACTGTTATATCTTATATACAACACATCTCCTAACACAATGGACAGTCATGTCCTATAAACAACGCAATAGACTATTATATCATATATACAACATATCACCTAGCACAGTGGACTGTTATATCTTATATACAACACATCTCCTAACACAATGGACAGTCATGTCCTATAAACAACGCAATAGACTATTATATCATATATACAACATATCACCTAGCACAGTGGACTGTTATATCTTATATACAACACATCTCCTAACACAATGGACAGTCATGTCCTATAAACAACGCAATAGACTATTATATCATATATACAACATATTACCTAGCACAGTGGACTGTTATATCTTATATACAACACATCTCCTAACACAATGGACAGTCATGTCCTATAAACAACGCAATAGACTATTATATCATATATACAACATATCA
Organism: Riptortus pedestris; assembly: GCA_019009955.1. NCBI lineage: Eukaryota > Metazoa > Arthropoda > Insecta > Hemiptera > Alydidae > Riptortus > Riptortus pedestris. The sequence goes on along the minus strand of CM032232.1, from coordinate 145,416,256 downwards.
CCTAGCACAGTGGACTGTTATATCTTATATACAACACATCTCCTAACACAATGGACAGTCATGTCCTATAAACAACGCAATAGACTATTATATCATATATACAACATATCACCTAGCACAGTGGACTGTTATATCTTATATACAACACATCTCCTAACACAATGGACAGTCATGTCCTATAAACAACGCAATAGACTATTATATCATATATACAACATATCACCTAGCACAGTGGACTGTTATATCTTATATACAACACATCTCCTAACACAATGGACAGTCATGTCCTATAAACAACGCAATAGACTATTATATCATATATACAACATATCACCTAGCACAGTGGACTGTTATATCTTATATACAACACATCTCCTAACACAATGGACAGTCATGTCCTATAAACAACGCAATAGACTATTATATCATATATACAACATATCACCTAGCACAGTGGACTGTTATATCTTATATACAACACATCTCCTAACACAATGGACAGTCATGTCCTATAAACAACGCAATAGACTATTATATCATATATACAACATATCACCTAGCACAGTGGACTGTTATATCTTATATACAACACATCTCCTAACACAATGGACAGTCATGTCCTATAAACAACGCAATAGACTATTATATCATATATACAACATATCACCTAGCACAGTGGACTGTTATATCTTATATACAACACATCTCCTAACACAATGGACAGTCATGTCCTATAAACAACGCAATAGACTATTATATCATATATACAACATATCACCTAGCACAGTGGACTGTTATATCTTATATACAACACATCTCCTAACACAATGGACAGTCATGTCCTATAAACAACGCAATAGACTATTATATCATATATACAACATATCACCTAGCACAGTGGACTGTTATATCTTATATACAACACATCTCCTAACACAATGGACAGTCATGTCCTATAAACAACGCAATAGACTATTATATCATATATACAACATATCACCTAGCACAGTGGACTGTTATATCTTATATACAACACATCTCCTAACACAATGGACAGTCATGTCCTATAAACAACGCAATAGACTATTATATCACATATACAACATATCACCTAGCACAGTGGACTGTTATATCTTATATACAACACATCTCCTAACACAATGGACAGTCATGCCCTATAAACAACGCAATAGACTATTATATCATATATACAACATATCACCTAGCACAATGGACTGTTATATCTTATATACAACACATCTCCTAACACAATGGACAGTCATGTCCTATAAACAACGCAATAGACTATTATATCATATATACAACATATCACCTAGCACAGTGGACTGTTATATCTTATATACAACACATCTCCTAACACAATGGACAGTCATGTCCTATAAACAACGCAATAGACTATTATATCATATATTCAACATATCACCTAGCACAGTGGACTGTTATATCTTATATACAACACATCTCCTAACACAATGGACAGTCATGTCCTATAAACAACGCAATGGACTGTTATATCTTATATACAACATATCGCCTAGTGCAGTGCACTATTACATCCTATATACAATATATAGCAACAATATACTATATTCTATAATAGTATACAAACATCTGTTGTATTTGATAATTCTGTGTCTATTAAATGTATATACTCCTTTGTGGCCGGGAACTTGTGCCATATAGAACAGAATCGCCAAGAGTGTTTGACGGTCTATTGCATATAGGATGTAATATTCCCTTGTGTTAAACGATGTGTGTTATTTAGAATAGAAAAACATCTATTGAATTATACGATTTGTTGTATATTGGATGTAATAGTACATTGTGTTCGGCGATGTGATGTATATACGATCTAATAGTCTATCGAGTAAGGAGATGTTTGTATATTTGATGTAAGAGTCCGTTGTATTAGTCGATGTGTTGTATATTGGATGTAATAGTCCATTGTATTAGGCGATTTGATGTATATACGATCTAATAGTCTATTGTGTTAGTCGATGTGTTGTATATTGAATGTAATAGTCCATTGTATTAGGCGATGTGATGTATATAAGATCTAATAGTCTATTGTGTTAGTCGATGTGTTGTATATTGGATGTAGTAGTTCGTTGTATTAGGCAAAGTGATGTATATACGATCTAATAGTCTACTGAGTAAGGCGATGTGTTGTATATTTGATGTAATAGTCCGTTGTGTTAGTCGATGTGTTGTATATTGGATGTAATAATCCATTGTATTAGGCGATGCGATGTATATACGATCTAATAATCTATTGTGTTAGTCGATGTGTTGTATATTGGATGTAATAGTCTGTTGTGTCAGTCGATGTGTTGTATATTGGATGTAACAGTCTATTGTGTTAGTCGATGTGTTGTATATTGGATGCAATAGTCCATTGTATTAGGCGATGAGGTGTATATACGATCTAAAAGTCTATTTTGTTAGTCGATGTGTTGTAAATTGGATGTAATTGTTCTTTGTGTTAGGCGATGAGATGTATATACGATCTAAAAGTCTATTTTGTTAGTCGATGTGTTGTAAATTGGATGTAATTGTTCTTTGTGTTAGGTAATTTGTAGTATATTGGATGTAATAGTCCATTATGCCGGTCGATGTGTTGTGATGTAATAATCCATTGTGCTTATTAATGTTTGCCACCTAGAACCAAAATGTCTATTTTTTTCGGCAATCCATTGTATGTAGGATGTAGTAGTTTCTCGTGATAGACGATGTGGGTTATATAGAATAGAAACATTTATTGTATTTGTTGTATATACAACACATCGCCAAACAATTGTGTTTGTGTCATAGTCATTGAGCCACATCGCCAAACACAATGGACTTTTCTGTCGTATACACCACACACATCGGAACGTAATTGACTGTTCTATTCTATATACTCTAGCCTGTATATTGTAACTCACGCCTACATATATGACCCCCTGTTGACATCACATTACCTGTAACCCTTAGCTATATTGTTTTCCTGATATTTAACTACTTAAAACACAACATTTTAGAAAAATGATATTGTAAGACTATTCTGAAAATAAATGCAGAAATGAATATACTTACCGAAATGTATAAACTGATAAGTCCACGACGGAAAAATCGTTTTTTCTTAGCCACACATCCCCTAAGTCCAAAACTTATAAGTTTCCTTCTAACCAAAGAAGAAGATACTTGTGTACCTTTGGCTTCAGCTATTTCTTGAGCAAGTTGTGTGCTATTCTTTTTGCGGTTGCGCAAAGATAACAACTTCAAATGTTTTTCTGCAGCATGGTTTAACTTTTGGGGCCTACCAGAACGTTTTAAGTCCACAATACATTGGCTGTTTTTAATTATTTTAATGATATAGTGTATTCCTGAAATAGGACCTTTCACTTGCCTTTGAATTTGACGAATAGTAAGGCCCTACTGATACAAAATAATCACTTCCTGTCTATCAAGAAGATTAATTTTCGCCATTTCCTGAAAATCAGTTTGTTTAAAGTACAGAAAAAAATAAGTTTATTAAGGAAAATTATTTTACACTATAAATTCTATGAATAAAAACGTTTTTTTTGTTTTCACAAATAAGTTGTACCAAGTGTAGTATAGTGGCAATATTGACAAGCAGTTATAAATCCTTTTATCCACCACTGTACACATTTTTACATTAGAAAGTTAAATGCACAATACATTTAGGACTCTTAGCAAAATAATAAGTAAAAAATTAAGTGCTAAAATGAAATTATTTAAATTATTCTCACAAGAACAGTTTTGTTCAAAGACTTTTTCACAGCACTGTATATATATTTGTCTGTTAACACTCTTGCGGTCGCAATTGTTGTTTAATCGTCACCAAATTCGGTATTTAATCGTTTTATGTAAAAAGAAAGATCAAGTTCGTTAACGGCTGAAATCGGACTAGTGGGAGGTAGGGTTTAGAGGGGAGGATTTTCAAAAATTCGAAATATCTCCGTTTCTATACGTCGGATCGAAAAATGATATAGAACCAATCTTATTTCTCTATTGTATAACTTTACGAGGGAAATCTGCTTAGTTTAAGCAGCCCCTGGTGACGGACTTTTACTTGAATAGCTACAGTTACGCTCCTGATACTCCATATTGCTTATTCATTAACTTGAAGGAAATGGGAAATATTTTTTCTGGTCAACAAATTTCTTTGTGTGAATCAGCTAACACGATCGTCGCCAAGTAATTTATTAAGAGGAATTGCTGTGGTTTTTCTCACGAGTCTGCGTGAGTTCGGTCTCTTTAAAAAAAATGATAGTTCGCTTACTTGTAGAATTTCTTTTTTGGCGGATTTCCATTAAGTAAAATCAGCGATTGAGCAAGCAATCATGATATTCGAAAAATGTCTACAAATCTCCATTGCTCCTACCAAGTGGATGACGAACATGAGGTCGTTAATATATATATATATATATATATATATATATATATATATATATATAGATATATATATATATATGTCAATCAACGCTCTATGGGTCGTAAATTTTGTTTGATCATTACCGACCTTGATATTTGAAGTTTTATTTAAAAACAAAGATCAAGTTGTTAATGGCAAAATCGGACTAGTAGGAGTGGGGGGGGGTATTAGAGGGGGAATTTCATACATTTCTACTATCTAGATTATTAACTGAGATAAATGCATTTTTTTACTTTTCAGCCTTTAGGAAACTAACAATCCTTCTCATGTCATATTAACAATAAGCTGCTATCTCTCTCTCTAGTATATATATGCTAGTAGTCTAGTATATATATACGTATATACAATTTTGAACGAACCTAATTTTCGTCATCTACTAGGTAGGATCGATAGACATTTGAAGACATTTTTCAAAAGTCTCATCTTAAGACCAACCTCAATAGCAATCTGCTAAAATTTGAGAAATAACTGACTCACTGCCGGGCGAGTGGAGATGCTTAATAGATCGGCGATGTCTCTAGAACGGAGCCAGGTTTGTCTTCGAGTCCCGGCCATAAGTTTGCAATGATATCTTCATTTTCTTATTACTTAATTTTTAAATGAGTAATTTTCAAGAACGAATATGGTTATTTATTTATTTTATAGTAAATAGGCAACAAACTCGGGAGAGTTATTTGTGCCTAGGTGGTCGAAATTCTATTTTCATTTTCCTTCTTGTTGTTCAATAGTCCCTTTCTTCAGATAAACATCCACTTCTCAGCCCTCCGCCATCCTCGCTTGTGTTGGATCTCTCCTAGTTTTCTTTATCCCCAATTCTGTGACTAATAACAAAAAAACAGCAGTATTTGGTTATAATCAATTTGATATATAAATACTTAACTCACTGCCTTGTGTGCTCATATGGTGAAGTCCTATATTTTTATATTTCTTTATTTAAACTAGTAATTACTAAAAATTTGAAGAGTTTTTTTTATAGAGTTGCTATCAACCCCTACTTAGTACTTCTGATATACCAAGGGACTTTCTGATGTCCTCATACCTTCTACACTCTGTAAGTAAGTGTGCAACTGTCAGCTCTACTCCACAAGCAATGCAGGTTGGAGGTTCTTCCCTTTTCATCAGGTGCTGGTGTGTGAGCCTTGTGTGGCCAATTCTAAGGCGGCATATTAATACTTCATCCCTCCTTTTAGTGCTTGTTGAAGTACTCCAAGGATTGACACCACTTTTTACAGTGCCGAGTTTATTGTCACGCAACTTCTGCCATTCCTATGCCCATTGGTCAAGAACCAGTTTTTTTGCATGATTGTTGGCGTCAGCAATTGAAACTTCTGTCAGTAGTGTTCCCTCACTGATGGCTTTAGCGGCTAAGGCGCCAGCTTTTATATTCCCTTCTATGCCACAGTGCCCTGGTATCCACAGAAATTCTACATTAATATTTCTGTTGTGCAATTCTTCTTACATCTGTTGAATTTCTTCTCATATCGGATTTTTATTGTACATTTTTTGAAGTGATTTTAGGCTGCTGAAAGAGTCAGAACATATTAATGCATTCTTTTGCTCAATTAACAATAAGTTAAGAGCTGCTTTTATTGCTGTAAGTTCTGCAGTAAACACACTACTTACTGAGGGAAGGGAGTACATCAGAGAGAGATCCTTAGCATATACAGCTGAACCAACTCCTCCGTCAGTTTTTGATCCATCTGTGTACAAATGGATATATGGGGACGATTCGCAAGACTATTTTTCTAAATTCATTAGTAAAAATAAATTGGTAGGTTACACTTTTCCTATGTTTTTCAATTCCTAATTTACATTTGGTGGAAATAATATCCATGGTTCTAATTGATAGTTTTTATCAAGAACAACTTCTATATTGTCCATCCCATACTTCCTGATTGTTTCTTTAATAGAATGGTTGTAATCGTTATTATTTAGAAATATACCTCTGGCTGGATGGTTAATTTGTGCCGACACTTTAAAATAATATCCTATGCATAACCAATCTCGCCTGTAATTTAAAGGTGGTTCACCAATATCAGCACACAAGCTTATTACTGGGCTGGACCTGAATGCGTCAGATATCATTCTCAAACCACTGTAATGCACAGAATCAACAAGAATATGGTTAGATGAGATCAGTACCATTCGAGGGAAATCTGTTAACTTCACGCAGTTCTTGTGGGACGATCAATAGAAATGAGTTTTGTGCTCAAATATGGCTTTATGAAAGATTTGGGCTAATTTTTTTTCTAGCAATTCGATCATCTGTTAACTCTTCGAACGAAACAGATATTAGTATAGCGTCATCGGATTATGCCGGTGACGCATCGAGGGCTTGGGGAACAATGCACACTGCAACTGCTGCAATTACTTGCATATGCACTCCTGCATTCCCAAACTAGCCTCGGAACCTGATGCATTAGCCAGTTGCAACCATGAGCGATTCTGCAACCTTGCAACTGACAGCAAATGCTTTATATACAGCCCTGGCGATTAAAAGGAATAATTTCCATCCTTATCTAAAAGCTTGTCATCTCTCTCCGACGATTAATTACTCCAATATGAACATGGCGGACTGACTGTTGATTGTCGGCGTGTTTGCTATACATTTTATTGAATGATTGGAATAATAATCAGTAAACAAAGTTATTATGAACTGTGTCGATGAGACTTTGAACATCCATGTGTGCTGAGGCACACCTTAATGCTCTTGCTAAACTCAGAGTAGTGGATTACATTCTTTAGTACCGTCTTCAGTAAATATAATCTCTGCCCCATCCTGGTTGAAAAGGTTGGTAACCTGTAGTCAACACCTCCTCTTTAACCCATTTTTGCCCGAGTTTTTAAAAAATTCAAATATTGAAATATTTTATGTTTTTCTTATTGTTTGGGCCTTAGGCAAATATAAAATATAATTTTTAATATATTTTAGTGTTTGGTTAGTAAAATGTTTGATGTTCCAATTTTGGAACACTGGGCATGAATGGGTGTAGTAAGATTTTAGGAAGAAAATACATGAAACATAAAAGAAAATATTCATTTATTTATATAAAATTACAATATTAGTATTCAAGATATACATTTTATCCAATATCTGTAAGTTTAATGAAAATTATCTGAATTAGAACATATACAATTTTTTTTTCATATTTTATCGATTAGGCATATGGTATTTTTTGAAACAAATATCATGGAGGTTAACCCCACACTTTTCACAACACTTAGTTGTGTTTTTTTATGGAAACTGCTCATCTATTTTGTTTTCCACAAAGGAGTTCATGTTCTGAGGAACACTTGGAGTTCATGTTCTGACAGGAATTAGGGAAATAGGTAGAAAACTGGGGGAGGGAGGAACAGAACTATGCAGGCATCACCTGTATGTATCATCAATATTGGAACACCGGGCAAAAATGGGTTAATGGAAGTAGCAAAATTAAATAACTAATATCTTCCAAATGTTCTGTTTGGGAAAAAGGACTCAGATCACTACTGCTTAAAAAAAAATAAAAAATGAAACCCCTCACGTAGGGGCTGCGTAAACTAAGCAGATTTCCCAGGTGCCGATGTAACACACTTGTGACCTCATTTCACAACATATTCTCTATTTCTATGTATAAAACCGAAGAGTTTTATGGAGCGGGGTGTTACTGGGGACTTAAAAAAGTCCGTCACCCAGGGGCTACGTAAACTAAGATTTTCCACGTCCAAGTTTTACAATAGAGAAATCTGCCTACTAATAACAGTAGTAGTAACGATTCTCTAAACCAATTTCACGAGAGCCGAACAATTAAGGAAACGGCCGAAATAGCTTTCGGCGGAAAGTCCCGAATAGAACCGATTTCACCCGATCTCATTTTTGTTATTCGCACACTATTAATAAAAATGCAGATATCTCGGTTAATATTCAAGATAGAGAATAAATGTATATAGCAATATTTATAGCACATTTAATTTGCAATAATAATGGTTTTATAGACTTTTTTGATAATAACGAAGGTATTTTGAATTTTCGAAAATCCCCCCTCTAAACCCAGATTTCTCACTTGAAGTTTTACAATAGATAAATCTACATACTGCTAACACAACAACACCGTGAATATTAAGTGAATAAATACAAACGATAATGAGAAATCTTTCAGTCCATTTTTATAACCTCCCAACGGAAAGCTTCAAGCTCTCAGAGCTGAACAGATAGATAGAAATATTCTTCACTGGAAAAGCCAGGGGGGGGGGGTATGGCGATCAACAGATCGCATTCGCATGTATCTCGTGTAATAAAGGTCTCTTGAAAAAAATATTTGGTATTTAAGCTTAGAATAAAGTGGTTTGTTAGAAAAAAAATGCAAATAGGCCGGATAATATTCAAGATAGGGAAAGCATTTATATATATTTATAGTACATTGAATTTCCAGTGAGATTGGTTCTACACAATTCTTTAATCCGACGTATAATAACGGAGGTAATTCGAATTTTCGAAATTCGCCCTTCTAAACTTCCCCCTCCGACTCGTCCGATTTCTGCCATTAACGAACTTGACATTCCTGTTCGCATAAAAGGATTATATACCGAGTTTGGTTACGATCAAACAAAAATTATGTATATACAATTTTGAACTGACCTCATTTTCGTCATCTAGTAGGATCGATGAACATTTGAATAAAAATTTTGAAAATCCCGTCATGAGTACAACCTCAATAGCTAATATATTTGTCTGTTATCCCTCTAGCGTTCATAATTTTTGTTTGATCGTTACCAAACTCGATTATTTTGGGAAGTCTGCTAAAAATGTATTGAACAACAATTGCAGTTTAACAAATTATTATTATTATTTATTAACGTCCACTTTTTGCAACATAGGCTAATTGGGACGGGTTATCTACAGGTTACCACCCTTTTCTAGCCAGGGTGGGATCAGTTTAACAAAGCTAACTCAATAACATTTTACGATCCAACTTATAAGAACGGAAATATTAACAAATACTGCAACACACCTTACGATAAAACACATACTGACAGACTGCACCCAACGAGAAAACCTTCACATACCCCAAGATATGACAGAACTATTAACTGACAGCAGCCAATATATTCCACAAATACTAACAGAACTAAAACACATTAACACTTACAAAAACATATAATACAAAATAGAATAGGTCTACAGCATGCCTAAAAAGATTTAAAAGGCTTAACTTTTATTATATTCTTTAGACAAAGCACGGATATGAGAAAGAATCAGATATTAAAGAAATATTTTCCATAATATAAAAGTACAAAAAAGGTAAGCACATGAAGGAGTAAATATATCATCCTAATAATGCCAATCACCATCGCTGTGGGACACAAAACTTAATAAATAAAATTTAAAAAAAATAATATAAATGTACAGTATGGACCCGATTAACCGAGGTTCGATTAACCGAGGTCCCGATTAACCGAGGTGCCAAACATTTAAAAAAAAAAAAAAAAAAAAAAAAAAAGTAGGTGCGGTAACCTTTGGAAGTAATTATGAACCTTTTTAAAACCCTCAAAACCCTAGGCCGGATGCAGGTGTTCAGCAAGCGGTTTATTGAATAGGAAGCTCTAAGACAGTCGTTAATTGCCTTCTGAGAAATGCATCTCTAGCACCCTGTCCAACCCTCCTTCCCCTGTTCCGGGAATATTGTATTTACATCTCTACTTGTCACAACCCGGCTAAAAAACATAAAAGAGTGCGCTTGAAAAATATTAGAAGCAATTCATCGCTTGGACAAAGGCGAGTCTTTAAAAATTGGCTCAGGATTATGGTGTCGGTGAAAATACTGTCGGTGACTGGAGGAGGAATAGGAAGCAAATTGAAGACTATGTTTATCAAAGTGCATCCAAGGAGGCTTCTAACTGCAGATCTACATTGAAGAAGTCATCGTGTGAGCTTTTAGAAGAAGCCCTTTTACTGTGGTTTTGCCAGGCAAGAGAGCAAGGATTCCCGGTAAGTGGTCCAATAATTCAAGAGAAAGCATTGTCTCTTAATTTAAAATTAAATTCGCCTATAGAGAAATTTGAGGCGAGTAAAGGTTTGCTAAGTCGTTTTAAAACAGACACGCAGCATAAGAGCACTCGCCATTTCCGTGGAAAAACTTTCAGCAGACACGGAATCTGCGACCAGATTTATTAGTAATAGTTTTTCTTTATTAGTAAAGTCCCATAATCTATGCGCGGACCAAAATTACAATGCTGATGAGACCGGTTTGTGGTATAAAGTGTTTCCCCAAAAGACTCAAGCGACGAATATGGAAAAATCTATTAGTGGTTTCAAGGGTGTTAAAGATAGGGTCACTATTTTGGTTTGCGCGAATGCAAGTGGAGAGGATAAACTAATGTTAGTTTTAATCGGAAAATCAGCCAAACCTAGAGCCCTCAAACACGTCAATTTAAATAACCTGCCGGTTGTTTATAAACATCAAAAATCTGCGGGGATGAGTGTTGAAATTTTCGAGCATTGGTTCAAACATAATTTTGTACCACACGTCAAAAATTTTCTTGACGAAAAAAACTGCCACCAACAAATCTGGACTTGTGCTCTTTATTAAAAGCTCTTAACTCCCAAGATGTAATGGACTTCGAAGTTACGGATTGAGTCAATGAAGTATCATTAAAGAGATCAGCGGTCCTAACGGAAGAGGAAATCAGTAATGAAATAATGAAAACAACTAACGAAGAAGAGCTTGAAGGAGACGAGGTATCTATCCCCACGAAAGTAAGCCATGAGGAGGGTTTCAACCTACTTGACTGGTCACTACTCTAGTTAGAAGGCAGAGGTGATGTGCCTTCATATGAACTCATGATGTTAAGAAAGTGGAGAGACACTGCAGCTGCTGATAGAAGCAGTTGTTTAAAACAAACAACAATAAATGATTTTTTTAAATCAAAATAGTTTTCCGATTTTCCATTAATTTTTTTTTGTGTCCGATGTTATTTTATACTACATAGGTATGTATGTACATACATTCTACTTCTATTATTAATTTATGATTAAAAAAATGTAAATATGAATATAATTATTAAACTTATAGGTAGGTACTAGTTTTTATTCTAAAAACCTTACATTTTCAGCTGGTATTAGTAGGTTCCGATTAACCGAGAATTTCGATTAACCGAGGTAACAGCGGTCCCGGTCAACTCGGTTAATCGGGTCCCTACTGTACTGGTATATAGGAATAACATAATTTTCTTATTAAAACCATTTTAAATTGTTGTCTTTATTACTAGTCTAGTGTTTATCTAATGTTTGTTTATGTTTTATGTTTATTAATTGTCTTTATTACTAGTATCTAATGATTATTTGTTGTATTTAATTTTTATTTGTTGTTTAAGTTTTTGTTATTTTTCTGTAATTTTGTTTTCATTTTATATTGTGAAACTTGGAGCCAAATCGCCAAGATGCTGGTGCTCCTGTATAAATAAATATAAAAAAATAAATGTTGGAAACTCAAAAAATCCAATATCTTGGTTAATATTGAAGATAGAAACTAAGTGTATATAACAATATTTATAGTAAATTTAATTTACGATAAGAGTGGTTCTATACAATTCGACTTATAATAACGGAGATATTTCAAATTTCACCCCTCTTCCGGCGACCGATTTCAGCCGTTAGTGAACTTGATCTTTAGTTTGACTAGAAACGCTTATATATAGAGTTTGGTACAGCACCCCCTTAACCGTGGACGACCTGAATTGAGGCTGACGGCCCCCCAATGCACTCAAGGGTGTTCATCTGCCTGTGGACGGGAGCTAAGAGACTCATAATCGTTAGTCGATGGCCTCCCGCTGATTCACGAGCACTTCAGCACAAGCGCGCTCTGGCAGCGAACTCGTTAACTAATGTTCTCCCTTGGCGGGAATCGAAACTGGACATATTTCGACTTTCAGCCTGTTCGGGTTGTAAAGTGGTAGGTGTACCCTTTTAGACTTCTAGTACAGAAATGTTAATTAGTAATTCTTGTCGAATGGTTTGTCACAACAGCAGAAAATTCCTCTTGGAACTATTAATACACACATCACACTCCATTTGCCAAATGAGGATTTATCCTTGAAGTTCCAAAAGTAAATAATCTATTTTCCTTGTTTGTTTCCTCGACGGATTGCTTTACATTTCATTTGAACCTCGCTGAGGGTTTAAAATAAAATAAAGGGTTAAAAAAATAAAATCCCTCATCGTCATCATAAAATAAACCCCTCATCATCATCATCATCATCATAAAATAAAATCCCTCATCATCATCATAAAATAAAATCCCTCATCATCATCGTAAAATAAAATCCCTTATCATCATAATCGTAAAATAAAATCCCTCATCATCATCATAAAATAAAATCCCTCATCATCATCGTAAAATAAAATCCCTCGTCATCATCGTAAAATAAAATCCCTCATCATCATCATCGTAAAATAAAATCCCTCATCATCATCGTAAAATAAAATCCCTCATCATCATCATAAAATAAAATCCCTCATCATCATCGTAAAATAAAATCCCTCATCATCATCGTAAAATAAAATCCCTCATCATCATCATCGTAAAATTAAATCCCTCATCATCATCATAAAATAAAATCCCTCATCGTCATCATAAAATAAACCCCTCATCATCATCATCATCATAAAATAAAATCCCTCATCATCATCATAAAATAAAATCCCTCATCATCATCATAAAATAAAATCCCTCATCATCATCGTAAAATAAAATCCCTCATCATCATCGTAAAATAAAATCCCTCATCATCATCATCGTAAAATTAAATCCCTCATCATCATCATAAAATAAAATCCCTCATCATCATCATAAAATAAACCCCTCATCATCATCATCACCATAAAATAAAATCCCTCATCATCATCATAAAATAAAATCCCTCATCGTCATCATAAAATAAAATCCCTCGATTTCGAGCACTGTAGCACAAGCGCGCTCTGACAGCGAACTCGTTAACTCATGTTCTCCCTTGGCGGGAATCGAAACTGGACATATTTCGACCTTCAGCCTGTTCGGGCTGTAAAATGGTAGGTGTACCCTTTCAGACTTCTATTACAGAAATGTTAATTAGTAATTCTTCTGGAATGGTTAATCGCAACAGCAGACAATTCCTCTTGGAACTATTAATACACACATCACACTCCATTTGCCAAATGAGGATTTATCCTTGAAGTTCCAAAAGTAAATAATCTATTTTCCTTGTTTGTTTCCTCGACGGATTGCTTTACATTTCATTTGAACCTCGCTGAGGGTTTAAAATAAAATAAAGGGTTAAAAAAATAAAATCCCTCATCGTCATCATAAAATAAACCCCTCATCATCATCATCATCATCATAAAATAAAATCCCTCATCATCATCATAAAATAAAATCCCTCATCATCATCGTAAAATAAAATCCCTTATCATCATAATCGTAAAATAAAATCCCTCATCATCATCATAAAATAAAATCCCTCATCATCATCATAAAATAAAATCCCTCATCATCATCGTAAAATAAAATCCCTCATCATCATCATAAAATAGAATCCCTCATCATCATCGTAAAATAAAATCCCTCATCATAATCATAAAATAAAACCCCCTCATCATCATCATAAAATAGAATCCCTTACCATCATCATAAAATAGAATCCCTCATCATCATCATAAAATTGAATCCCTCACCATCATCATAAAATAAAATCCCTCATCATCATCATCATCATCATAAAATAAAATCCCTCATCAACATCATAAAATAGAATCCCACATCGTTATCATAAAATAGAATCCCTCATCATCATCATAAAATAAAACCCCTCATCATTATCATAAAATAGAATCCCTCATCATCATCATAATAAAAAAGACTCCCTCACCATCATCATAAAATAAAATCCCTCATCATCATCATCCTCATCCTCATCATCATAATAAATTAAACTCCCTCATCATAATACTAAAATAATATCCCTCTTCGTCATCTTAAAATAAAATCCCTCATCATCATCATCATAAAATAAAATCCCTCATCGTCATCATAAAATAAAATCCCTCATCATCATCATAAAATAGAATCCCTCACCATCATCATAAAATAGAATCCCTCATCATCATCATAAATAGAATCCCTCACCATCATCATAAAATAGAATCCCTCATCATCATCATAAAATAAAACCCCTCATCATTATCATAAAATAGAATCCCTCATCATAAAATAGAATCCCTCACCATCATCATAAAATAGAATCCCTCATCATCATCATAAATAGAATCCCTCACCATCATCATAAAATAGAATCCCTCATCATCATCATAAAATAGAATCCCTCATCATAAAATAGAATCCCTCATCATCATCATAAAATAAAATCCCTCATCATCATCTTAAAATAAAATCCCTCATCATCATCGTAAAATAAAATCCCTCATCATCATCATCGTAAAATTAAATCCCTCATCATCATCATAAAATAAAATCCCTCATCATCATCATAAAATAAACCCCACATCATCCTCATCACCATAAAATAAAATCAGTCATCATCATCATAAAGTAGAATCCCTCACCATCATCATAAAATAGAATCCCTCATCATCATCATAAATAGAACTCCTCATCGTCATCATAAAATAGAATCCCTCATCATCATCATAAAATAAAATCCCTCATCGTCATCATAAAATAAAATCCCTCATCATCATCATAAAATAAAATCCCTCATCGTCATCATAAAATAAAATCCCTCATCATCATCATAAAATAAAATCCCTCATCATCATCATAAAATAAAATCCCTCATCATCATCATAAAATAAAATCCCTCATCGTCATCATAAAATAAAATCCCTCATCGTCATCATAAAATAAAACTCCTCATCATCATCATCATAAAATAAAATCCCTCAATGGAAATCTGCTATTGAGGTAATTGTCATGACTCACTTCAAGGAAAATGTCCTCAAATTTCCTTCGATAACGACCTAAGAGAAACGAAATGAGTCCGGCACGCATGGCCTACGTTAACTTAGCAGATTTCCAACTTGCTGGTTTGACACACTATTGATCTATCTCCTTTCCCTATATATTTTAGTGACAATTCGAAGATTAGAAGTGGGAATTTTACTGACAGCTGAAAACAATGAAGAACAAATAACTCACTTAATATTTAAGCTACAAAGAAATGTATAGAAGAACAATTGTAGAGAATCAATAGTTTAACAAGAATGATTCTATAACATCTTTCGATACGACTAATAATAACGAAGATATTTTGGATGCCGCCTCTAAAAAATGTCTGATCCGATATCAGCAATTAACGACTACGAATATATTGCAAATTAAATAAAAAGTCCGGGGCTGCGTAAACTAAGCAGATTTCCCACGTGAAGTTTTACAATGGAGAAATCTGCCTAATAATAACAGTAGTAGTAACGAGTCTCTAAACCAATTTCACGAGAGCCGAACAATTAAGGAAACGGCGGAACTAGCAATTGTTGCTTTATACATAAAGGAAAATCTGCTAATAATGTAATTGATGTTATATACATAATTAGTCTATCATGAATATAAAACGAGATATCTGGATTTTTTTAGGTTTCATTCTAAAGTAAACCCCCACTCCTACTCATATCATGTTTACAATAAGAATGTATGTATGTAGTATGCGTATATTATTTATAAGAAAAAAAAAAAAGAAAAAAAAGAAAAAGGAAGTGCTGGTTACGTATATCTATTTATCACTCTATATTAATGTGTTTAATCATATAAATGACATTATAGAAATTATTACAAATATAAGAATGAGTAGCAAAAGGGAAGGACGTTGGAGAAAATATCTAGTAAACTGATGCAATGGACAGTTAAACACATTACCTACATTTGTCAGAACATTCATGAAAACATGATACTATTACGACAGGAGTGAGTTACGCCAAAATAACTAACTAATAATTATATGACGGTGTTGAACAAGATGAAGGGCATAATAACCTCGTAGTTTATTGCCCTAATAAACCATAATCCTAATCCTAATCCTATAAACGAGATATACGCTAAAACCTGTAGCGGAAGTGAACAATTTTATTTGGGACAAAAGACCCAACCGAAAAAAATAAAACTCGGTATGTGTATTAACACTAACGCCTTCATTATAATAAGCCATACCAACATTTCTAGGGACGGGTAGGAGTGGGGGGTGTAAGGGAGGCCTGAATTTAGCGGTATTTCGTTTTCTATTCGATTTTCGGCAAATATGAACATAACAAAAGTTGTTTATTTTGTTATGTAGAGTAACTTTTGTCATATTCATTTTTGTCTTTTAACAATGTATAAACGAGATATACACTATAAACTAAAGCGGGAGTCAACTATTTTATTGGGCGCTAACGATTGAACCGAACTTAACAAAACTCGGTGTGTCAATTAGCATTAATTCTTCCATGATTAAAATGTTTAGGTTAGAACGGGAGTGGGGGGTTATAACGGAGGCCTGAAATAAAAATTCGCGATATTTCATTGTCTATTTGTTTTTCGACAAACATGCACATAACAAAATTTGTTTACTTTGTTATTTAGATTAACTTTTTTTTTTTTTATACATTTCTCCAGGAACAATGTGTGGAGCAAGTAATTTGCGTAGAAATATTGATATGCTCAACAATTCATTCCTATTTGAACTATCAGGTACCTCAGCTGGAAAAATTAATTCAAATCAATGTTAATATGTTGTCCTTATAGCTGAAATCTATGCATAATGCACAGGAGACGGGAAATATGAGAATTTGGAGGACAGTGAAGACTTACATAAAAAATTAATTTTATTATTAACAAATGCCAACAACGGGTATTAACCCTAAACACTGGGACGGGTAAATGTCAAAATATTGTGAAAAGTAAAGCCTTGCCAAAAAAATACCATCACCATTCAGCCTCAAATCAATTCCCGGGCGAAGCCGGGTATCTGAGCTAGTTAATCTATATATATATATAAAATTGTAACCTCTGTCTGTACATTGATTTTTTTTGCGAAATTTCACGATAACTTTTCGTTTCACATGTCATAGACACCATAACTGCATTTTATTTCTTTCGTGTATGTTTGTTTGTTTGTTTGTTTGTTTGTTTGTTTGTTACCTTTTCACGCATAAACGGCTGAACCGAATTTTATGAAACTTGGTATGTATATTACTACTAACCCAACTTAGACTTTAGGCTATATTAATATCCCCTGAGACGAACAGGAGTGGGGGTTATAAGGGAAGCCTGAAATTAAAAATAGCGATATTTCGTTTCCTATTGGTTTTTCGGCAAATATAAACATAACAAAAGTTGTTTATTTTGTTATTTAGAGTAACTTTTGTTATATACTCTTTTTTCGTATACTGAATTATAAATGAGATATACGCAAAAACCTATAACGAATGTGAACAATTTTATTTGAGACGAATGACCCAACCGAAATGAATAAAACTCGGTATGTGTATTAGCACTAACGCTTTCATTATAATAAGCCATACTAACATTTCTAGGGACGGGCAGGAGTGGGGGGTTGTAAGGGAGGCCTGAATTTAAAATAGCGGTATTTCGTTTTCTATTCGTTTTTCGGCAAATATGAACCTAACAAAAGTTGTTTATTTTGTTATTTAGAGTAACTTTTGTGATATTCATTTTTGACTTTTAAGGAAGTATAAACGAGATATATACTATAAACTAAAGCGGGAGTCAACTATTTTATTGGGCGCTAACGATTGAACCGAACTTAACAAAACTCGGTATGTCAATTAGCATTAATTCTCCCATGATTATAAGCTATATTAAAATTTTTAGGTTCGAACGGGAGTGGGAGTTATAAGGGGGGCCTGAAGTAAAAATTCACGATATTTCATTTTCTATTTGTTTTTCGGCAAAGGTGCACATAACAAAAGTTGTTTACTTTGTTATTTAGAGCAACTTTTGTTTCATTCACTTATGTCATAAAATGAAGTAAATACGGGATATAAGCTAAATCTATAGCGGGAGTCGACGATGTTATTAGTACTTATTTAAGTGTTTTTAATATAGGCATATTATGACAAATGATGTTATGTTTTAGCCTTATCTATTTCGATTATTTAGTACTAAGTATGATTCGGACTAGTGAGATTATAAATCCCCCTCCCCTTCGCCTCATTTATTTATTTTCCCTAGAAAATAACTTTGTTATTTATTTCCAATAGAAATTTAAACTATAAGAGCATTTCCATTATTTAATTTGTATAATGTATTATTTAAAAAAAAAATCGTGCTGAATTTCCTCAAGGAGTGATAGGGGAAGTAGTAGGGAATCAAACTCTTTGATTTTGGTTATATACTATCTTATTTCCGATATCTTCATGTTATTGAAACAAATATGTACTATCATAACAATTAAACGTTAATGTCATTATGACAAAAGACAAAATGCTCTTAAACTCGATATGATTGTTTAAAGTATTACTTAGGTTGCAGGGACGGCTACGATCTCTTCCCCCGACTAGCTTTTTGAATATAATTTAAATTATTTTTAGGGTAACACTATTATTTAATTCCATCAGGTAGATAAATTATTACAATAATATTTTGAATTAATAATTTAAGGAGAAGAGTGTTGATAGCTCTAATGCGAGAGCGGAAATAGACGGAGGCTAATAGAGTTAATTGAGTTTACTAATTTCCTGTGAAATGCTGGGCATTACGGGAAGTGATTACCACTGAGATCTCCTATTATGAAAATAACCTTACGTGCTAAACTATGCTTAAACTATATGTGCTCGGATTGGTTTTTGACAGGAAATAATTTTCATTATAGACGATATTTAATTGTAATAAATACTATCCATGATTATGGTTTGAAGTATTCAAAAAGGTGAGTTAAAAAGTGGCAAGGGATAGATTAGGAACACATTTTTATTTATTCTTCAAATATAAAATTTCTCATTCATAAGTCGCCTGCCTGACCCTCCAGCAAAACAATGCGCGCCGACGGGAAGTGTAGTTGTAAACATTGAAGCCTTGCCCAAAAAAAATACTATCATCATTCAGCCTTAAATGATTTCCCGAGCGAAGCCGGGTACCTTAGCTAGTATGTATATAAAGATATTAGTAAGCGGAGGGCATTATCATCTTCTCCGCCATGTGTATATTTCTATAAGGGAAATCTGGTGAGAAATGTAAAATAGCTAGTAGGAGATGAGTTTAGTGTCGAGGTCGTGGGAAATGTTGCCCAGTTGACGCAGGCCATGCGTGACGGCTGCTAGGGAAATGCTTCCGGGTTCCGAACCAAAGTTGCTAAAGGATTTAAAGGGAATTAGCCCATTATCGGAAGTGGTGGGGGTGAGCGGAAATAGGCGGAGATGGCCGAGAGTTGCCGAGTGGTGGTGGGAGCGGGGCGCATGCGCTGAGCCCCCTCCCCATCGCCGTACAGTCACTGCCGTCAGTCCGCCAGTACGAGAGCTGTAGGTTCCTTGTGTGTCTCTCTCTCTCATATCACTACAGCCCGCTCTCTCTCTCTCTCCCCCCATCTCCTCTCTCTGCACAATTATTTATTGCTACGGGAACCTCCTCAGACCGCTGAGGACAGTATTCTTCCAGGTTCCAGCCGAGGTTGAAGAGGAGTCGAAGATAAGAGATATGAGCGACCACGGTGCGAACCAGACCCAGTCCATAGCCGACTACCTGGCTCAGCTGCTCAAGGACCGAAAACAGGTGACTGCATTCCCCAACGTCTTCATGCACGTCGAGAGGCTCATTGACGAAGGTGAGATATACAGCTTATAATTAGAAGTTACATAACCCTCCGCCCACTCCCTCTCCACGGGCAGGCTAGCTAGCTATACAACACACCCAATATCACCCTCAAACAAACACAAACAGCGCAACAAACAGATACGAACAACCGCAGCTATTGTTCTCCAACTCAGCAACAATCCTGGTTCTGCCCACATTCCACCTCGCCCCCCTCCACTCCCTCTCTCTTCATTTGCCTTCTATTTCTCTCTTTTCCAATCCCGAATAAAGGCCCGGGTGACTTTCTACCCCCTTATCACACCTGTTGATTGATTCAGACAGATAACGCCTATCTAGAAATATTCGCCACAAGTCGCCCCTTATCAGCAAATCATTCATAACTATTAGTCAGCACGGCTTTGATTCTGCCAATTGCTTCCTGTAAACCTATACAATTTTAATTAATTTCGACCTTCATGGAATTACAACTTGAAAACCCTTTTCCTAATGAGTTGACTCAACTAATTCATTACCTTGTTAATTGACTTCCGAAAACACTTTTATCACTTTCTGTGATCATTTTAAACCCCCTTCTGTTCATTAAATATTTACGTTAAAAAATGATTTACGTTTCTCCATTTTCTTCTAATGTATATGCAAATTTCTTAATCAGTTGCATCTACAATGATCTCAGTCACCTTGAATGAAGTAATTCATAAATCCGACCATTTTTTTGTGTGAAGTCTCCTCAGTCTATATTCTATTTTTGTTTTACACTGCGTGTACTTGCAAGGTCATTGGCATCAAGGTTTTAATATTGACAAATCTTATACACATTTTCTTCAAACAATATTGCCTGTAAAACTACACAAATTATCGATAGTCATAGTTTTTATACGAGAAACTAACAGCGTAAGCAAATCGGTTCGTTGCTCCAAAAAGTGGACATTAAAAATGCTGAGAACACGGCAAGGATCTAGGTGAACAATCACTTGACATGACCATTTTAGAGAGTAAATAATTATTAATAATAATGGCTTTATGCATTGGTGCTAATTTTTAGTTTAGGTTTCATTCTTTAAATTTGTAACAAATTATTAAGTTATTTCCCAAAATATTTAGCTAGAGTTTACATTGAGTCATGAGTCAAAATAAAAGTAAAATTAATGTATCCCTTCCAAACAACCTCTTGAGTATTATTTTTTAAATAAAGTTATTTAGTGCTTTTGGTATTATTTGTTATAATAATTTAACATCAATTCAAATTCGGCATTGCAATAAAATCTGAAAATTTAATGTTACTTTGATGAATTCATTTTTTTTGTGTGTTTTTAATGTATTTAAATTATTCGTTACATGTACTTGATATATGAAATTTTTTTATTGAGTAATATCTGTACCTAACATCTTGATTTTACCAGATTTACTGTGCTTATTGCTTTCCATTGCACCTGATTATATTGTGAAATGTAGTTAATATAGTTTAGAAGGCTATTAATACAATAATAACTCTACAAAGGATAGATGTTGATTTCTTGAATATACAAACATGTCCTGAAATATATCTTACATCAGTCTATTTATCAACGGGGTAAATTCTCTATCCCCATTCATTTTCTGATTGAAAAATATATTTATTTTATGATTTTAATGACTGGAGTCGATGTGTTTTAATTTTATTAATTTGTAAATGTATTTAAGAAAGTATTTTAACTAGCGAGAGAAATTGCAGGCGTGATTCTGCTGAACATCTGTTCATCATGGAGGAAGGGTGTGTTCAGCTAGCAAGGATATTTGTGGGTGGATTGGCATCTGTTGCGCTATACTCCTTGCTCAGCTGGACACCTGTTCATTTTGGACGAAGGATATGTTCGGCTAGCAAGGATATTGGTGGGTGGATTGGGACCTTTCGGCTATTGCTCTTGGTTCTGCTGAACATCTGTTCTAAATAGAGGAAGGATATATTCACCTTGGAAGGATATTTGTGGGTGGATTTGAATCGTTTGCTCTTTGCACTTGGTTCTGCAGAACATGTGTTCATATTGAAGTAAGGATATGTTCGGCTAGCAAGGATATTGGCGGGTGGATTGGGACCTTTCGGCTATTGCACTTGGTTCTGCAGAACATGTGTTCATATTGGAGGAAGGATATGTTCACTTTGCAAGGATATTAGTGGGTGGATTTGAACCTTTTGATCTTTGTATTTGGTTCTGCAGAACATGTGTTCATATTGGAGGAAGGATATGTTCACTTTGCAAGGATATTTGTGGGTGGATTTGAACCTTTTGATCTTTGCACTTGGTTCTGCAAAACATCTGTTCATATGTGGAGGAACGATATGTTCAGCTAGCAAGGATATTGGTGGGTGGACTGGAATCTTTGACTCATTGCAGTTGGTTCTGCAGAACATTTGTTCATATTAGAGGACAGAAATGTTCAGCTAGCAAGTATATTGGTGGTGGATTAGAGCCTTTCGGCTATTGCTCTTGGTTCTGCAGAACATGTGTTCATATTGGAGGAAGGATATGTTCAGCTAATATGAATATTGGTGGGTGGATGGGAACTTTTCGCTCCTAGTTTCCCAGAACATTTGTTCATATTGGAAGAAAGAAATGTTCAGCTTTCAAGGATATTAGCGGTTGGACTTAAACCTTTCGCAATGTACTTGTTGTTCAGTATAACCTCTATTTATGTACAAGGGATAACGTGTTCAGCTTAGAAGGATATTGATGAAGCGGTTTACTCGCGCGTGTTGCACAGATTATGAGGTCATATTGGGGGATAGATATGTTAGAGCTTGCAATGATGTTGTTCAACGAGCAAAGATATTGGTTGCTGGATTCGTATCTGATGCTCTGTACTTCCTTATATTGTGGAGAAGATGTGTTCAGCAAGCTTATAGGTGGGTGGATGGATTTGTTTCCCCTCTGTTCTCGTGGGTCTGCTCAGCAAGCAAAATAATGGTTGGTAGATCGACACTGTACTTCTTGTTGTACAGGACATCTTTCCGGAATGGATGTAGCGTGTGTTCAGCCAGCGTTGATTTTGGTTGACTGATGTCACCTGTTGCATTTCCTGTTTCTGCGTGAACATCTGTTCAGATTAAAGGGAGTGAGTGTTCCGCTAGCGTGGATGCGACCTGTTGCATTCCTCTCATGGCTCCGCTGATAATCTGGACAGATTGGCGTGAGGCTTGGTGTTCAGCTAGCCATGAATTTTGGTACACTGGCACCTTTCACACTGAACTCAGGGTTCTAGGGAACATCTCTCTTGAACCAGGATGGATTTTGGTTGGGTCAACGCATCTGTTATACTGAACTGGTGGTTCTGCAGGACATCAGTTCAGATTGACGTGACGCTGTGATTTTGGTGTATTGACACCAGTTGCACTGATCTCCTGGTTCTGTAAAATATTTCTTCATCCTGGAAGATGGAAGTGATCAACCATGGTGGGGGGTGTTGGAATGATGGGACTTGTTACATCGTTCAAGCAACCTGGTTTTGCCCAATTTATCTTCAGATTGGATTGAGGATGTGTTTATCTATCGTTGTTATTCTTGGATTGGCATCTGTTCCACTCAGCTCTGCCCTCTGCAAACCCGATCTTCATTTCGGACAAAGGGTGTGTTCACCTGGCAAGGATGTTGTTGGGCAGATTGAAATCCTGGTTCTGAACAACATCTATGCAGATTGTGAGAAGTGAACAGTCATTCGTATCCTTAAGCCATCATAGACAATATCATGTTTTCATATGTGATTTTTTTTACTCTGAGGCCGAAATTAATTTTGGTAGCTTGTTATACCCCATTAACTAATATTAGTAATTTTGCCTGAATTAGTAACAATATAGGCTACATCATCGTTTATTTTCAACCATTTTTTGTGTAAAATAATGTCATTTCAATTAATTGTTAGTGCTATTGATGTTTATACAGTCTTAGTTTTTTTTTAACAGTCTAAGACAAGAAGAAGTGTTATATTTACTATTTCCTTAAGATTAATGTATATACATATATTTCTTGGTGGTGGCAGCTTATTCAGTTCTGTTACGAAGTTCATGCTGTTCAAATAATGTAGAATAGTAGAACTGCATGTTTTCCGTAGTGTCTTATTAACATTTTTCAGAACTTTGTATCTATTTTTTGAAAAAATAGATGCTTGTTCGTAGGACAATTGTGTTTCTTCTAGGTCTGAAAACAAAGAAGGCCACCAAGCATAGTCCATTGGCACCTTTCAAGTGTAATGAGTGAAGTGAATTATTGTTTCCCACATTTTAATATTAATGGATATTATATATAATTTTTTATTTCCTCTCATGTTATTTTTTGTGATGTTAATTCAAATCGATGCTCACGAAATGGGTATTTAGTGTAAATATGATGTAAAAGTCTTCGGTAAGTTTCTTTAATGCCCTGTGTACTGATTGGTTTTTCCATGTTTTCCAAATAAGAATATATTCTATTCAATAAGGAGAATTGGATTCCTCAAGAATATAATTTGTATAATAAATTTGAGATTGGTTGTATACAATTTTTCAATACAATTACGGAGTATTTCGAATTTATTATTGAACTTCATCGTTAGCTTTACATGAAACGCTTAAATATCGAGTTCGGAAACGATCAAACAAAAATCACTACCGCTAGGGAGGTAACAGACAATTATATATATACACCTGCACACAAGAATTCCAATTCTTAAATTTTGCATCATCGCTTACGTAGAGACGTCCTTCGAAAATCTATCTTGATAAGACCTCAATAGTTGATTTATACTTGCTGTGCAGGATATCTTCTCAAAATTTGAAAAATATACCCCCCTTTGCTGAATATAATTTATGTATATTTTCACGATAAAACTAAATGGGCTAAAACAACTTTTTGTATATAATACATATGGATAAATTCGGATTTTAGTAGATTTTTTTTAAATTTTCATCGCCCTACCCCGTAGTCTATTTCGATCAAAAGGGGTGTTGCAAAGCTAACAACAATCCCTGATATGAAATTTCAACTTTCTAAGGCTATTTGATGGTTTTTGGAGTTATATAAATATGTACAAATGTCAAACCGAAACTAGTCAAAATGTGGCCAGGAAGTTTCAAACCGGATAATTCCGTTGAAAAATGATAACTAAAATAGTAAAAAAGTCCGTCGGGCAGGATCTGCGTTAACTAAGGAGATTTCCCACGAGTATTTATCTCAAAAAGTAAAAGTTCAATGAGAACAATATTTGGTATTTAGGATTCAAATAAAGTGCTTCATAATATAATAGCGTATTGTTCATGAGGCATGAGTTGGAGTGGGGGTTTACTGATGGCCGAAAACTAAAAAGTGCAAATATCTCGGTTAATATTAAAGATAGTGAAAAAACGCACATAACAACATTCATAGAACATTACATTTGCAATAACATTTGTTCTGTACAATTTTTCGATTAGATGCATAATAACGGAGATATTAAGAATATTCAAAATTACTCTCCCCCCCTCCCCCTCAACCCGTCTACCCCAATCCGATTTCAGTCATTAACGAACTTGATATTTTTTTTTGCATAAAACGTTTAAATATAAGGTTTGGTAACGATCAAACTAAAATTACGACCGCTTGAGCGATAACAAATATATACATATATAAAATTTTGAACGACCTCAATAGCTGATTTCACTTAATGAAAATCTGCTAAAACGTACGTCTAACATGCATTTAAAATTTATTTCTGGCATGAACTAAGAATAAGAATAAACATATTTGGACTACAGTGATTGTACCTCATGCTCAGATCGGTATTAATGAAGAAATACTTTGATATGTACCGACAACTCTGGTACGTCGGTATCATCAAAGGATATTGTTTTTAAATGCCGCCTTATTTATTCCCACTTTTCTTATAATCAATTTGGAATAAATCATAATCATAACCATCAATCATGACTAATTGAGCTACTTGCTGTTTGGTGTTATGACCAATGGGAGTCTCAACAATTCTTTCTTGTTTGATTAAAACACAAGATGACGTCAAGTTGAGTCATATCAGCAGAAATGATGTCATATGTACTGTTTACTTTTCTCTTTCTTACAATGTTACCGCTCTTGCGGTCGCAATTGCTATTTTGATCGTTAGCAAATTCGATATTTGAACTTTGATGAAAACTGAAGATCCAGTTCGTTAATGGCTGAAATCAGACCAGTGTTAAACAGGTATCTCAGTTATTACACTCTATTAAGCTCTTAAATACCAAATATTGTTTTCAAAGAAGATTTACCGTTTGAAGATACATACAAATACTTATTTTTTTAAAATTTATTTATTTAAATGAGTTCCGCAATACTGGCGATTTAAATCGTGCTCAAAAAAGCGAATAGTAAAAAACGAAGAAAGGAGTGAACAAAGGTGGTATTTGATAAGTTCATTGGAATGCCATTTTTATATGAAACAAACAATATTGTATGGAAACATCAGGGTGGTGAATATAATATAAATGAAAATGTAAGATCGACGGGGGGGGGGGAGACATAAATAAAAATAATAATAAAATAAGAAAAAGAGAAAAGCAAAGAAATGAATACATAAAAAAAAATAGGAAAAAGAGAAAACCAAAAAAATGAATAAATAAGAAAAGGGGAAGGGAAAGGGAAACCAAAAAATAAAAATAAACTAAAATAATAATAAATAAAATTAATGTTTATACACCCTGCTAATATAGGAAAGAAGTTAGGAGTAGTGTGTGTGTGTGTGTGTGTGTGTAAATTGTAGATTATAGTGTGTTGTATATATTAATGTATTTTAGGTTTTTAATAATTGAGTTGTGTGTGTAGATTAACACTACATCAGCAGTGGCCGCAATCTTGGGATAACACAAACGACAATAAACTAAGACAAATAAAACAAACAGTTAAGGAATGGCCATCAAGTAACAGGAGCACACGAAGAGAGGAAGTTGTGCTGACCAGACTACGCATTAGCCATTCCTTGCTGACCCACGGACACTTAATGACAAACAAGGACACACCGACTTGTAGACATTGTAACGAAACATTAACTGTACGTCACATATTGACTAACTGTCGACGAAGAGACAATTTATACATGCAAATGCGTTGTGTGTGGATTACCTCATCAATTAAGATTTAACACGAAAATGTTTATTTATCTATTTCACTTTTGTTATTTGTCATTGTTTTTTCTGATATTTGTTATTGTTACTTGTTGTTATCTATTTTACATTTGTTATTTAACTTTGTACAATTTTTGAAAGGGCAAATCACCTTTGATGTGTTGTCCATAAATAATAATTAAATGTTCCTATTCCAAGTTAGTTAATAATAATATTTCTTGTGCTCATAATATTATTAACTATATTTCAAATTGAGTGCATTTCATATAATTTATCAGTTTGTTTTAACTCACAATAATTAATTATTCTCATCCCATATTATAATTTCTTCATTACTTTATTTAATTTCCATTTATTTCTATATTTTAATTTTTTTCCTTTCATGCCTTGTGAAAAAAAAAATAGTTTCAGTCACATAACCTATTTTAATTATTAATAAAAAAAACCTATGTTTATAATTGAATTAGGTAATTGCCATTGTTTTGTTCCCTTTGTGAAGTTGCATGAATATTCTATTGTTAGCCTCACCTTCAGAGACCTGAAGTTAAAAGGAAAAAATTGTAAAGAAAGTAATAAATTTAAAAAAAATACAATAACATATTGTGATATTATGTAACAAATATGCGGTTTTTCAGGGTCACAGAATAACTTCAAAACGTCATTTTTAATGTAGTCTTTGTTAATGACGACATTTTGCTCAAAGTTAAAGTTAATGATTTTTTTTAACTCATTCTTCTGTGACTTTTTTCTCCATTCTAAAAAAAAATTATTTATTAAAGATATAAGATTAAAGACTTACTGTTAAAATAAGTGTGGAAACAACGCTATGTCCGGAATAAATTTACATTTTTAAGGTGTGTTTTTATTTATTTTGTTATTACTAAAAATAAATTAAATGCCAAATGTCTACATAATTCACCAATTTTGAACCACTATTTGACCAAATGTCGGGCCCAAATTTGAGATTAGGCCATGACAATTAATAACTACCACTTCAATACTAATAGAAAATTCTTTGAAGTAAAGGGGGAACTACTTACTCCTAATGAGGAAGATGAGGGGAGATTTGTGCGTTTGGCAGTACTTATAAATGCGAACAGTTTCATTGGTGAAAGTTAATAAATTAAAAGTCCGTGACGCAGGGGCTGCGTAAACTAAGCAGATTTCCCATGTGAAGTTTTACTATAGAGTAATAAATCTGCCTAATAACAACTGTAGTAGTAAGAAACCTCTAAACCTAAAACATTATTTAGGGCGTAATAACCCAGTAGTTTCTAGCCCCAAAAAACAGTTAACCTAACCTCTAAACCTATTCACGAGGGACGAATAGTTATGGAAAAGGCCGCCAGAGCCCTACGGCGGAAAGTCCGAACATAGCCTCCGACCACACGCAGAATACAAATATAATATATAATATAATATTCAAGATAGAGAATAAATGTATATAACAATATTTATAGTAAATTTAATTTGCAATAAGATTGGTTCTATACAAGTTTTCGATCCGATGCATAATAACGGAAATATTTCGAATTTTCGAAAATCCCCCCCTCCAAACCTCGTAGTCCGATTTCAGCCATTAACGAACTTGATCTTCCTTTTTACATAAAACGATTAACAGAGAAATAACAAACATATATATCTATATATATATATATATATATATATATATATATATATATATATAATTTTGAACAGACCTCATTTTCGTCATCTCCTGGGTAGGATTGATGGACATTTGATGAAATTTTTCGAAACTCACGTAATGAGTACGACCTCAATAGCTGATTTCCCTTAAGGGAAATCTGCTAAAAAAACATCGCACAAGGCTGACTGATGATAATTTGGAAAATTCTTTTTCGTCTTTGCATTTGTGGAATTAATCCAAACATCGATGGATTAGTCCCCAAATTTAAGCTCTTTAATTTCGGTGTCGCTATTTAACTTCGTTGTTTGTAATCATTTCAAATTTTACGATTTAATTATAATGTTCTACCTATTTTTTTTATTTCATTTTGTATTATTAATAAATTGAATATTAATTACATTGTCGTTACAATCTCATATCTGATATCTAACGTTAAAAGTTATGTGAACTACTGAGAAGGTATTTGCACACTAAAGTTTGGCCCGCAACATGTCAAGGGTGCCCACGCCTGATGTACACAATAAGTACCACTTTCACAATATCCAGTACATCCTGACCCTAGGACTGGAGATTTTAGATCCACTGTTAAATGTCGGATACATGCATTACTCAGACAATAACTACAGCTTTCAGAATAATCATGAGTTCGTATCCTCCATCAATCGAACGGTTTTCCTTCTTTGCGCCAGAGGAAGCAGACTTAAAACTTTTGCTCCATCGCAAGAAGAAGTGTATTTGGCATTAGGATTTGAGGCATGTTTAAGCCTGCTGGGAAATGTGTTAAATTCCACAAATAACCGCCCAGCCTGTTGTTTCCTTCTCCAGATGTAGAGATCCTGAAATAGACACGGCCAACTCTAAACAGACCTTGTTTTCTCTCTCTCATTCCAACATCCCGGTTTCCATTACAGCAAATTTCATATTGGGATTGGTCTAAATATGAAATTATTAATTATTTTCATTCATTTGTGTAGTCCAATCAAAATTTACTCAATGCATTCAATATAGACACAAACGTTCGATCACGTACCATGCAATTTTCAAAAGGTTTATAGGAAATGCACAATAAAATAAAATTTCTACTCAAAAAAAACAACAGTCAATCATATACATCCAGGCCATATACTTCATTTACTCCTATTAATTTGTAACAAACAAAGCATTTTGCTGTTCTTAAACTTTAAAATTGTTTCATTCTAAAATGAAATATGATATCTCCATTACATTGGATAAAAAATTCTCATTGAACATAATTTATAAATTTGTTTATGAAAACAATAAAGGTCCTACACAATCTTATCAATAATGGGTACAGAGCAATTTTATCAGCTATTGCGGCTGTTATCATGACGCGACTTTCGAATTAATTACTCATATGTCCATTGGTCTATCGAGGAGATGAAAATAAGATCCGTTCAAAGTGTTATACATACATATATATATATATTTTTACAGTGATTTGTATATTTAGCGACTTACAGTCCGATAGGGCAATTAGAAAATTCAATAAGACTCATTTATCAATTGAGGTAATAGTTTTAATGAACAGATGTTTGTATCAGCTGGGGAGAGTATCAACAAGTAGGCAAGTCGGTCAGTCCCAACGATGAAACTTAACTTGTCCCCTCTCTAGCTCTCTCGACACCCTCTCGTTCTCTCTCTCTCTCTCTCTCTCTCTCTCTCTCTCTCACACACACACACACACACACATACACACCTCTCTCTCTCTCTCTCTCACACACACACACACACTCTCTCTCTCTCTCTCTCTCTCTCTCTCTCACACACACTCTCTCTCTCTCTCTCACACACACACACACACACACACACACTCTCACACACACACACTCTCTCTCTCTCTGTCTCTCTCTCTCACACACACACACACACACATTCTGTCTGTCTGTCTCTCTGTCTCTCTCTCTCTCTCTCTCTCTCTCTCTCTCTCTCTCTCTCACACACACACACACACACACACACACACACACACACACACACTCTCTCTCTCTCTCTCTCACCCATTCTCTCTGTCTCTCTCATTCTGGCCCCGACGATTTGTGGAATTCCCTCAAGTGGACTGCTACTGAGGTTGTACTCAATTAACATTTCTTTAAATGTCCAAATATTCATAGTGGACGAA
Organism: Riptortus pedestris; assembly: GCA_019009955.1. Classification (NCBI taxonomy): domain Eukaryota; kingdom Metazoa; phylum Arthropoda; class Insecta; order Hemiptera; family Alydidae; genus Riptortus; species Riptortus pedestris. Next base: position 145,385,140 of record CM032232.1, on the reverse strand, counting down.
AAATAGGCCCATTAGACTGAGAACATATATGTAAAAAAGTTTCTTCAATTGTCCATCGATCCAATTCAGTAGACGATGAAGCTGAAGCCCGTTCAAGTATATATTATATTATATCAGAATATAGGGGTCACCAGAACATATTTGCATGTATCTCGTATAATAAAAAAAGGTCTCTCGAAAACATTATCTTGTATTTAAGCTTTACTGTGCTTTATGTAAGATGCGTTGAAGTGGGGGTTTGCTGAACGCTGAAAACTGAAAAATGAAAATATATGGATTAATATTCAAGATAGAGAATAAATGCACGTAACAATATTTATAGTTCATTTAATTTACAATGTAATTGGTTCTAAATAAGTTATCGATCCGACTTATAGTAACAGAGATATTTCGAATTTTAGAAAATACCCCCTCGAAACCCCCCTTGCCCCCCCCGTTTAACGTACTTGATCTTTAGCTTTGCATGAAACTCTTATATATCGAGTTTGAATCGAACGATAAATGCGACCGCTAGAGCATTGACAGACAAATATATACAATTTTGAACGGACCTCATTTATTTATCTCCTAAGTTGAATCGATGACCATTTGAAGAAAAATTTCGAAAATTGCGTCATGAGTACGACCTAAATAGGAGTTAAAATACAAATACCTCCCTTAATATTGCCGTTAGCGAAATAAGTTATAGAACAACAATTGTAGAACATTAAATGTTTGACAAGATTGATGGTATTGAATTTTTCGATGCGCCTCATAATAACGGAGATATTTAGAATTTTCGTTTTGGACTCAGTGATGCGTGAGAGGATTTGAAGGACGATTGAACGTTTGGAGTGAGTGCATATAGACTAGGACTTGGCCACCGCTACCTGCTAGGGACGGCAGGAACAGGTGGCCACCATTCTACTACCTCCCTCCTACTCCACGCACCCTATTCACGTGGCAATCAGCTTTAGTCCGAGTCATTCATCGCTAACCTAAGCGGATTTCCAATGCACTTGATGAGGATGTGTGAGATGACATCATCATCCCTGTTATCTATTTATTTCCTTGTGCAGTGGGGTAACTCAAAAAATCGTATTATCTTATCGTCCATCGATCCTACCTAGGAGATGACGAAAATGAGGTCTGTAATTTGTGTTGATTTTTAGTTTTTTAATTTTATTTATAGTTTTTGACATACGCTTATCGTTGTTCATTTCTTTAATTTTTATTAATTGACTAGTTATTAAATTTTCCATTGTTTTTAATCTTTATTTTTGTGTTTGTTTTTGTGACTGCTTTTTATTTTGTCTTTGGCCATGCTATGTTTGTTATATTGACTCAAGGTTTTGTTTGTCAGCAGGCACTGAGGATGGAGCGTTGACTCCGAAAGTGCACTCTGCATAATATTAAAAGCAGTAGTGGACAAGGCCTATTTATTGTTCCTTATAAAATAAGGTCCGTTCAAAAGTGTGTGAGTATATGTGTATATATATATATATATATATATATATATATATATATATATATATATATATATATATTTGTCTGTTAGCGCTCTAGCGGTCGCAATTATTTTTTTATCGTTACCAAACTCGATATTTAGTAGTTTTATGTAAAAAGAAAGTTCAAGTACGTTAACAGCGAAAATTGGACAAGGAGGAGGGTTTAGAGGGAGAGAATTATTGAAAATTCGATCTCCGTTACTGTACGTCGGATCGAAAAATTCTATAAAGCCAATCTTATTTTAAATTAAATGTGCTATAAATGCTGTTATATACATTTATTCTCTACCTTGAATAGTAACCGAGATATTTGCATTTTTCAGATTTCAGCCTCAACCAAACCCCTACTTCTACTCATGTTACACGAATAATACTCAGTTATGTAATAAAATTCATTATTTGAAGCTTAAATACCAAATATGGTTTTCAAGAGACTTTTATTATACGCGATACATGCAAATATGTTCTGTTGATCTGTTTTAAGTTCCTGGAATACTAAAATTTGATTGATTGAGATAATAATTATTCTGGTTCATTATAAATTACAGTAATAGATATAGTAAATAGTTTTCAATAAAATTAATATGTTATATTCTGATATATTTCTTTTTCTTTCTGGCCTGAGGTTGGCAAACCTATTTGTTTGCATTTCAGACGCTTCCCGTCGGGAGTTTTCTTATTATCGTCTGTATTAATTCACTTGATTTAACATTTAAATTGTAGATGGGCAATAAGGGTTATATTGAATAGAAAGTCGAGAGATCGTTACCCTGGCCAATCTTTGAATAATCAAAATTAATTACTTTTTCACTTGTTGACTTGAATAGTCTCAACTTGTGCAACTTGTTCTACGGAAATAGTACAACACGCAATCGTGAAACAAGACACAATGATGTGCTTCAAACCCTCTTGTTTACATGTGGTGGGCTGTTACAAAAACAACCCCTCACATAATGGCTGAAGACTTATTGTAGATATGCCCAGAACTTTTGACATGGCCAAGTCAATATATAATATTCGAATTGAAGTTAGGAAATCTTTCAAAATTGAATTAAGTCCATCACGGACATAACCGTGAGCTAAGCAGATTTCCCACGTACCGGCGTGACACACTAGTAGTCTCATCACGACATATTTGAAAACCAGAAAGTACCATAAACCTCATTGTTTCTCGTCTTTTTTCGGCCATTTCAAATATGATCTTTAGTGTTGACTGAAACTGTTAAATATCGATTATGGTATAGACCAAGGTCGTGAAATCTTAAATGATAACGTTGACGGGCCATGAATTTACATCAATCTCCCATAATAAAGGTCTCACGGAAACAAAACTTGGTATTCTAGCTTCGAACAGCTTATTGTTAAAATGACATTAGTAGAAATGGGGGTTTACTGAAGGCTAAAACCTAAAAAAAAGTTTCGTCACGCAGGGGCTGCGTAACTAAGCAGATTTCCCACGCGAGGTTTAATAACACACACTTAATAGAAATGCAAATATTTCTTTTAATATTCAAGATATAGAATGAATGTATATAACATTATTTATAGTACATTTAATTTGCAATGGATTGGTTCTATAAATTTTTTCGATCTGACGCATAATAACGGAGATATTTTGAATTTTCGAAAATCCCCCCTCTAAACCCCCCACTTCCACTGGTCCGATTTCAGCCGTTAAGGAACTTGATCTTTCTTTTTAGTGACCGCTAGAGCGTTAACAAACACACACACACACACACACACACACACACACACTCACATATATATATATATATATATATATATATATATATATATATATACAATTTTTAACGGACATCATTTTCTTCATCTCCTGGGTAGGGAGACATTTGGACATTTGAAGAAATATTTCGAAAATCGCGTCGTGAGTACGACCTGAATAGCTGATTTTCCTTAAGGGAAATCTGTTAAAAAATCCAAATATCTCAGTCAGTATTGATGAGAGAGAATAAATTTTTATAACAATATTTATAGTAAATGTAATTTACAACAAGATTGGTTCTATACAAATTTTCGATCCGAAAATCCGTAAGTCGAATTTTCTAACCCCCTCCCATCCTCCCTGTCCAGTTTCAGCCGTTAACGAACTTCAGTTTTGCTTAGACGGTTATATATTGAATTTGGTAACGTTGAAACAAAAATTGCGATCGCTAAATTATATATAGAATTTTAGACCGACCTCATTTTTGACTCATGCGCCAAGTTAATATATAGTATTACAATTGAATCTTGAATAATTAGGTTGAATAAATATGAGAACTTGCAGGTATCTAATTTCAAATCCTTGTTAGTATAAGAGGGATTTTCTAGAAAGCTGAATACATATATAAGTCTAGGTGCAAAGACCTTCCTTAATACTAATTCTTGGCAAAGAAATGGCTTGTGATAATAAAGTGCATTTAATGACCCCTATAATTAGTCTTGTAACTCCCAGGATTAGTGTTGAAAATCTCTGTTTACTTTATCTGATAAATGGTGTAAACACCATCATTAGGAATTATGGCAGACGAAACGCCAAGGACTTAAAACCCAGTGAGTTTGAAATCAACATCGCATTTTCACAAGTTAGAAATGATTTAGCAAAGACTAATTTTAATTGTTGTAATCCGTTAAAATTGAAGGGTTTGCTGCAAACAGGAGGTAGCTCCAATTTTTCCAGTTTTTGGGAAACCAAAAAAAACGTTTTAAAAATTCAAATTTTAAGTTATGTAAAAATATTGTCGTTGCTTACTTTCAATTATGGTGTTTACATATTAGAACAGTTTTTTCATTCAAAAAATATCATCCAAATGTTGGTGGTACGTGGGTAATCCTTGGAGCTACCTCTTTTTTGCCCAAAAGAATGGAATAAGAGGAATTTAGGAATATGTTATGTCTTGGAAAAAGCTGTAAATATAAATTTTTTATTCAAAGAAAACTGAAAATAAAGTACAGCAAAATTATTGGTTTTACAAACAGAAAATAACATCATTATAACGAATAACATAAAATACGAAAATAACATCATTATAACGAAAATAACATCAAAACGATTGAAAGCTACATCCTTTTGGGGCCAAATAAAAGAGTTTTTTTTCTGGCACAAGAAAGTGTTTATTTAACAGCTATGGGGTGGAGCTACCTCCTTTTTGCAGCAAACCCTTCAATTAGTTTTTATGTTTGTCTTTTTTTATGGATGTTACCAGTGTGGAAGGGACTTTTCCATTTAATAAATGAAATTGGTCCTGAGCTCGTGAAATGAGATGAATTTCCGGTGGAGAATATCAACAACAAAGTTCAACAATATCATTGGCAATATTTTATAAGTCCGTCACGCAGGGGCTGCGTAAACTAAGCAGATTTCCCACGTGAAGTTTTACAATAGAGAAATCTCCATAGGAGAGCCGAACGGTTACGGCAAAGGGCCGAACTAGCTTTTCGCGGGAAATTCAAAAATCCGTTATCGGCCCAAATTTCATAAAAATGCAAATATCTCGGTTAATATTCAAGATAGGGAATAAATGTATATAACAATATTTATAGTAAATTTAATTTGCAATAAGATTGATTCTGTACAATTTTTTGATCCGACGTATAGTAACGGAGATATTTCGATTTTTCGAAATTCCTCCCCTCTAAACCCCCCCTCCCACTGGTCCGATTTCAGCCGTTAACGAACTTGATCTTTCTTTTTACATAAAACGACTAAATATCGAGTTTGGTAACGATCAAACCAAAATTGGGACCGCTAGAGCAGTAACAGACAAATATATGGATATATACAGTTTTGAACGGACCTCATTTTCGTCATCTCCTGGGTAGGATCGATTGACATTTGAAGAAAAATTTCGAAAATCGCATCATGAGTACAACCTCAATAGCTGATTTCCCTTAAGTGAAATCTGCTAAAACTAAAATATTGCCAATGATATTGATATGAACTCATCGACTAGAGTCCTTAGTCGGAGTATTGAATTGTCCATCCCTTATCACTCCTTATCAACTTAGTAAGTTACTACTCACTTACTTAGCTCATCAATATCATTGACAATATTTCAGTTAAGGCGGAAGTATGCTACGAAATACTGAGCTCATCAAATAGAGAACATATGGTGAGATGACATTACTAGCGTGTTATTCCAGCCAGTGGGAAATCTGCTAGGTTTCCGCAGCCCCTGCGTGACGGCCTTTTTTCCTCGCCGAGTATTGTTGAGTTGGTGTTGGGGTTTGGATTAACGGCCACTAGCCTCTCCAAGATAACTGCTGACCTCTTGGAAAGAATTTAACTTTCTCTCCGGGGCTGACCATTTCTCTTGTCGGCTCTGTAAGAGTAACCATATGCTCCTTCAAAACCCCATTTCCCCTCGGCGACCATATGGTCGACAATGGGTTTTCAATCAGCTTACATTTGCCCAGCAAGGAGATTTGTCTTGTTGGAAGTATTGCGGTTAAGTTGAAGAATGCGATGGTCTGGTTGGGCAAATCAATTTAAGGGTTGCGCTTGAGTTTTAGGGCGATCTCTCTCTCTCTCTAGAATGGATTTTGAGAGATTCTTCCATAAAAAATCAGGTCTCACAGAATCGCGTCTAAGGAATGTGTCTTTAGATAAAATGTAGCTCTCGATAGAATTCCGTTCTAAATAACTGTTTTTCTCTAAAGTCTAATTTGTGCTACTAAGGTTAATTAGGAAGTGGTTTCTGCAGGTTACCATCCTTTTCTAGCCAGGGCAGGACTAAGGATCCTATTTAGTGAGTTCGTCAATAAATACATTCTTATTGCCGTTTGAGAATCGAACTCGCGACTCTAGACTTTCCTCGTGAGATAAGACCAACGCCTTTACTGACATGGCTAACCTGAGCTCCCAATTTCGTGTAATACGTACAGTGTCATTAACGTTCAATAAACATTTATTTTATACGATTACGCCCGTTAATGTGTGTTTAATTCTTAATAAATAATAAAAACGGAGGATATACTAACAAATTCAATCTCTCAAAAATAAATTTACAGAAATAGAGTAGCTATGAGGTTTTAACAAACCTATTTACTTTGAAATTAAAAGATTATCAGCTAAGACCACGGAGAAATAACGGAATTTGTTCAAATACCAAACATACTTTTAGAATCGTTAATTTGCTTCTTAGATTAATAGAGCATTAATAGAGATAATAATATATCTTAGATTAATAGAGCAGCTTGGAGGCTTCTGTGTTATAACATTGGTTTTATAGTTGCAGCCGTTGTATTATTTCGGAAGCTGTTCTCGTCATATTACTACATCCACCCAAACTCATAAGATGTTAGAAGCCATTAGAAAAAGGATTTTCCTTCCCCTATACCCTGTAACTGTATTGCAAATAGTTCAGGTAACAAGTAACTTAAGTTTTTTTAAAATGTATTTTAGAATAATAGAGGAAATTGAGGTTGTCACCCTATTTTGTCCTTAGGAAGTAAATCGTTTCTATATTACTATACCCACCCAAATTCGTCTGATCCGTTTGATGTCTAAAAAAAGGATTTCTAGGTCTCTTTTCATATATCCAGTATCTGTACCTTCAAATATATTTGTTTATGAAGTCGTTTCGGCTTATGATATGCCCAAGACACTTCACCCAACGACATTGCTTCTAATCGGTTGGAAACCCATTCGTGAAGAATCTTAACTATAAAACACTTCTCTTCAAATTAATTATATTATGTTGTTATATCAACAACTTATAAACTTTCTAGTTAAAATAATGTAATTCTTCTCTTTACCTTCAGCTCTAATATCATTGTTTTGACGATGCTTCTTGATAACAAAACGTTTTCACCTTTCCATTTATTGTATTTTGCAGTTTGGTGACTTTTGCTTTATTTCTTCCCCAGTGCGACTTTTTTTTTTGTTTTATACGCATTTACCTTGATTTTACACTGATTTATAGCGTCCTTATAGACTTGCAACAATCTTTTAATTTCTACTTCAAACTTTGTTCTTTGTTCCAAATTGCATTGTCATCAGTAGATCAGATAACGTGAGCTCTTATCTACCTTATAACTGAATACCTACGAATTCATCTAAAACTTTGGTTAAATCGTTTCCAATAAGTACATTAATCTGAACAGGATACAGAAGCAACAGAAGCAGGAATGTGATGTTCTGATTCTCCACTTAATCTTCTTTGCTTCTTGCCAAATCACCTGCTCCCAGATCACCAACTATGCTCTTAAGCTCTGTAAATATCCTTCTAAACCCGCCCATTTCTTTTTTTCAATTCCATTTTTGGAGACATCCACAAGAAATATTGCCGTGGGCTAGTAAAATAAATAATCCTATTTAATCTACTCCCTTTCTCCCTCTCAAATGAATTCCTTCAAAATGAGATCCAAGCGAGAGAGGGAAAGAAGCGTTCTCCCTCAAGGTATTTTATTACGGAAGCAGAAATGTTAGACTTTAGAGAGCTGAAAGACCGGTTCTTTGCTTTAACGGGCCTCCTTCTCCTCGATGTGCCAGCTAGTTCTATCGGCCTGCCAACTGGTATAGCGGCGCAATCAAGGAGCTGCACTAATAATGATATAATTCGCTCTTCTTAGCGCTGCTCAGCACTTCTTTAGGGCGCCGTAACCGAACCTGTGAATAGATTTGTGATGATCCTCATCAAAGATTAACTTTTGTGATCATACCCTTATCATTGAAAATATGTCTGAACAGTGGCCATATGTTCTTGTAACACTCTTATCCAATCAGAGAAATGTGGAACACTGACTACGTTTCCTCATGACATATAAGTTCTGGTGAGGTCCTTATAAGAGCAGATATGTCTGAAGCAGGACTATAAGTTCCGCTGACACTCTTATACTCGCAGATATGTCGGAAACATGACTAAAAGTTGCAATGACACTCATACATGCATATGTCTGAGGCAGGATTACAAGTTCCGATGACGCCCTTATACACGTAGATATGTCTGAAATAGGACTACAAGTTCAACTGACACTCCTATTCATGCAGATATGTCTAAAGTAGGATTATAAGTACTGGTGTAGTCCTTGTACACGCAGATATGTCTGAAATAGGACTATTAGTTCTTATGGTACTATATTAGATTTATATGTCTGAAAGCAGGATTATAAGTGCTGATGATGTCCTTGTACGCGCAGATATGTCTGAAACAGGACTATTAGTTCTTATGGCACTCTATTAGATTTATATGTCTGAAAGCAGGATTATAAGTGCTGATGATGTCCTTGTACGCGCAGATATGTCTGAAACAGGACTATTAGTTCTTATGGCACTCTATTAGATTTATATGTCTGAAAGCAGGATTATAAGTACTGGAGATGTCCTTGTACGCGCAGATATGTCTGAATCAGGACTATAAGTACTTATGACACTCTTATACATTTATATGTCTGAAAGCTGGATTATAAGTACTGGTGATGTCATTGTACACGCAGATATGTCTGAAACAGGACTATTAGTTCTTATGGCACTCTAATAGATTTATATGTCTGAAAGCAGGATTATAAGTACTGGTGATGTCATTGTACACGCAGATATGTCTGAAACAGGACTATAAGTTCTTATGACACTCTAATACATTTATATGTCTGAAAGCAGGATTATAAGTACTCCTTTTACGCGCAGATACGTTTGAGGCAGGAGTAAAGTTTCGCTGACACTCCTATACATGCAGATATGTCTAAAGCAGATAAGTTCTGGTGATGCCCTTTTTTCACGCAGATATGTCTGAAATAGGACTATAAGTGCCTCTGACACTCTTATACATGCAGATATGTCTGAAATAGGACTATGAGTGCCTCTGACACTCTTATACTCGTACATGCAGATATGTCTGAAATAGGACTATGAGTGCCTCTGACACTCTTATACTCGTACATGCAGATATGTCTGAAATAGGACTATGAGTGCCTCTGACACTCTTATACATGCAGATATGTCTGAAATAGGACTATAAGTGCCTCTGACACTCTTATACATGCAGATATGTCTGAAATAGGACTATGAGTGCCTCTGACACTCTTATACATGCAGATATGTCTGAAATAGGACTATAAGTGCCTCTGACACTCTTATACATGCAGATATGTCTGAAATAGGACTATGAGTGCCTCTGACACTCTTATACATGCAGATATGTCTGAAATAGGACTATAAGTGCCTCTGACACTCTTATACATGCAGATATGTCTGAAATAGGACTATAAGTGCCTCTGACACTCTTATACATGCAGATATGTCTGAAATAGGACTATAAGTGCCTCTGACACTCTTATACATGCAGATATGTCTGAAATAGGACTATGAGTGCCTCTGACACTCTTATACATGCAGATATGTCTGATATAGGACTATAAGTGCCTCTGACACTCTTGTACATGCAGATATGTCTGAAATAGGACTATAAGTGCCTCTGACACTCTTATACATGCAGATATGCCTGAAACTGGACTATAACTTTAGATGGCACTATCATTCATGCATATATTTCTGAGCCAGGATTATAAGTTCTGGCCATGCCCTTATACATTCAGATAGCCCTGGCACAGGACTATAAGTTCCTATGACACCCTTATGAACGTGGAATTAACTGAAACACGAACATTCGCTCTAATGACATTCTTAAACACAGCTTTTCAGTACCCTTTTAAAAAAAATATAATATTTGGCTCAACTAGCAACGAAGAGGAAAGACTTAAACGGATGTCGATTAGTTTAACCTATTCTCATTGTATCACTATGTGCCAAAGATAACTACTTCTTTACTCAGTAGCTATTCAGTTGCTTAACAATGCTTAGTGGGCACCGGGGAGTGCCATCCAGGGCTTTGAGCTTGGCACGTATAGCATAGTAGTCAGGTTCTTTTCCATAGTTCTTTCGTATTTTAAATGTATCTTTTTTTTAAAATATTGTACTTATTATATATTGTGCTGTATTGTTTTAATGTATTGAAGATGTAACCCTACTCTGAAAGCGCTGAAACATATCTCCATATTTGTGGGAGTGGTCTTGTATTTACAACCTCTGTTTCAGTTGCTTAAGAGCAACAGTAGCATCTGTTTAAAATTCCCTTGTCTTTATGTAATAGGATCGACTGACCTTCTTTTTTTATGGTATTATTGTTAAACGCCTTACGTCATTTCTACGTATGCATATGAAACTCTTTCTCTTTTTTTTTTTTTTTTTTTTTTTACTTCTCAGTGACAAAACATTTGTTTTGTCGAGTTGTGTTGCTATGCAGTAAGGCCAGCTTTCTTCATCACCACCCGCAATTCGTGACAGAATGTATGTGCTACATGCATGTACATATTTATGTATTTGAGTGATGACGGTCTAGGGCCACCATTTTCAGTCTGATGTTTCCAAAATTGAAGGTTGAACATTTGATTTAAAATGAAGATCAGTTTTTTTCTCTATTTTTTCCATTATCAAGGTGATCTGTTGGTCACTGACACTGCAATCTTCAAGGCAGATTCTGAGAGATGTATTTCATCGTTAGGACACCAATGGAGGGGCTCGGATTATCGAAGAGAAGTATAAGGGATTTCTGGCGAATGAATTTGGCGGGAAATTGAACATAAGGGATGTTTAAGTTGGGATGAGGGATGAGTTGGATCCGTAGAAAGGTGTATTGGTATTTTTTTTGTAGTATTTTGGATTGCTTTGAGGATCAGATGAAGTCCGTAAGTCACTAGTGGTTGTAATATTTCGGATTCAATAGGAATTGGATTGCTTTGAGGATCAGATGAAGTCCGTAAATCTATAATGTGTCGGAATATGGCATTGTAGAAGAATCGTTTGTTTGTAACATAAAGCTTTGGTTTTCCTTCCAATAGACGGAAAATAAGTCTAAGTAGTCTGTTTTTTTCTTGTCTTTTTAGCAGATTTGTCACAGGGGAAATCAGTTATTGAGGTTCCACTCACGATTTTCGAATAATATCTTCGAATGTCCACCGATTCTACATAGGAGGTGATTATAATGTCAAACGTTTTTCTTGTATCAGTCTTAATTACCGAATTTGAGATTTCTAATGAAGCCTGGGACAGCGCTATATTCCAGCTTTTCCTTGCCTAAGCAAATGGGAAATTAAGTTAAATTATTTGTTCTGTGAGTGAAAGGCGACCTTCACGTGAGCAAGAATTCTAGATAACTCCATTATTGTGAGTCTTCAAGAAAAATCTTCTAATAAAACTACTGTTTCGACCAATCTGCAATGCTGTTATTCAGTCTCGAAGTAAAATGAATATTCGAAGAAGTCTAATTCCTCCGAAGGCCTGACGATGAGTTGAATTACATGGGCTGTCAGCCATGAAACCTGCGAATATCTCAGAGGAAATTATGCAATTACATTACACATGAAGCCATATCACATAACGGCAGTAATTATGCAGACTGGGTATGAATACGCAATTGTGTAAGGAAAAGTGCGTCACGAAGGGGCTGTGTTCATTGAGCAGATTTCCTTTGTAAATTTACTGTTATTCCAAAATACTGGGTTCAATCCTTGTCAATATACATGTACCAAAAATAATATAAGTGCCATCTTTGTAAATTTACAGGCGTTCCAATAATGGAAAGTCTAATCATTATCAGTGTACAGGTATCCAATAATAGAACAGTTCTAATCTTTGTAAACTTATAGGTATTCCAATAATGCAATAGGTCTACTCATTATCAGTTTACAGGGATCCAATAATAGAATAGTCGTCATCTTTGTAATTTTACAGGTATTCCAATAATGCAATAGGTCTACTCATTATCAGTTTACAGGGATCCAATAATAGAATAGTCGTCATCTTTGTAATTTTACAGGTATTCCAATAATGCAATAGGTCTACTCATTATCAGTTTACAGGGATCCAATAATAGATTATGCGTGATCATTGTAAATTTACAGTATTCCAATAATGCAATATGTTTACTCATTATCAGCGTACAGGGGCCCAATAATAGAATAGATGTAATCATTGACAATTTACAGGTATTCCAATAATGGAATGGGTATAATGTGGCCAAATTTTACTTGTTTTGCTTAGTAGAAAATGAAAGATATTTGTCTAAATCTCTTTTGAATTATTTGTTATAATCAACTATATACTGAGAGACCTATGTGCAGATTAATAATACGAAAATATACGGCATAATAATAATATAAATAGTCATTGGTATATTTGGGTAGAGGTAGTGTGTCGGGGGGCCTGTGTTGGGGCGGGGGATGACACGTGGGGTCCATGTGTTGCCCACGTGTCATACATCCCCTCTCTCACCCTCTCACCCTCTCTCATGCGAGTTTGCACTTGGCTAAATTAATAATATGTGGTTCATAATCAGCTTTGTGATCTATTCCATTCATAATATTATTTTTCAACAAGTGTTATTTCAATCTTAGCTATGATTATGGCATTGTAAGTAAATACCCTTGTTACTCCTACAAAACTGACGATATTGACTTTATACATCCAAAAAATTCAGGTCTTTAACAATTCTTACAAAATTGGATTTATCCCTCAGGTATATGTCAGTATTCTTCATACTTCCACAACAATTTTTGAGATATGACGGTACCTTTAGTTCTCCTGCAATAGGTGCAATATTAAGTTTAGATTTCTATAATATGTCCTTACTCTTATATTAATTACTATAACGGACTTACTTTGTCTCAAATACTTCAGAGTTGTTCATACTCCTCCACAATTATTACGATTTTTGCCTTATCCTTCTAGAAAATTCAACAGTTACAGCATTGGACTTGTCTATTTAAATATGTCGGTACTCTTACAACCCAGAAAATATTGGCTTATTGCACTAGAATATGTTAGCAGTTTCTTACAATCATTACAATATTGCCTTTATCCCTCCAGAGTTAGTCACAACTCTTACAATTCCAACAATAATCACAATATTGGCCTTATCCCTGCAGAGTGTCAAATCCTTTACACCATTCCTATCATCAGCACAATATTGACCTTACCCAATTTGCCTTATCAGCATAAAGTGGACTCTAATAAATGCCAATATTACCGTTATCCCTCTAGAAAATGTCAGTACGGCCAATATTGGCCTATTCTCTGTTGAGTAAGTCAACGTTAGTCCTACTATCTGCAGAATATTTTCACTTTCCCTCTAGAATATGTCACTTACTATTCCAACAATATTCACAATATTAGCCGTATCCGTCTAGAATATTTCGCAGTATGGTACTTTGTATTTTTACTGCCCCCTACAATACGTTCTGTATTAGCCTTTTTCTCCTGCAATATATCAATATTTTGACTATTCTCACAATATTGGCCTTATCCATGTGGAATACAGCAGTACTCTTAACAATATTCATAATATAAGCCATATCCGTCTATATTATTTCACTGGATGGTTTTTTTTTGTATTTTTATTGCTACAAAAAAACCTTCTATATTAGCCTTTTCCCTCTACAATTTGCCAATACTAGCAGATTTCCCTTAAGGGAAATCAGCTATTGAGGTCGTACTCATGACGCGATTTTCGAAATTTTTCTTCAAATGTCCACCGATCCTACCTAGGAGATGACGAAAATGAGGTCCGTTCAAAACTATATATATATATACATACATACAGTTTTGATATACTATATATTTGTCTGTTACCGCTCTAGCGGTCGCAATTATTGTTTAATCGTTACCAAACTCGATACTTAGTCGTTTTATGTAAAAAGAAAGATCAAGTTCGTTAACGGCTGAAATTTTAACTATTCTCACAATCCCCAAAATATTGGTCTCATTCCTCTACAATATGTCACGAGTTCTAAATACTCTAGTGATATTTACAATATTAGACATGTCCGTCTATAATAGTCCAGTGTTCTATATTCTTACTGCTCCAACAATGCTAGAATATTGGTATTTTCCCTCAAGTATTTGTTCTGTGTAATGAAGACATTCAGAAACAAACAAGTAGATATTTGCTTACTGTATTGGTCTGTGCAATAGGCACGTAGAAGATTTTTGTTGAAAAGTTCAGCGTAACGTGAAAATACCAAGGGACTTAGCTACTCCGCCTCCGCCACCTCAAAATTTAGGCTTTCCTGCTCAAAAACCCCAGTTTGGGCTCATGCCATATTCTTTTTTACAGTAATGCCTAGCTACAGGTGGCAGAAAGAACTGCGTTTTGTGAGAGGGCTAAGCCCTAAGCCCAATTTAAGTTGCAAGTGTTGCTAGTGGGGCGAGTAGATTCCTGAGCACTTTCACTGGCCATATGGTCTCTGCTAGCCGGTACCTGCGTTCTACTTAGATCTCCGTGTCCCCTCTCCAGCTGCCGCCCTTAGCTTTCTTCCTGCTTGTGGCGTATTTCGCCAGGAAATACTATCCCTAATATGGTGAATTCTCAAGACAGATAGGCCAGTGGGCACAATACAGCTGTAATCATCTTACTGTTAGTCAGCTTTGGCAGGTTACAAGCTATAGAGGGATAGCTCTCTAAAACTCCGAGATCTAGTATAATTTTCACCGCACATCCGTCTTAGCAGATTTTCCCATAAAGGAAATCAGCTATTGAGGTCGTACTCCATGACGTGATTTTCAATTAATGTCTTCAAATGTCCATCGATCCTACTCTGGAGATGACGGAAATGTGTATATAATATATATATATATACACACACACGTATATATATATAACGTTCTAGCGGTCACAATTTTTGTTTGATCATTACCAAAGTCCATATTTAATCTTTTTATGTAAAACGGATCAAGTTCGTTAATGGCAGAAATCGGACTAGTGGGGGGGGGGGTCAGAGGGTGATTTTCGGAAATTCGATATATCTCTGTTACTATACGTCGGATTGAAGAATTGTATAGAACCACTCATATTGGAAATGTAATTTACTATAATTGTTGTTATGTGCGCCGAGATATTTGCATCTTTTTGTTTTTGGGCATAAGTAAAACCTCTTCTCCTACTCATGTCATATTAACAGTAAGATGTTATATAATGTAGTACTTTATTTGAAGTCTAAATAGCAAATATTGTTTTCATTGAACTTTTACGTTTTGAGATAAATGCAAATACCTGACTCACGTGGGAAATCTACTTAGTGAACGCAGCCCCTGGGTGACGGAATTTTTTTTTAATGCTTATAGGACCTGAACTCGTGCCTGGTGGTTAAGAGTCCACTTGCTGTCTTCAAACGCCCTTCTATTAGCAGATCCCTTCCACATTGTTCATCGTCGTTTATGTGGCACATTTCTTTTCTACATTCCTTTCTCAAGTCCTTTTTCTTATCTTGAAGGAAATAAAAAACAAAACAAACTAGTACTTTCGATTCTTAATTTGATAAATTAACATTTATTTCATTGTCTAGTGTTCCCACTTGTTGGAGTCGTATTTAAATTACTGGTATTTCAGACTATACTTCTGATAAAGTTTGTGATTTCCTTATTTCCTCATATCTTCTGCACTCTGTAAGTATGTCTGCAGGGGTCAACTCTACTCGGCATATTATTATTTCATCTTTTTTGCTACGTTGATAACGTCAGTTATTGGAACTTCTGACTTTCGTGCGCCTTCCGTCTATGCCAAAATGCCTTGGAATCTATAACGCGTTAACTTGTAGGTTTCTTTTTGTATATATTTTCATTTGGCTTAAGGCTGCTGTGGAGGACTAAGACATTATGGAATAACACATTCACATACATCTCATGACTTTATTTGCTGAATGTAGTTTTCATTTTCATATCTTTATTGGTGGATGGACCGATGCAGAAAGCAATGGGATACCACTGCTGTTCTTGTGGTTCTCAGCATTCCCTTTTACATTTGGACTTCTTATTAACAGAGACATCTTAAGGTGTAGCCTGCAGATATACGTCATCTGTAGTCCGTATTTCATACTGGCTAATGCTTACCTTTAGTCAGCTTATGCTGCTAAGGCCAGCAAAAGCTCTCTAACAATTCTCCAATCTTTGGTAATCTCTTCGTTCTTGCCTTACATTCACAGAGAAGGAGTCATGAAACCGCTCCATGTTAAGACTTCCCGAACAAGCAGATTCTGCATTTCAGAAAACTCCCCATTACCTTGAAGGTGGCCCAACTCTGGAACAGTTTCCGATAATCGGTCTGCTCTGGGGAATTTCATATTTGAAAATGATTCTCGAATTATTAAACTATGACCGAGGGGAGCAACGTTACTGACAGGCTTTACGGAGTTTAGTAAATAAGTCCTGTATTGGGGGTCGACTGAAGGCGTAGGTCTGTTGGAGAATTGGAAGCGACGCCCACTTGTTTCTTCAACCTCACATCATCCGTGTAATCCAAGCCTACGTTTTGGACACCATGTGTTATACAATGCACTATATGAGTCACAATAGACATTAGAAGTCACGATGACGGGCGTAAACGAATTAAGGTCGTTCGGATGTAATAAATATCTTTGCCCAGCAAATTATAGATAGGATTGCGTCAACTTTGCATGAGTTGAAAAAAAAATGTGATAAAATTCGGTTTTGGAATTCTGTTAAAGTATTGAACTTTCGTGAGTCACTCCACTAGTGCAGTCCCACACTTTTTGGGTATCAAGAAACCACACATTAAAACCAAATATGAAATGGGTTTGTGGGGGTTGCATGTGGTTAACTTTATATAAATTTTTCATTATGTAAAAGTATATATAGTCCCTTAAAGGAAATCTGCTTACATAAGTGTACCATTGGTGTACATGGACTGCTCATAGATATGTTGTATGCATGTATGGCTTGTAAATGGAAGGAGTGAGAGGATAGAGGTGATGTCGAGAGATAACAGTTAGGGGAGCTAATTATAAGATAGAGGAGGCTTTGATAGCCCTGAGTCTGGCGCCCCCCTCCCTCATCTGAAACACATGCTTCTTATCATTGCTTATCTATCAGCTGGTTTCTCTTGACCCTTCAGACCATACACGCTCATCCTACTTGTATTACCCTCAATTCTTTTCGAGTTACCACATGGATTATGTTTTCTGAGGCACTGCATAGATCGAGCTGTGTCGCAATGAGCCCGTAAACGGAGCGGCGTATTAATAAATTCTACTGAGAAGGCGTGGTCAGGAAAGTTACAGACAGAACTGAGAGTGTTCACAGCCAATATATGAGCTCTTGAAAGAATCTTTTGTAATAGGTCTCACTTCTCTCTTAACTACAGACAGCCTTTTGGAATTCCTTTCCCAAATTTCAGAAAAGGTTTTAGGAGTAGATCATTCCTCTCCCCAGCTTTAGATAAGATTCTTGGAATAGGATTCTCTTTTTCCTTATTCTAGACAAGTTTCTTGGGAAACCCACCATCTTTTACCAAATCCAAGATTGCCTTTTGGAATAGGTTTATAATTATTTATTTATTTTACATGTTCCACCAAGAGGCTTTGAGCCCAATTACAGGTAGTAAAGGTTAGAAACATATGTCACCAGATACAAAGAGAAAGGGGAAAAAATAAAATAAGAAAATACAAACAAAAATAAATAGAAAGAAAAAAAAGTCCGTCAATACAACAATATTTATAGTAAATTGAATTTGCGATAAGATTTATTCTATACACTTTTTCGTTCCGACGCATAATAACGGAGATATTTTGAATTTTCAAAATCCCCCTCCCACTGGTCCGATTTCAGCCATTAATGAACTTGATCTTCCTTTTTACATAAAACGATTAAATTTCGAGTTTGGTATCAAAATTTTGAACATTTTCGTCATCTCCTGGGTAGGACCGATGGACATTTGAAGAAATTTTTCGAAACTCGCATCATGAGTACGACCTCAATAGCTGATTTCCCTTAAGGTCAGAGCTGACAGTGCATTAAATAAATGAACTAATTCCAACACAAAAAAAATCACTAAATACACACGAAAAAAAAATGTTATTTTTAACTAATGTTTGGTGCATTGAAATACTGCAATTAATAATTTAACATTCTTAAATATTAAAAATGCTACAAAATACGTGGAGTAAAAAAGAAAAATACCTAATTTTATAGACATAATCCATCCCATTAATAAATCAATTTTATTAAGTTATCAGCAGTTAATGTACGGATAATGCTTCCAAAGACACCTGCTTTCGCCAACTCCAGAAATGCCTTTTGGAGTAAATATTTTCTCTTTATCCAGATTCCTGACAAACCTTTTTGATTCGGACTTCCAGCTTTAGACAAATTTCTTGGAATAGGATTCTCTTTTCCCTAACTCTAGACAAACTTCTTGTAAAAGACACCTGTTTTCGCCAACTCCAGAAATGCTTTTTCTAATAAATTCTTCTCTCCTTTTCCAAATTCCAGACAGACCTTTTGGAAAAGGTCTGTCGAATTTTAGACAAGTTTCTTTTGGAGTAGGATTCTCTTTTCCCCAAATCTATTATTATTATTATTTATATGAGATGTCGCTACAATGACGATTCATCTTTTAACATGTTTGAATATAATTTTACAAAATTAAATAAATACTAATATTTTCCCTCTCTAACATTAAATTCCCCAACTCTAGAAAAAAACCTTTTGAAAAAGGTCCATATATCGCCACCTCTAGAGAAGTCATTTGGAATAGGTCCCTTCTTTCGCCAGCTTCAGCAAAGCCTTATGTAATGAAGTTTACCTTGTTTTCATTAAACCATAAAACCATTATATATTACCTGATACACCAAAAATACATTTGGTTTCCTATGCATAGTTACTAATAATTATTATATAATAGGTCTCTCTTTCCCCTTACTCCAGGTATGCCTTTTGGTTAGGTCACTATACATTGTAA
This sequence comes from Riptortus pedestris, assembly GCA_019009955.1. Classification (NCBI taxonomy): domain Eukaryota; kingdom Metazoa; phylum Arthropoda; class Insecta; order Hemiptera; family Alydidae; genus Riptortus; species Riptortus pedestris. The sequence continues at coordinate 145,365,906 of CM032232.1, read as the reverse complement.
CAACATACATGGAATCATATGCCATTAAGTCTATGGAAAAGCCATATTTTATATGTTTGCTGACTTTGGAAGCCACAGCCATTCATGCATCTCCTACATGTTGAATACATTTTTTATTTTATCATATTTTAAAGAGATATTTATCAGATGATTAAAGTTATAGACTTGGATCGAGGCTACATCCAACCAATCCTATCACCTCTGTCCAGGATAAGTTTCTTTAATCCCGGATTCTCGCTCTTCTAGTGATACATAAGTCTTGCAACTTAAACCTTAGCTAGATTATGACGCTTATCGTCTCAATTTTTTTTAACCTCCTTCGCTCAGTTTCACACATTTTTTCACGAGTCTTTGAGAACCGGCCAAAACAACATATTGTTTTCCTTTGAGCTGCAATTGGGATTCCTGAGAGCGTTCAAAATGTATTTGCAAAGGTCAGTTCTAGCCGCAGGAGTGACTCTTAATGTGTTAATTTTGCATCTTTTGTATTTCTGTTGAGCGTCTAATGCAAAATGCATGAGCCGAATACCCTAGATTACTTCACTCATTGATCAAGTTTTCTAGTCAGGTCTGGTTTCTCTACTGCCTATTTATTAACTCCTGGCGAGAGAAGTGCCTCGATGGTGGTCTTGTGATTACAAACGTGCCCTTTAAATGTTCCGATTCGGCGGTGGAAAAAGGTATTTTTTTTTGTGTTGATTCAATACATTCAGGTCGCGTGATAAATAAATTCTCTCCTGATAAGCCATTCTCAAAATATTTATATCTGTGATTGGGTGTTTGATCTGGTACCGCTCCGATTACTTCGGAGAAGGACTCCCAATTTTTACATCGAAAAATGCGTTTATGAAATGTTACCTTTTTTAAAGGGAGTAAAGGAAGTATTGTAATCCTGAACAATTTTCTGTTTTTAGGTGTCATCAGAATTGTCCTCCCTGAACCAATTTTGCCTAGTTTCGAAGTGACAACTGCCCGTTCATACTCATACTCTCTTATATTTCACTAACGACGTGTCTTAGAATTTTGAAACTTTACATTTAGGACATTCTAACATCCTTGTAGTGCACCTCCTCTGTAGATCAAAATCGACTAAGTTGGAAGGGGTTTGGAGGGATGGAAATTAAAAATTGCCAAGTTCAGAAGAACAGATATGCCAAATGTCAATTTAATATTTGATTAACAGGAGAAGAAGTAAGTCATGTGTGTTCACATACGATTTTTTTTTGAGCAGGAAGATTAACACAGATATTTGTATTTTTTTAGTTTTAGTCTACATTTTATAATTATTTCTTCTTCTTATCACTTGTTCTTGTCCAGTTTTCAAATTGAGTAACTGTATCATAAAACTACTCATGTCCAACTTAATTTCAAGTTCACTTCTGTCATCTTACTACGGGAGAAACATTGAATTTATGGCGAGTTGAAATCATCATTATGTGAACCTAGCAATTGGGAAATCTGCTTGAACCAATCTTATTGCACATTAAATTTACTATAAATATTGTTCTTTAGATTTTTTCTCTATTTTGAATATTAACCGAGATATTTGCATTTGTATTCTTCATGTGATCGGCAGGGGTCGGCTATGTTCGGGACGTTCCGCCGAGAGCTCTGACGGCCGTTTCCATAACTACTCGTCCCTCTTGAATAGGCTTACAACAGCTTCACGTGGGAAATCTGCTTAGTTTACGCAGCCCCTGCGTGACGGACTTTTTGTCTGTCTGTTATAAAATTCTTTATATCTAAGTGTTTCATGTACGACTAACGATCAGGTTTGTTAACAGTTGACATAAGACCACAGGGGGTGGGGGAGGAATTTGAAAATTCAAAATATCTTGGTTACTATACATCGGATCGGAAAATTGTATAGAACCAACCGAGATATTTGGATCTTTTAGTTTTCAGCCTTCAGTAAACCCCTACTCCTAGTCATGTCACAAAAACCTGTTGTAGCATGAACCTCCTCATTCTAAGCTTAAGTGCCCAATATTATTAGCAGATTTCCCTTGAGGGAAATCAGCAATTGAGGTTGTATTCAAGACGGAATTTTCTACATTTTTCTTCAAATGTCCATCGATCCTACTTAGTATATGACGAAAATGATGTCCGTTCAAAACTGTATATGTGTATATATATATATATATATATATATATATATATATATATATATATATATATATATATATACGTAGGTGAATCAAATGAAAACCTTAAAAGTGCTGTAAAGCTCAGGTTAAACTTTTAAGGTTTTCATTTGATTCACCCTCGTGTATGTATATATATATATATATATATATATATATATATATATTTATTTATATTGTTGTTGTTAGGCAGATTTCTCAATTGTAAAACTTCACGTGGGAAATCTGCTTAGTTTACGCAGCCCCTGCGTGACGGACTTTTTCTATCACGAATCCAGACTTCACCAAACTGCTCTACTCATCGGATTTATACTTAGAAATATAAAGTATATGGCGAAATGAGATCGATAGTGTGTCATACCCGCGCTTGAGAAATTGGCTTAGTTGACGCAGCCCCTGCGTGACGGGCTTTTTTGTTTCGGTGGCTCTCTTCGTAGAGCTCGCGACTCAGGGCGCAGCCGTGACTACCCTCTGCAGTAACTAATGAGTTAATGTTTCCCATGAATGCAGCAACTATGCACATGGGAATAAGATATGCCGCGGCCATGGGCCAAAGGTCGAGACAGAGTGAGAGGGCTGGAGCATATAGCGTCACCGATATTTGCAGTACCGAGTAACAGTTATCTACTAACAGTACTCAATACCGGAACAACATTCTACTCATAACCCCCCCCCCCTCTCATTACTCGCCATTGCGCAAATTGTGTTTTGTTCCGTGTTCAATTGCTCTGTAATTGCTGTCTGTACATGCACCGTTCAAACATCATTTCCAACCTCAATCAGTAGTTCGCCTCGGGCGTTCAATGTGAACGGATATTTTTACATTATCGATGTTTACTTCTTTGTACGAAGTAAGGAAATTATTGTTATCAACGGATTTCATCACTTTGGACATTCCATGAACCATTTTGACGATATTTGTAGACTTCCGAAAGCATCTCACTTAAGTAAAAAAAACCTTCACGCAGGGGATGCGTTAACTTAGCAGATTTCCCACGTGCTTCACGTATTTGCATTCATCTCGGAACGTAAAAGTTCAATGAGAACAATATATGATATTTGGACTTCAAATAAAGTGCTTCATAATATAACAGCTTATTGTTAACATGGCCATGAGTTTGAGTGGGGGTTTACTGATAGCCGAAAACTCTAAATTGTAAATATATCTGTTAACAATCAAGACAGTGAAAAAACGTACATAACAACATTTACTGGGCAATACATTTGCAATAAGATTGGTTCTATAAAATTATAATAAAGGTGAGAGGTAACACAACTAGATGGTATTACAATCCTAGTATTAAGGTCTAATAAACTAAAATATTAGTTCGAATAACGTTTTCTTATCACAATTCCTTCTTTTTATTTTTTGAATAAAACTAATATGTTCATAGTAAAAATTCTAATTCTAATGTACCTATGTTTTCTTTGAATAATTGACTCTATAGTATAAAAGTCCATTCTAATCCACCGAAACGGATTTAAGTGATTGAGTAACAAACGAGCAGGCAGGGGGAAAAGAATTCCAATTTTTATCTCATTGTTGAACGACCTTAAATATGAAATGAAATATCTCTCTTGAATTTAATAGTGTATATGTCAGAAAGACTTTTATTAATATAGATGAGTCGTATTGTCACATATAGCTTAGTTCAGTTTTAGCAAACGTTATCAGCTGCTACTCAGCACTGTTTTGATAATATGTGTGTTTTCGGAGATTAAATATCCAAGGAAGTATTATTAGCTCCTTTTGCCTTGTTATCACCGGCATGATAAGAGTCAAGTATCAATCCAACGTTTATTTGCGGTTTCTATAGGTCCGAGTACTTCCCTTCATTGATTAGGGCATTTTCACGTGAGGCGTCCAGTCATATGTTAGGAACTTTGGCACGTGGTATTTTCTGTCGCTGCCATTCTCATGTTGCACTTCTGGCCGTTGCATTGATGCACACTCAAGTCGTAAGTTCTGTCATTGCTTAGGGTAATTCTCATGTTGTACTTTTAGGTATTGGGCAGATGCATTCTCAAGTGGCGTTTTCTGTTATTGGTGAGGGTCATTCTCGTGTTTCACTTATGGGCATATAGCAGATGCATTCTAAAGTGGCGTTTTCAGTCATTGGTTAGGGCCACTCTCATGATGCACTTTGGGCGTTGGCTAAATGCATTCTCAAGTAGGATTTTCTGTCATTGATAAGCGTCATTCTCATTTTGCACTTATGGGCATTGGCTAAATGCATTCTCAAGTAGGATTTTCTGTTATTGGTAAGGGACATTCTCTTGTTGCACTTACGGGCATTGGCTAAATGCATTCTCAAGTGGCGTTTTATGCTATTGGTTGGGGGCATTTTCATGATGCACTTTTTGGCATTGGCTAAATGCATTCTCAAGTGGCGTTTTATGCTATTGGTTGGGGGCATTTTCATGATGCACTTTTGGGCATTGGCTAAATGCATTCTCAAGTGGCGTTTTATGCTATTGGTTGGGGAGATTTTCTTGGTTCACTTATGGTCACAGTTCAGAGGCATGCTCAAGTGCGTTTTCAGTCATTGGTTAGGGGCATTCTAATGTTGCAGTTATGGGTATTGTGCAGGTGCATTCTCAAGTAGGATTTTCTGTTATTGGTAAGGGACATTCTCTTGTTGCACTTTTTGGCATTGGCTAAATGCATTCTCAAGTGGCGTTTTATGCTATTGGTTGGGGGCATTTTCATGATGCACTTTTGGGCATTGGCTAAATGCATTCTCAAGTAGGATTTTCTGTCATTGATAAGCGTCATTCTCATTTTGCACTTATGGGTATTTGACAGATGCATTCTCAAGTGGCGTTTTATGCTATTGGTTGGGGGCATTCTCAAGTGGCGTTTTCTGTTATTGGTTGGGGATATTTTCTTGTTTCACTTATGGTCACAGATCAGATGCATTCTCAAGTGCCGTTTTCAGCCATTAGTTAGGGGCATTCTCATATTGCACTTGTGGGCATTGCATAGATGAATTCTCAAGTGGCGTTTTCTGCCATTTGTCGGGACATTCCTACGTTGCATGTCTGAGTCTTGATTAGTTAGGGAAATTCTCATGTTGCAATTCTGAGCGTTCGTTTGGTTCATTTTCAAGTGGCATTTTATGTATGCGGACATTTATACCTTTGGTTAGGGCCATTTTCGTGTAGGACTTGTGCTACTATATTTGTAGGCGTATTTTCTACCATTGGTTATGGACATTCTCATGTTGCACCTTTGTTCCTTGATTAGTTTGCGAATTTCTGTTGTGGCGCATTTCCTGTCGGTGGTTACGACTGATTTGGATGCTTTGAGTCACGCTAAAGCATAACGCCATACGTAAACCGAATAAGGAAATAGCCGTAGTATATTAGTACCAAAAAGAGTTTCCAATGGAAGATATTCTTCCATAAAAAGTTGTTAATAATGAGCAAACACACATTTCAGATTCTATAAGGCCAAACTAGCTTTTAGCAGATTTCCCTTAAGGGAAATCAGCTATTGAGGTCGTACTCATGACGCGAGTTTTGAAAAAGTTCTTCAAATGTCCATCGATCCTACCCAGGAGATGACGAAAATGAGGTCCGTTCAAAATTATATATATATATATATATATATATATATATATATATATATATATTTATTTGTCTGTTAACGCTCTAGCGGTCTCAATTTTTGTTTGATCGTTACCAAACTCTGAATTCAATAGTTTTATGTAAAAAGGGGGGATTTTTGAAAATTCACAATATCTCCGTTAGTATGCGTTGGATCGAAAAATTGTATAGAATAAATCTTATTGCAAATATAATTTACTATAAATTTTGTTCTAAACATTTATTCTCTATCTTGAATATTAACCAAGATATTTGCATTTTTATTAAATGTGGACCGATAACGAATGAGTGAGTTTCCCGCCAAAAGCTAGTCCGGCCTTAACTGTTCGGCTCTCGTATGGAGATTTCTATATTGTATAACTTCACGTGGGAAATCTGCTTAGTTTACGCAGCCCCTGCGTCACGGACTAAAACAGACAAGCCTAAAACCTTTTTTTGGGAACTGGGCGAATGTCACGATTATTCCCAGATGTTATCTATAAGAGTCCAACTTATTAGCCAATCAGATGATGCCTTAATCAGTTATATGTTAATTTGCCCGTAGTGCAGCACAGCTGACTGGTATATTGTGTAGCGGACAGAAGGCTGAAGATGGCGGGAGATATGAAATGTTAAATAGGATTTAGTCACAGCAATGAGTATTTTAAATACGCCCGCGTACGCAGCTCCCAAATATATATATTAAAGATGAAAAGATGTGAGCCTGGCAATCTCTCTGCCCGCCTCCGTCCTCTCTATTTATAATATAGCCTACTTTCCGCCTTTTCAAAAAAATATTTCATATACTTTAAAATTTCACATCTCATCGGAAAATCAACCCTTCACGCTGGTTCTGCGTCAACTAAGAATGTTTTACTCGTGCTGGAATGACACCGCACAATCGTTATAAGAAGAATGATTAGGATTTGGAAGTCGGTACCCAACTATTTGTTCAGGGTTTGAATATTTGAGAACCTCGCTCTCAATACATGGAATAATTTGGTTCGCCAAAAAACCCAACAGTTTAAGTCTTAATTTCAGAAAACATTACTCTCATCCTTCTGGAGTGATATTAATGAGTAATCGGGTCATTTTACCAGTCCCCGAGAAAGTTTTTAAGAACTCAAGATAAAAGCCTAGAATGGTCGTTTTGAAGAATTAATAAACTGAAATCGATTTAATTTTAATTTACACTATGATTGGTTCTATACAATTTTTCGATCCGACGTGTAGTAACAGAGATATTTCGAAATTCTTCCCCGCAACCCCCCTCCCCCTTCTTCGATTTCCGCCGTTAACGAATTTGATCTTTCTTTTTACATAAAATGACTAAATATCGGGTTTGGTAGCGATTAAACAATAATTGCGACCGCTAGAGCAGTAACAGACAAATATACGAGTATATATATATATATATATATATATATATACAGTTTTGAACGGACCTCATTTTCGACATCTCCTAGGTAGGATCGATGTACGTTTGAAGAAAAATGTCGAAAATCGCGTCATGAGTACGACGTCAATAGCTAATTTCCCTTAAGGGAAATCTGCTAAAAGGATGGTAACTTCTAGACCGCCAGTCCTAATTAGCCGTAGAATTAATAATTAACATATATACCAAACAATAATGCAACGAAACAATATTACAAAAATAGTATAACACATAATCATTATTTGTTATTGTATTTATTTATCATTAAACAAGACACAAGAATTTGCTTCAAACCCCAACCGCAAATATATTAATTTTCTGAAAAGCGTTTCACTTTCAGGAATAAAACTCTTTAATGCTTTGCCCGACTGTGTTAAATCTTTATAATAATATTCTTCCGATAAAAATATATTAAAGAACTTCATGAGTGAAGTATATTTTTATATATAAGATGAAGTATATCAAAACTGTTTAATTATTAAATAAAATTACGGAATATTCGTGATAAAAATCGGTCAAAAATTCGGTCAGGAACATTGTCTCTTTAAGGTGGGAAAAGTGTCTCATCATTTATGATGCATGTCTATTAATAAATTTATATCTCAATAAATTAAAAAAATGTATTTTATATATTTAAAGTAGTATTAGTATTGTTAACGAAATTAAATTATTAAATTGCTCGATTTTATAAAATGTTTTGATGAATTTGAGTTTATTTTATAACGAATGTATTATATAAGTATAAATGCTATTAAGTAATATGTAAACAAATTAATTAACATAATAATATATTTTTTGTAGAAAACAAAAATATTTGACTATCCTATTATGTTATGGATATAACATTCCATTTAATGAAAATAAATACATTTCATTTCAATTGAAATTACATTCTTGTTTTATTATTTTTGCCTATTGTTTATTATTTTACATTACTTAGTCATTAAATGTACTTATGGGTTTATTTTTTGTTTCAGGTTGGTTCTTGAAAATAGATAATCTATCTGGTGAACATGTGAGTTTATTCATATTTCTAAATAAATAAACAGGCGAAAGTTCTTTATTAGGCAACTGTATGTATCCCACATTGATGTTCTGTAAATGTTCATACAACTTTTAATTTTGGAGAATATAATTGGATATTAAATAATTAAAATTTCGAACAAATAATAAAATTCATTGGTTTTGATAACCAGTTGGTAATGTCACAAATGTGAGTTGTAAGGTAGCTCAAAAAAACCCAATTTTAATATCTCATTTCTAACCAATTGGACCACAAATGTAATAGGATACAAGTCACAGATATTTTTATATGAAGAACGCCAAAATAAATTGACAGTATTCTTGGTCTTGGGCCTAGGTCTTACGTTGTGGCTTGGATTAACCAAAATATAAATAAAATCGTATTAAGGAGTTAGGGTTTGATAAAGGGAAATTTTTACAAAGTAGAAGTTTGGAGGTTATTCCTAATAGGAAGATTTGGGATTGTATTTGGGAAAGAGGCTGTAACCCAGTACCTGGCAACCAAAGTGGGAATCCTTTCCTTCCCCCATATTATCTTAATTTTCTATTACATTTCGTCATAAAGCAAACCGATACATTTTAGCGTATTTCCCTGAGGGTTATCAGCAATTGAGGTTGTACTCATGACGCGATTTTCGAAATTTTTCTTCAAATATCTATCGATCCTACCTAGGAGATGAGGAATATGAGGTCCGTTCGAAATGATATCATCAGTTTACAAGTGAAGCACACTAAGTCAAAACACATGAATTTGAATTATATGATATATATGATATTCATTATGGCTGAAATTGGACGTGGGGTGGGGTACAGTTTTATTAAGGGTAAAAATTGTATAGTACCAATCTTATTACAAATATAATGTCCTATGTACGTTTTTTTCTGCATCGTGCATATTAACCAAGAGATTTTTATTTTTTTCATTTTCAACTTTCAGTAAACCCCACTATTATGTCATTGCATTTTAGCAATAACGTATTTTTCCAAGTGTGAATGCCTTGTTCTCAACAAGTCTTTTTTATATGATATACATGAAATATTATTATTTATTTGAGGTGCTGTAACTATGGCGATTCATCTTTATGTTATTATGTTAGAATATAATTTTACAAAATTAAATAAATATTAAAATTTTTACACAGCTAAATTTTAAAAAAAGTACAAAATAAATGGAATGGACAAAACTAAATATATATTGTTAGTATATTTACAACAAGAGGAACAAAACCAAATAAAAATAAAACAAAATTATACATTATACATGACATAGTACCCCCAGTTCTACTTATCCGAGTTTTAGAAATAGAGAATAGTGAGATGAGATTAGTTTTGTGCCTTGCCAGCTAGTGGGAAATCTGCTCAGTTTACGCAGCCCCTGTGTTGACTTTTCGGCCGTCGCAGAGTTAATATTATGGCTTAGGCAAGGAACCTTCCGATGGGTGAACAGGTGGCATTGTCTGAAGTTGACCTGGGTCCCTTTCACAACTATTTACAACCTCTCATGGTTGCCGCGGCTTGTCACCTTCCATCTAACTCTCGTCTGTACGTCCAAGACCTTTCTTGGAAGCTCCGGGTCTGCAAACAATAACCTTATCTTCTACCTGGAACTTTCACTTTGTAATTGGTGTGGAGTTAAGACAAATAATGTGTGCGATGGCTCTCACAAAGGAAACCAGAGTGCGCTGCTGGTGTAAGGAAGAAAGACCTCGTGAAAGGTACCTGAATCCTTCAGTGAGCATCGAAAATTGCCGCCAAACGAGACCTGACGTCATCTCTGCTATTCAGCAGGACAGACGACGTTGGCTAGGAGTTACGGAAGGACTCTTAAAACTTTCAGCCACACAGAAAGGTAGGTTGCCAAGTTCACGCAAAGTGAATAGTATAAATCCGTCAAGCAGGTGCTTCCTAAATTAAGCAGCTTTTCCTAGTTGTAGTATGACGCACTGCTGATCTCATATATTCCCTTTTTACAAAAAAAAATTCCGATGAGTTGATGTGGGTAGACAATAAAATCTGATTTGTGATTGTTACCACGGGTTAGATACGACCGATAATAAACGAGATATTTTGAATTTTCCATTTCCTCCCCTCTCTAACCCCCACCCCTGTGTTAAGAGAGATTGCAGCCATTAACTTCAAGACCAAGTTCGATTTTACATGAAAGGCTTACATGTCGAGTTTGGTAACGATAAAACAATAATTGCGACCACTGGAGCGTTAACAGACAAATATATAATTTTGAACGAACCTCATTTTTGTTACCTCTTGCATGGGATCGATAAGCATTTGAAGACATTTTTTGAAAAGCGCGTCATGATTATAACCTCAAATAGCTAATTTTTCTGAAGAGAATAATGCTAAAAGGTGGGTTGGTCATCAGATCAGAATTATTTTCCGTAATTGCAAAATCCTTGGGCGTATGTGCGGCCAATTTTATCTGAGGTCTAGGTCTTTAAAGGACTGTAGTGCCTAGAAGGGAAGTATCTAGTTGATGCTAGACACTCCAGTGGCTTTTCCTCAGGATAGGTAATCCCGGATTATCTGCACCTTGTTCAGATTTCTTTAGGCCGTGGCGCTACGTCCTGTCCTTTAAAACAGTCTGTCGGTTTTTATACTTGCAATATTGCCCAACCACCGCCATCGTAATTGTCATTGTTGGGTATTTAGAGGACTGTAAATTAATTGCTTTAGACGAAACTACTTTGGCTGTGCCAGATAAACAGGGCATCGAACATGTGTTAGCTTGAGGTATCAAACAGGTACTTACGGTCATTCCACGCTGCGATCTGACGATGGACGTTCAAAACGGCTGGCTCCAACTATTTTCAATACTAGGTCTCGTAACGCACCAATGATTCACTAATATATACAAATCCAGTCTTCTTACTCTAAATCACATCCGCGAATGAAGTGCATGTAGCTGTCCACCGTTAGGAGCGCCACAGTCGTTCCAAAGAAGCACCTAAGCGCACTCCAAAGAGGCACAAAAGCCCAACAGCCACTGTTAAGAGTATATACGATACCAGACTCGCCGACCGTAGGATTAGTTTCTTAACATCCTTATGCTGAGCTGCTCTTGAATTTCTTCGTATAGGCTGTTGTCCCTGAGCCAGGACAGCTTTCCTTGGCGTCTCTCCAATATCCGCTAACACAATACCTGTCGCTCTCATCTCTCTTCCATTAATTGCAGCGTTCAATTCCTTGCAGAGACTTTTTTAAAACAGGAACACGTTATATCAGTACTTCTTAAACTACCTGGAAGCAGATTCCCCTGTGGACAAATCAGCTGTTGAGCTAGTTACCAAAGTCCGATTTGTAAGCTTCATTATTAAATGTCAAGCGATTGTTTCATTTATGGAATAATTAAATGCCCACTAATGGCACTATGTCTGTTTGTGTTGGCAAAATCACTCCTGTTACCTATTATGATAATGATGACTTAGGCAACAACATGGGTGTGTGTGCCTTTTTGAATTCGCTTGATCGTGGATTACAAAGCTCATTTTTGACCGAAGCCTTAGTTTGGCGTGTTGGGGTTAAGCCAAGTAAATCCACAGTTGTTGTGTACAGTTATCTCAAGGAGTGAATTTGAAAGTTCCATTTGTTTTGAAACAGAGTTGTCTGACGAAGTTCTCCGTACTTTGACGCATCAATCGAAACAATCTTGAACTAGCTGATCCGTCATTTGAGGTTCCAAGACCTACTGATGGTCTTTTGGGTGTGCGATACCTTTGTTCGCACTCTTGGAAGGGACCAGTCTATTATTGAGGAAGTGCTCACATCCGGACTCTTGGTGTTCTTGCAGCTGACACTAATTGCTTGCCTATACCGGCCCTGACTGAAAGAAATTCGTCACAGGTACTTAAAAAATCGTGGAACCTAGGACCTTTGGTCAAAAGGGTCGAGACCTACAACTGTGACTCCCCAATTTGTTGCATTGTTCCTCATCCCTTTCGAACTGCTTGCAAACGACCCGTTAATAATTAATTGACAACAAATTGTGCAGTGAGAAAAGGTGCTTTTTAAGAAATATCCTTACTCATGGTCTTCTTTATGGTGCTTCTCAAAGAATATAAACATATTGGTCATATGAGATTAATACATCAGCTTTCAAAATGCTTAGTCTTCAAGCTTGACCACAATGGTACCCACGTTACTTGTCAAATTAGTTGAGCAAAAGGATTATATAGAATATTATTTAATGACTGACTTATGTCCGGACCTTCTGAGCCTTCGTATCAGTCGACTCAAAAGAGTATAGAAAAGTTCTCATTCATCATAATGCCAATAGCGTCTGCACGTTGTCTGGTGATGATTTGTGGAGTCATCTATCGTTCTGTGCATCGCTAGCAATTCGGTCATTCTTGCAATGCTCTTTGGTTCATGCTACCCGAGAATGTATTTTCCGGGAATATGGTCATGCTGTTGTCGTGCTATCGGAGATTCAGCTGTTGGCTAGGATGTCTGACAGCTGTGATTGCTGACCGAACGTAGTTCAGCTAGGGGTTTTGAACTTCAGAAGTGCTTGAGCAATAACGTTTGACATACACCTGACAGCTAGATGTTATTCCTTCATTTCCATAAATTGTTGATTCGGATACATCTAACAAGCTTCGTCTGGCTCTCTAAGTCAGATATTTCCTTCTGTTCCTCAAATTCTTAATGAGAGTTAAAGGAACTGAATTTTACTAGGGGTGGACTTTTGCCTGTCTGTGCTAGCCTGTACGGTCCCTTGGGTTGGACTATCCCAATTATGTTTCTCTCTAAACGTCTTCTGCAGAAAATGTGGGTTTAGAATTGGTTTGGGCTGATTCCAAATAATTAGTGCTCTTCTTGAAGTAAGTATATCAATGAACGCCTTTTCTTGATGAGCTCAGTGTTCCTAAATGTCGCATATTCTATTTCCAGAACATAGCTCATGTCACATTCTTGGATTTTTTATGCAGCTGAGTTATTCTTGGTTGTGCTTTTGATGTTCGGGCTAGTTATGAGAGTGAGTTTTGGTAGAACTCTCGGCCCGTCTCACTAACTTCGTCGAAGCTGTCGACTTTTCCACTTGTGAAATTTTGTAGAACAGTCAAGAGCATTATTGTACGTATCCTCATCGCTTCAAATTCTTTTTTATCATGAAGTACCGACGTTATTCAATCAGATTGTTCACCGATACCACTACTGTATTGAGCAAGATGAATTTAAAACCTTTCAAATTGCAGACGTTCGCATTGAAGGAATCTATCAAAACTTTCATTGCTCTTATTGGAGTCACGTATCGACAGGAACACAATACTCCAGATGAGCTTTGATTGTTTTATTTGGTGCCACAGAGCATCGTGTGCTCTACATTCCTTGGACCAATGATTGGATTTTGATTGATCTTTTCCGATTTCATACTTATGGCGGCGTGCACTAGGGTTGACACTGATTTGAGCACTGGCTGATTAATTTCCACACAAATTATTTTAACCTTTATCGCTTAGTGTGATGTTTGGGTTTGTATTTCATTAAGTGAAGGGGTCTTTTTATGAGAGTTTCTGATATGATAAGAAGAAAATAATAAAATATTGGAGATATATTTATTTATTTTTATAAAGCTCTTAAGACTCCCTTTTCTTGCTGAATGACTTGAAAATTAAACAAACAACACTAGCTAATTGAGAATTCAAGTTAATTTTAAAAAAGGCAATCCTTAAATTTTTATTCATATAGATACATAGTAGACTGGATCGCCATACTGAATTGTCTGAAACTCCGTTTTCGGTTGTAATGAAAGAACTTTTTGAGGCATATTAATGGTAAGAATATTTTTACTTATGACAGGTTTATCGCTTCCTGAAAGGCTTTATTTTAGCAGGAATCAATGAAAGGACCTAAGCAATTGAGCTTGAACATGTGATGTGATTTTCTGCAGATTTCTTCTGATGTTTATCCTGCTTGAAAAAAATAAATTCCTGTGGAATTATATTGTCTTTTAATGCACTAGGGGTCGCGGTTATTGTTCGATTGCACCCAAATCCCACATTCAACCATTTCGTTTTGTACAAATTAAGTTCAGGTTCCTCAATGGCTGTAATTGGGGGATTAGGCTTGTGAGAAGAGAAAAATTAATACAATTAACTTATAGCTTTTTATATTAGTTGGATAGAAAATTCTTATATACTGCTCAAAAATGAATAGGGATATTGGTTATTTTTTCTTATCCTATTAATTTTAATTAAATCGACCTTAATTAAATTAATTTTTTATGGGGGGAAAAAGACAATAATATCTAATAAATATTAACGATATTTACAATTAAAAAAAAAAAAGCTAGGCTCCATAAATATGTATTTAACGTATTTAACACAAAACAGCCAATATCCCTATTCATTTTTGAGCAGTATATAAACAATCTTATTTAAATCCTAATATTCCTCCTTAAATCCTACTATTGTTGTTCTATATGTATTTCTAAACCTTGAAAATTAGTGGTGAAATCAATTAGTAAGAGAACTCATTCCTGTTCATCTTGTATTAAGGATTAGTCAGTATGTTTATTTGCTGTGTTTAATGTTTATTTATGGTGTTTATTTATTAATTAATTTTCCATATCTTTGATTTATTTAGTTAAAGGTTGAGCTAAATCGCCTAGTTGCGTGTGTTCCTAAATAATGAAACTCGGTTTTTTGGGAGGGTGATGCTTCGAGCTGGAATTTGTGTGTTTATTTGGGGTTGGGAACAATTTGCAGGGTTTTCCCTTTATTTGCGACGTTTAATGTTTCTTTGGTACTTATTTTCGTTTTATTTAGTTAAAGGGTTTGAGCTAAGTTGACTAATTAAGTGCAAAGGTGCTCCAAAGCTGTTTTTGGGAGGTTCTTTGATGCTTCGAGTTGGGATTTGCGACTTTATCGTGTGATTGGGATAGTATCCATAGTTTCCTCCTTTGGGACAGATAATCCTTTCTGGATCCTGGATAGTGGATGGTTGTACATTGGATACCCTAGATGGCCGGCCACACCCGGGGCCTATGAAGTCAGAGCGGGGGCTCTCCCACCTTGTCCCTAGATGGCTACCATCTCTGGCCGCCTCGGCACTCTGCGTGGGATCGCCACCTCGCCATTCCCTTCTCCCCCTCGTCTATTATCATTGAATAACCTTCCCAATTAGCATTCCCGGCGCTGCAAAATATACCCCAGCGGTTAGGCCACCCTCGCCCACGGCAAATCTCGCATTTCTTAATTCGGAAGTCGAAGGTTGTGAGGGATTGATCTTATGATTGGCTCTTATTTTACAGATTTATGGGACGCGGGTCGAGCCTACTTAATTGCTACACACAAACCAACTCACTGTTCAAAGACATCCTCGTCAGAACCGATGAAAGTAATCGACCACCTCCGCAGTATCAAAAGCACGATTAAGGAGTGGCCATAGGTTGTCTCTGGATGGGTGGAAGTTGTTCTTGTCAGACTCAGGATCGGCTACACATACCTGACACATTGTCACTTAATGACAAGGACAGAAAAACCTGTACGCAAATACTGGCAGCAAGCACCAAACACACGGCATTACGATATCTACTTTTGCTGTGCAAGAGTTTTGATTATTCAGGAATACAAACAGATTTACATTCAGTCTTCTTTATTCTCTAATAATCTGACGGAGCCAAAAGCGATGACGAAGTCGGTTCTGCAGAAATCACTGATGGAGACGTTTTTTTTTTTCCTCCAGAAACGTTACCATCCAATGCAGCATACTGGTTGGAGCTGATTTCCTTGCAATTTGGTTGGAACTTAAAAACATGCCACCTACACCATCATAGCCAGAGCACACAGTAATTTGTTCAGATTCACTAAGATCATTATTAACCCTCCGAGACATTTACACCGCTCACCAAATATAATATAAAACGAACGTAGCAAAGTATATTTACCCTATATTGGGTGCCAGGACACGAGGACCTTGGAGTACGATAGCAGACTACCAGGCTAAACTAAGTACTCAACAAACTCAATACACACAAACAAGCTTAATATACGAAGAAATAGTGAGACATATACGCCACCGAATCCTTTACGAGTGGCAATCAGAATGGATGGAAGTAAAGAACCAACTTCGTTGTATCAAAAGTACAATTAAGGAGTGGCCATTGAAGTACTAAAAGGGAGGAAGTAGTTCTTGCCAGACTCAGGATCGGCCACACACTTAATGACAAGGACAGACAACCCTATATGAAAATACTGCACATTCAAACACATTAAAATCCAAATACAATAGGTCTAAAACGTACGAAGATTTGGTAAGGTTTATCTTTTATCATATTATTAAGTGCAAAATACGGATATGAGAAAACCTCGGGTATTTAAAGGATTATTTCCATAATGTATAAATGAAGTAACCGGTTTTACACGAACGAGTAAATAGATTATTCTAAATAGAGATTCACCGTCACTTGCCTCATGTTTATCACCTCAGATGTGGGGTATAAAAAAAAATAAATAATTACTCCTTCTCAAGGGGTTTCAGTTTCCAAATAAACATAATGACTCTAATCGAGCTACTCGGTCTGCCTTGATTTCTGCCTCTTCTCATTCGTATTTTACATAGAAATGGAGATTAAGTAGTGAGACAAGTATGCTGTACCAGAACATGAGAAATCTGCGTACTTTACGCATCCCATGCGTGACGGATATATATATATATATATATATATATATATATATATATATATATATATATATATATATATATATATACATACATACATACATACACACACACACACACACACACACACACACACACACACACACACACACATCCATCCCTGGCCCATTATCATTGAATAACCTCCCCAGTTAGCAATCCCTGAACACCCAACACTGCAAAATATACCCCAGCTGTTTGCTGCCACCCTCGCCCACTGCCGTCCTATTTCTTGATCCGGTAGCCGAGGCTGAGCGAGGGATTGATCCAATTATTGGCTCTTATTTTTACAGATTTATGAGGCGCTGTCTGATTGAGCGAAGGCGATATTTTAAATAATCAAATTGGCCACGAGCTTGACTACTGTTTTACAAACTTAATTCTCCGATTTGGTCGCGAAACCTACTTAAACTGGATTTCAGAAGTGAGCTGTTCAGTTGGTCAGATGCTCGAAATGAGCACTGGACTAGCAATGTTTACAGTTTTAGTGTTTACAGAAGGCTGAAATATAATTGAGAAAGTATAATGTATAGAACAACATTTATAGAAAATTAAATTTGCTACTTGAAGGGCCCTGTACAATTTTCGATTCAGACTTATAATAACGGAAATATTGTCAATAAATTCTTTCGCAGTACTTAATGTATTTGTAATTAGTGATTACTTTTTAAAAATCATCACTAAATAAATAAATAACGAAGGGCTCATGTTGTTTATGCCAGTTAAGACGTTGGTCTTAGGAGTTAGACGAAAATTGGTCCCCTTCAAAATTATATATATATATATATATATATATATATATATATATATATATATATATATATATATATATATATCTGTTACCGCTCTAGTGGTCGTAATTTTCTTTGTATCGTTACCAAACTTGATATTTAAAAATTTTACGTGTCCTCCATAGGCATAATTGGATAATCCTGCAAAGACCCGGCCGCCTGATCTCCTTACGTGGCGATGTTCTCTGGCCCCCTCGCTCCCCGGATTTGAGCCCATGCGATTTTTTTCTTTGGGAGGATGCGTTTCATCTCAAAGCTGAGGTTTACAAAGTTCGACCAAGGACCTTGGAAGCAATTACAGATGTCGTCGGTGGAATATCAGAAGATATGGTGCGAAGAGTTTTCGGAAACTTTTTTGAACGACTCAACATGTGCATCGCTCGTCGTCAAGGTCGTCACCTGGATGAACTAATTTTCAAAACGAAATGAGAATAAAATGGCATTGAATGTAGTTTTGGGAAATAAAAACGTTTTTAGATGATCTTTATTTGTTCTTTCACAATTCATCCTTCAAATCAGGGAGTCCATTCTGCCCCACCCTGTATAAAATTAAAGATAAAGTATACCAGATGGGAAATCTGCTTAGCTAGCGCAGCTCCTGTGTGACGGATTTTTATTCAGTTCACTAATTGCCTATTGTTTTGGGGGGAAAAATGCTTGTAATTTGGAAAATGTTTTTCCTGTTTTCCCTTGGGGAGAGGTCTGACGAAAATACTCAAATGCTCCTTTAAATCTTGGAAGTTGGCAAATCACAGGAAATAAGCGTCAAAACCAACATCCTCCCCGGCTTCGGCCAAGTGCCACATTTATCTAAAAATAAATGTAACTGTTGATATATCCGTAACCGAGTCAATAAATTTTAATTATAATGCTAACAATTGATCTGATGTTTTTTACGTATTAACTATTGTGTTCTAGCATTTTTAGCAGATTTCCCTTAAGGGAAATCAGCTATTGAGGTTGTACTCATGACGCGATTTTCGAAATTTTTCTTCAAATGTCCATCAATCCTACCCAGGAGATGACGAAAATGAGGTCCGTTCAAAACTGTATATATATATCTATATATATATATATCTATCTATCTATCTATCTATCTATCTATCTATCTATCTATATATTTGTCTGTTACCGCTCTAGCGGTCGCAATTATTGTTTAATCGTTACCAAACTCGATATTTAGTCGTTTTATGTAAAAAGAAAGATCAAGTTCGTTAACGGCTGAAATCGGTCCAGGGGGAGGGGGGGTTTAGAGGGGAGGATTTTCGAAAATTCGAAATATCTCCGTTACTATAGGTCGGATCGAAAACTTGTATAGAACAAATCTTATTGTAAATTAAATTTACTATAAATATTGTTATATACATTAATTCACTATCTTGAATATTAACCGAGATATTTGCATTTTTCAGTTTTCAGCCATCAGCAAACCGCCACTTCTACTCATGTTACATAAGCAATACTCTGCTACATAATAAATCACATTATGCCAAGTTTAAATACCAAAAATTGTATTCAAGAGCCCTTTATTATACGAGATACATGCAAATATGTCCTGGTGACCCCCCCCCCCGTCTTAAGGTTTTCGACTACTAAAATTTGATTGATAGGGATAACAATTATTCTGACTCATTATTAATTACAGTACTAGATATAGTAAATAGTTCTCAATAAAATTAATATGTTATATTCTGATATATTTCAGTAATAGTTTTTCTTTCCGGTGTGAGGAGGGTAGACCCGTTTGTTTACAATTCTAACCTAACGCTTCCTGTCAGAATGTTATTGAAATTGGATGGACCATTTCTTGTTTCCGTTTGCATTTATTTACGGTGTTGTGTTACCAGTATATAAAATTATCTATTACTAAACTTCACGAGGGAAATCTGCTTAGTTTACGCAGCCCCTGCGTGACGGACTTTTATTATCAGCAGCTACTGAAGTTGTACTCATGTTGGAATTTTCGAATACTTTCTTCCAATGTCCATTGATCCTACCTAGGAAATAACGAAATTGAGGTCCTTTAAAAATTGTGCATATATTTGTTAACGCTCTAGCAGTTGCAATTTTTGTCTGATCGTTACCAAACTTGGTTTTAAAGCGTTTTATGTAAAAAGGATAATCATGTTCATTAACGGCTAAAATCAGAACAGTGGCGGGGGGGAAATTTTGAAAATTCGAAATATCTCCGTTGTGCGTCGGATCTAAAAATTGTATAGACTCAATCTTGTTGCAAATGTAATTTATTCTCTATATTGAGTATTAACCGAGATATTTACAAATTTTAATTTTCCATCAGTAAACCCCCTTCTCCTACTCATGTGATATTAACTATAACCTTTTTTGTCATCAACCACTACATTCGAAGGTTATATATCAAACATGGTTTTCATTTAACTATTACTTTATGAGGCACATGCAAATGCGTCATGCGACAATGTCATCTATTAAGATGCTTACTTCTTATATGTATAATTTACAACGAAAGTCATTTTCGTCATCTTCTTGGTAGGATCGATGGTGATTAGATGAAATATTTTGAAAGTCGCGCCATGAGTACGACCTCAACAGCTGATTTCCCTTAAGAAATATACCCCTCGAGGGAAATCTGCCAGAACGCCGCTAGACGACGATGAACGGATTTCCATTGAAAATTTGCATTTCAGAAAAAAAATGAGTTTCCAAATATTGTTTTCAAGAAACCTGTATTATACGAGAGCAAATACGTTTGTATTCTTCCCCTTCATTTGTTCTTGGATTACTAAAATTTGACTGATCGAGATAAAACTGATACTGATTCGTTACAAATTACAGCACTAGCTTTAGTAAATTGTTTTAATAAAGTTAATGTGTTATATTCAGATATATTTCATTAATTGTCCTTCTTTCCGGTCTAGAATAATTCTATCTATCCATCTAGCCCTGTGATATTGGCTGCCTCGTTTGTTTGCAATTCAGACGCTTTACGTTATTAACTTGTAAATTGACTGAACGATTTCCGTTTGTATTTATTCGCTTAACATTCACGGTAGCACAGCAATCCATGGATAATCTGTTTGACCTTATGGACAAGAATAAAATAAACTGCATATATGTTTTCATACTTAGAAGTCTTTACGTCAGAGGGAAAAGAATGTAAACAATATAATTATTAAAATAAAATAAAATAAATGTTTGTTGTTGTTTTTAGTAGATTTCCCTTATTAGCAGATTTCCCTTAAGGGAAATCAGCTATTGAGGTCGTACTCATGACGCGAGTTTCGAAAAATTTCTTCAAATGTCCATCGATCCAACCCAGGAGATGACGAAAATGAGGTCCGTTCAAAATTTTATATATATATATATATATATATATATATATATATATATATATATATATATATATATGTCTGTTAACGCTCTAGCGGTCGCAATTTTTGTTTGATCGTTACCAAACTCGGAATTTAATCGTTTTATGTAAAAAGGAAGATCAAGTTCGTTAATGGCTGAAATCCGACCTGTGGGAGAGGGGGTTTAGAGGGGGGATTTTCGGAAAATTCGAAATATCTCCGTTATTATGCGACAGATCGAAAAATTGTATAGAACCAATCTTGTTACAAATTAAATTTACTATAAATATTGTTCTATACATTTATTCCCTATCTTGAATATTAACCGAGATATTTGCATTTTTATTAAATTTGGGCCGGTAACGGATTTTTGAGTTTCCCGCCAAAACCTAGTTCGGCCCTTTGCCGTAAGTGTTGGGCTCTCGTATACAGATTTCTCTATTGTATTACTTCACGTGGGAAATCTGCTTAGTTTACGCAGCCCCTGCGTGACGGACTTTTTCTATAGTAATTATATATTTTTTTAGTATATAGTTTTTTTTTTTGATTTTTTAAAATGAATTCTCTGTTTAGGTTTATATAAAGTAAAGATAAAAGAAAAATATAATCATAAAATGTGGCTGAACCCTTGCTATAAAATTGTTAAATTTTAAAGAAAGAAATATGATTCATTCATTCATTCATATGGGAATAGAGAATGTATAGTGAGATGAGATCAGTAGTGTGTGAGGAAATCTGCTTTGTTTACGCAGCTTCAGCGCGACGTGCTTTTAGCAGATTTCCCTTAACGGAGATATGCTATTGAGGTTATACTCATAACGAAATTTTTCTTCAAATGTCCATCGATCCTACCCAGGAGATGACGAAAATGAGGTCCGTTCAAAACTATATATATATGTCTGTTACCGCTCTAGCGGCCGCAAGTTTTGTTTGATCGTTACCAAACTCTATATTTGGCCGTTTTATGTAAAAAGAAAGATCAAGTTCGTTAACGGCTGAAATTGGAACAGTGGGAGGTGGGGGTATAGAGGGGAGGATTTTCGAATAATCGAAATATCTCCGTTACTATACGTCGGATCGAAAAATTGTACAGAATCAATCTTATCGCAAATTACATTTACTATAAATATTGATATACACATTTATTCTCTATCTTGAATACTAACAGAGATATTTGCATTTTAATTAATTGTGGGCCGATCACGGATGACGGAATTTCCCGCCAAAAGCTAGTTCCGCCATTTGCCGTAACTGTTCGGCTCTCGTATGGAGATTTCTCTATTGTAAAACTGCACGTGGGAAATCTGCTTAGTTTACGCAGCCCCTGCGTGACGGACTTTCGTTAATTCGAAGTGGTTTAGTGTGCCACAGACCATTCCGAGGTTCGTGGTTCTAACACAGAGTTGCCTGAGCTAATAGATGTACTGCTGATAGTGAAAGGACGCGCCTCAACAATATTACACATTTAGTAATTAAACACTCACTCTCTTCCGTGAATTAATACACTATTCACTTTTACTGTTCCGTTTCTCGGACTGTAGGAAAATATAAACATTATTTGCAAGGGAATGTTACAAAAGCCGCATAAAGAGCACAAAACAAGTCCGGCTGAGTTAACTATGCAGATTTCCCATGTGTGCCACCTATTTGCATTTATCTAAAAAAAAAAAAGAAATAAATAAAAAAAAACAGTTCAATGAGACCAATATTTGGTATTTAAGCTTCAAATGAAGGGCTTCATGATATAACAGCTTTTTGCTAATATTAGATGAGTAGGAGTGTGGGTTTACTAAAGGCTGAAAGCTAAAAAGCCCGTCACGCAGGGGCTGCGTAAACTAACCAGAATTCCCACTTGAAGTTATACAGTAGAGAAATCTGCCTAATAACAACAGTAGTATTAAGGAATCTCTAAACCAATTCACGAGGGACAAACAGTTACTGAAACGGCCGCCGTAGCTCTCGGGGGACAGTCCCGAACATAGCCGACCACAAACACAATACAAATGCAAATATCTCGGTGAATATTCAAGATACAGAATAAATGTATAGAACCTTATTTATAGTAAATTTAATTTGCAATAAGATTGGGTATATACAATTTTTCGATCCGACGTATGGTAACGGAGATAATTCGAATTTTCGAAATTTTCGTCATCTACTAGGATCGATGGACATTTGAAGAAAAATTCCAAAAATTCCGTCATGAGTACAATTTCAATAGCTGATTTCCCTGAAGGGAAATCTGCTAAAAAAGTAGTTAATGAGACCAATATTTGGTATTTAAGCTTCAAATAAAGGGCTTCATGGTATAACAGCCTATTGCTAATATGACATGAGTAGGATGGGGATTTACTGAATGCTGAAATCTAGGAAAATTCCAATATCTCGGTTCATATTGAAGATTGAAGAAAACATATGTATAACAACATTTGTAGAACATTAAATTTTCAATAATATCGATTTTATACAATGTTTCGATCCCGCTTATAATAACGGAGATATTTCAAATATTCTACATTTCCCCCTCTAACCCTACCCCCTCCCACTGGTCTGATTTAAGGAAGTTGATCTTTTCTTTTATATAAAACGTTTAAATATCCTAAACGGAAATCTGCTGAAATGGTGTGAATAACAGTTCATACACAACGCGCGTTATACAGTTCGTCTAGTTTTGGGCTAACTCTAATTTCTAATCAAATTTTATCATTCATTTTGTCAATCAAATATATTGCAGTACAATTAATTTAAATAATAAAGTGACTATTTTTTTTAATTCTGATTCAAATTAATCAAACAATAAAGTTTTTTTCAAATTTTATTGTTTTCAGCTTTTTGTAAACACTCACTTCTAGTTTTGTATTTTTATATGGGAACAGAAAATGTTTGATGAGATGTAATAAGTTGTGTGTTATGCAAGCACTTTGGAAATCTGCTTAGTTTAGGCAGCCATAGTTTTACATAAAACGTTTAAATATCGAGTTTGGTATTGATGAAACAAAATTTGCGACTGCGCGAGCGGTAACAGACAAATATATATATATATATATATATATATATATATGTGTGTGTGTGTGTGTGTGTGTGTGTGTGTGTGTGTGTGTGTGTGTGTGTGTGTGTGTGTGTGTGTGTATTTACAAATTTGAACGGACCTCAATTTCGTCATCTCCTACGTAGGATCGATGAACATTTGAAGAAATGTTTTGAAAATCCCATCATTAGTACAACCTCCTTCGAGAAATCTGCTAAAAAACACAGCACAAGTACTCTCAGTATCAGTTTATACACAGCCCGTATAACCAGGTTGAGGTTACATGCCGCGGCCTTCCTTATAGCGAACGACTCACTCGCGAACGGCCGCCCACTTAGCAAAATGTCAAATCAGCTGACTGGTAAACAACTTTTTTTTTGTTATTTATCTTTTAACGTCTACTTTTTACTACTATGGCTAATTGGGACTGGTTTTTAACAGATTACCGCCCTTTTCTTGCCAAGGTGGTTAAGGATTAAGGATTTTCTGTAATTAGTTCTTCACTTGATAAATTCCTACTTACCCATTGAACTCACCACTCTAGGTTTACCATATAAGATTTAGGCCAACGCCTTAACTCTCATTGCTACATCGCTCCTACATGGTTATTACTGTTTGATTCACTTAGTTTGCTTCCAAATACAGTGTATAAAGCTTATAATGGGACGCATTTATTTCTTGGATAATTTATAAGCTATTTATTTTTTACCTTAGTTATTTATTTGCTCCTTGAAGTAATCCTTTGAAGAGGGAATTTATTTACTACATCCCCCGTGCAGCCTAGTACATCATATTTATTTAATTCATATACAAAACAATGTTAATACAAATCTAAATCAATTTTTAAAATTGTAAAGGCCTAAAAAATTAAGCGTCGAAATGAAATGTTTATATTTCCATTAAATGTTACTATTTCAATGTTGGCAATGTTTTTTATAAGTATCCACTTATCGTCGTTAAAGTTTTCTTGCATGTGTTTTTTAACCTGATTCTAAATAATTCTATTACTTGGTATAAAATGAAATTTATGTATTTGCATTATATGTTAACATATTGGGATACGTCAAATACGAGCAGGAGATTGGAGGTGGATAGCTTTGGTGATATGCAATTTCTCGCCAGGGCAGTGCAGGAGATGAAGTAGGACAGCTTTGCTGATACGGAATTTCTTGTCAGGGCAGTGCAAGAGATGAAGCTGAACAGCTTTGCTGATACGGAATTTCTTGTCAGGGCAGTGCAAGAGATGAAGCTGAACAGCTTTGCTGATACGGAATTTCTTGTCAGGGCAGTGCAAGAGATGAAGCTGAACAGCTTTGCTGATATGCAATTCCTTGTCAGGGCAGTGCAGAAGATGAAGCTTAACAGCTTTGGTGATATGGAATTTCTTGTCAGGGCAGTGCAGAAGATGAAGCTTAACAGCTTTGGTGATATGCAATTTCTTGTCAGGGCAGTGCAAGAGATGAAGCTGAACAGCTTTGCTGATATGCAATTTCTTGTCAGGGCAGTGCAGGAGATTGGAGCTGAACAGCTTTGTTGATATGCAATTTCTTGTCAGGGCAGTGCAGAAGATTGGAGCTGAACAGCTTTGTTGATATGCAATTTCTTGTCAGGGCAGTGCAGGAGATTGGAGATAAACGACTTGCTGATTTGCAATATGTTGTCAGAGCAGTGCAGGAGATTTGCGGTAGACAGCTTTGCTGATTTTTAATTTGTTTATAAGCCTGCGCAAGAGCATTGGTGACGGACAACTATGTTGATTTTTTGTCAGGGAAGAGCCGGAGATTCGAACTGGGCAAGATTGCTGATTTGCAATATGTTGTCAGAGCAGTGCAGGAGATTTGCGGTAGACAGCTTTGCTGATTTTTAATTTGTTTATAAGCCTGCGCAAGAGCATTGGTGACGGACAACTATGTTGATTTATTGTCCAAGAGCCGGAGATTCGAGCTGGACAACTTTGTTGATTTGCAATTTGCCGCGAGGGCAGTTCTGAAGATTGGACCTGGATAAATATGGAGATTTGCTCAGGCAATAAAAGCTTCTTCTCATCAACATAATAAATCCTCAACCATCGCTTCTCTTCCTTCTTCTTGGTCTTTCCCTTCCAAACGCCTACGCAAACGCCTGTTTTATTTCCCGGCCAATAAAGAAGATTGCCTCAGCTGTTGGTTTTACAGCTGCTAATCAATAACAACCACTCCGATTGCATCTTTTCCTCTCTCGTTTATTTCGTATTCCAAAGCGATGAGCAATGATTCTTTTTTCGGTTCTTTTCTAACATGTTGCAAGGAATTCGTGTTTCAATGATTTATATTTTGGGCCTATTTTTTCTCATTCTCCCTTTGTTCTAATTGTGCTTAATTATCATAAATGAGTTAAAGAGGACATGGAAAGTTTTTGTCATTGGAGATCATTGTGTTATACAATTTATTCTCGATGGAAAAGTATTCCCTTCCAAATATTAATAAGCAAAGATAATTTATTTCCTCTATTATTCAAAAGTCATAACTTTCCAATAATACATTTCTCGTCGATAAAACCTTTTATGTTTAAGCAAAGATTTTAAAATCAGTAATGGCCTGAAATTAGTAACAGAGAATTCAGCTAAATGGAGAAAGTAAAAGTTGTTGTCGGAAATCAGTTTTATAACAAGGAAGTATTGCATTTCCGTAATCAGCCTTGTAGAAATATTGATACAAATTGTATTACTAGTTTCACATAATCCACATCGGTTCAACTTTGTGAGTTGTATGCCCAGAAAAGTTATATCATTTAAAAAAAATTGGCTTGAACAATATTGATTACAAGGATAGTTTCACAACATTAATGCTAATAATATTGGCATATTAAGTAGTATAATAATACTATTCTTAAATCCTGTTGAAACGCCAAGTTTTTATCTAATTAATGAATTAAGTTACTGCAGAAAGAAGAAGAAGAAGAAGAATACTCACTTACTACAAAACTAGAAAAAGAAAGAGGAACGGTGTATACAAAATGATATGACAACAGTGTAAAACGATTAAAATCGCAGGGATGTATTTTGGTGCTTTCAAAATATTAAAGTTTGGAGTCCAGGTTTGAGCTGGATTTCTTACATCATAAATTATACTGTGTTATGTTATTTATGAACGTTGACTTTGTACCTCTAAGGCTAATTACAACGAGTTACCACCATTTCCTAGGCAAGGACTTCGGCACTAAATAAATTCCTATGGCCCAAGTGAGAATCGTTTCACGAATCTAGGTTTACCAAGCCAGATTAAGGCTGATTCTGAAATCAGATGCCTACCCTAAGACCCCAAATGACATTATGGATATTAACTCATTCCTTAGTCGTGTTTAGCAGTTATTTAAAGTTAACGTTTATTAATAACATTCACCTCATTTATTGAAAGCTCGTGAAAATATTTAGCTGGAATATATTTGAGCGAACGTCAATACTAATAGGTGAATGAACTTAGGAGATGCATTTTATTTTTACACAAGTTGCCTGCCAAGTGTTTGCAAATGCCAAAAAGGATAATACACACATTAGTGAATCCTATTAGATTCTGGGTCATCGAGCATTGCATGCATCATAATTCATTATTGCAAGGTGTGAGGGTTGGGGCTACTATTTCTGATCGAGGCTTGGGGAGGTGGGGAGTCGAGTTGGCAGCGAGCTCACTGCCATTGCATGCACAGCTCATCTCTAGAGATAAATTGCTTCAAAATGTTTACATTATAATAGAATAGATATATTTATTTACACTGTCTGACTCAAAGGTCTTGCCACATGCGTGTTGAAGAAATTAGAAAAGTCTTGAGAAAGAGTCGGCTCGAGTCTTGCGTCCTTTGTACTTAGCCCCAGGAAGAAGTGCGATGACGCACGACAACTTGGAAGTCGTCCAAAATATTATTGAAAGTGATTTGGAGTCCATTTTGAGTTCACCTTTTAGTTATGAGGTCCTCAAATAAGAAGTGGAGTTGTTACTGCATGTAAGAGTAACTGTATTACATTTGGAGGAACATTAGGAGAGATTCAATATATAATTTTGAGTGATGGATGTTGCAGGATCCAGCCATTGGGGAAAAGAAAGATGTAGTCAACCAGCCTTAAATTTTTATATTTCACGACCGGTTTCATCACATTAGTGGCATCTTCAGGTCTATAGCACAAGAAAAGTAGTCCAGAACTACAAGAATATCTCTAGGGAACAGGTAATAAGATAACCAACAAAACTCTGCCAATCTGCTACTGTCTTTTTTATCAGATTTCTCTTAAGGGAAATCAGCTATTGAGATCGTACTCATGACGCGTTTTTGAAAACTCTCCTTAAATGTCCATCGATCCTACCCAGCAGATGACGAAAATGAGGTCTGTTCAAAATTATATATATATATATATATATATATATATATATATAATATGTCTGTTAACGCTCTAGCGGTCGCAATTTTTGCTTGATCGTTACCAAACTTCATATTTAAGCGTTTTACGTAAAAAGAGAGATCAAGTTCGTTAATGGCTGAAATCGGACCAGTGGGAGGGGGGGGATTTTTGAAAATTCAAAATATCTCCGTTATTATGCGTCGGATCGAAAAATTGTATAGAATCAATCTTATTGTAAATTAAATTTACTATAAATATTGTTCTATACATTTATTCTGTATCTTGAATATTAACCGAGATATTTGCATTTGTATTGTGTGTGTGGTCGACGGAACCCCCCCATGTTCCGGACTCTCCGCCGAGAGCTCCCCTTATGGGAAATCAGCTATTGAGGTCGTACTCATGACGTATTTTTCGAAACCTTTTCTTCAAATGTCCATCGATCCTACCTAGTAGATAACGAAAATGAGGTTCGTTCAAAACTGTATATATATATATATATATATATATATATATAGATAGATAGATTGTTGCAGTGGTAAGAGACAATACTGTGTAAAACTACATGACTACAATACAATATACACGGCAGAATTACAGGCTATACTCTTAGGACTAACGAACATCACAACTACTAAAAGAGACATAGTCATTTGTACAGACTCATTAAGTTCAATAAAGTCACTTGAAGACATATACTCCACCAATCCCCTTATTATTGAAATTTTTAATAATATTAATAGACTAAAAACACATTACAATTTATTGGCTACCCGACCATGTGACCATAACCCCTCCCCCTTTCCGATTTTAGCCGTTAACGAACTTTACCTTTATTTTTGCGTAATACGTTTAAATATCGAGATTTGTGACGATCAAACAAAAATTACGACTGCTAGAGCTTTAACAGACATATACACACACACATATATATATATATATATATATATATATATATATATATATATATATATATATAGTTAGATAGATAGACAGTTTTGAACGGACCTCATTTTCGTCATCTCCTGGGTAGGATCGACGGACGTTTGAGGACATTTCTCAAAATTCGCTTCCCTTAGGGCAAATCTGCTGTATAGATATATATTTGTTACCGCTCTTGCTTTCGTAATTTTTGTTCTATAGTAACCATACGTGATATAGAAAATGTTTTTGTTAAAATAAAGAAGATGTTCTTCAACCTACCGGGCTTAGATATTGGTTGAAAATAAAAATAATAAATATCTCCACTAATATGAGTCGGATAGAAAACTGTCATATAACTAATTGATGTTCTATGCACCTTTATTTAACTTGATTAAGATCAGAGTTATTGGTGTTAACACAAAACATTTATGGGAGAAATAATAGAGTACAAAATGTGACACGATATCAGCTTGTTATTTCAGTACGTGGGAAATCTGCTCAGTTTACGCAGGTCCTGCGAGTCTAGCATTTTATTTCCGTTTCTGTTTACTGTTGCTACTTTATCAGAATCACATCAAACATAAAGTCAGGCCAGCCGAGTGTTTGGTCTCTCTGAGCCTGTGTACGTGCTAATAGCGCGCTGTTTGTCCAAATGTTTTGTAACTGTGTCCTAGCCTGTCTTTCACCTCATTGGTCCTTCTATTTATTTTGCCTGTTAATGCGATTACTACCAGGACGCGGTATGAGTCAAGGCCACCTGTTGACGCCGATATGGCTGGCAAATGAATGTTCTTTCGTAGAGCAATATATCCGTAGTTCTGCTGTACAGCAGAATTATGCGGCCAATATAAATAATATTCACGAAGATAAAGTAAGTAAATATTCAATATCGTTGTTCGGGGTAGTTGAAACAAAAGTATGAAGCTGCATGAATAAAGTGGCAAGGTTTATATTTAGAAGAGAAAGTCTGGGGGCTCTTGTCAGCTCCTGTTTCAGGAGTCAATAATCAACACACACACACACACACACACACACACACACACACACTCACACGAAACAATGAAACAGATCATGAACTTATTTTACAAAAATAGCATAACACATAATCTTAGAGCAAGATACTCGAAATTTGCTTCAAACCGCCAACCAAAAATAAATATTTCCAGAAGCGTATGTTATTTAGGAGTGAAACTCTTTAATGACTGACTGCCCTTGAGTATTAGAAAAATGTTCATTGTATGTAATAAATAATTAAAATAACTTCATGTGAGAATTATGTTTTTATACCCAGGATGATGACTATAAACAAAAGTTTTAGTCATAAACATCGGTCAAAAATAATTTATGAACATGTGTATTATCTACATTGAGATGAAGACATATTCTCATCATTTATAAATTCTTGTGTCATCCTTTTATAAATCTAAGACTTTTAACGAAACATATTTATTTAGAGTTATCTAAGACTTATATATTTAGAGTATTATTAATATTGTTATCATTATTATTCTATTATATATAATTATTGCAACTGATAAATTTTAGAAAATGTAATATTTGAATTTGTAGATATTTTTACTTTGAATGTTAATTTTTGAATAATTTGATAGGAAGTTGATTAACATAATATTTGTAAATGTTTTGTAGAAAACAAATATATTTACCTTAACTGTCCAATTATGATTATTAATATTTAATGTAAATAAAAACATTTAATTTCCTTGAACATACATTTCATTTTTAATCTTATATTAAATAAGATAATCTCTTTTAGCAATCCTTATATTGGCATGAACTGAAATTAAGAAATCTTCCCACCGATAGACATTTGGACGGTTTTAGGATTGTTGCGTTTAGGCTTATCAACTGTTGCATCAAAGGGAAAGTGAGCAAATAATTAATTGTGGAAAATTTTCATGTGTCTGGCGAAGCAAACGATTCCAATAAAAGGACAACTAGAATAAGCAAAATGATTCATATATTTTCCAAGGAAACAACATATTCATTCAAGAAAACTTAGTTCATGTTAAATTGTGAGTGAGGGCTCTCAGACAAGATGGTTAGGAGAGGTCAAGAACTTCTGGGGAAAACCAATGAACAGGAACCAATCGTTCTGCCTCTAGGAACTCTAATGCGTTCAAATGAAATGTTTTCATTTCCGTTAAATGTTAACATAACATAATAGGATTTGCAGGAGCCGCGTTAACTAAGCAGATTCCCCACGTGAGTTACGTTTGTGCATTTATCTCAAAACGTAAAAGTTCATTGTGAACAATATTTGGTATTTAGGCTTAATAATAAGAGGTATTTTTTTAAGGCTTTATTTGGTATAAAGTGCTTCTTAATATGAAATGAGCAGGAGTGGTGGATTACAGAAGACAAAAAACATCTTGGTTAAAAATCAAGATATTGGAAAAAACGTATATAACAACATTTATAGAACATTACATTTGCAATAAGATTGTTTCTATTCAATTGTTCGGTCCGACGCATAACAACGAAGATATTTCGAATTGTCGAAATTCTCCCCCTCTAAACCGTCTCATACCGTCTGTCCGATTTCATGTTCCATTTTAGCCGTTAACGAATTGAATTCTCTTTTATATATATATATATATATATATATATATATATATATATATATATATATATATATAACTTAGGAATTAATCCTAAATTCTGATTTAATATAAGTTATGAAATTCTTGTAAGAATCAAAGGTTTGGCTGTGGAATGTTTTGCGAATGCAGAGTTCTCGTTAAGTTTCTCTTGTGTGCTCTGAATGA
This sequence comes from Riptortus pedestris, assembly GCA_019009955.1. NCBI lineage: Eukaryota > Metazoa > Arthropoda > Insecta > Hemiptera > Alydidae > Riptortus > Riptortus pedestris. The sequence goes on along the minus strand of CM032232.1, from coordinate 145,333,807 downwards.
CAAACAGGCGTTGAGCAAGGTTCCTGCTAAATAACGTTTAGACTTTGTCTTGGTCGTTTGGATGTTCGGGTGAGTCTCTTCGTGCTTTTTACACTTTAGTTTAAATTAAGAAATGTTTGTTAATACATTTTTTTCTGATTTCTTTATGGCAAGTTGATGAGCCAATAATCGCGGATGATGTTTTGCTTTGACTTTGCCGGATGTGATGTGAGATAGTTTCATTCATTAGCGTAATTATGGTTCAATTTTGAAATCCAATGAATAGTTTATTAGGGTAAATGAATTTGTTATCACTTTCAGTCTCATGAGTGTATCGGAGGCGGGGATGGTGTGAGTTCAGGGATTTGAGATTTTCGGATTTTTTTTTATGTGCAGGTCACGCACGTATTTATATATTTCTGTTACTGCTCTAGCGGTCGTAATTTTTTGTTTAATCGTAACCAAACTCGATGTTTAAATGTTTTATGTAAAAAGAAAGATCAAGTTCATTAATGGCTGAAATCGGACCAAGAGGGTTTGGAGGGTGGGATTTCGAAAATTCAAAATATCTCCATTATTATACGACGGATCGAAAAAGTGAATTGTACCAATGTTATTTCAATTAAAATTTTCTATGAATGTTGTTATACATGGTTTTTCATTATGTCAATTATTAACCGAGATATTTGCATTCTTAAGTTTTCAGCTTTCAGTAAGGCCCCTCTTCTACTTTTGCTATTAACAATAAGCTGTTATATCATGAACCACTTCATTCTAAGTTTGAATACCAAAGTATGGTTATAATTGAACGTTTACTTTGTGAGATACATCCAATTACGTTAAGTGATGATGATGTCATCAATAAAGATTTTTCGTTCTTTACTCGAAAATATTTATTTGATTTCCACTATACTCCATTTTTAACTGTTTCAGTCAGGGCTAAAGATCATTTTTTTTATGAAAATTGAAAATATCTCCGTAATTATGACTCGGATCGTAAAATGTTATAGCTCCAATCTTGTTAAACTATATTCGTTCTATAATAGTTATTCTATGCGTTTTACGTAACTCAAATATTAGGCGAATTATTCTGACTTGTTTTCAGAGCCTTCAGTAACCCCCCCTCTCTCACCTAACGGACATAGGAAATGGGCTTAGTTTGCGTAGCCCCTGCGTGACGATCTTTTTATTTATCCGAGATCCCGTTTTCAGGTTGAAATGAAAGGAGTCTCGTGACGTTTCAGTGCTTAGATATCGAATCATAATTCGTGACTAGTTCGTGTCTTCCTCAAGACCGTAATTTCTATTCCGAGCGGTTGCACTTCCACCATTGGAGGGCAAACTGTGATCAGATAAACATATCGTCTGTAGAGCATTATTTTGTTTGATGTTGAGCCGAAGGGACAAGCAGGCTGCCCCCGTATCTTGGCAATGCGCTACCCCTATCCTTGCCAAATCCCTGACGACAAACTGCCACCGAACTGGATCTTGTTCCTTAACTAATTTTTTTCTTTTATTTTTTTTTTTCCTAATTTCCTGAGTGCCGCCCTAACCCTCCGCCATCTCTCTTGGCTAAGACCGCTTGTCTGCTTCCAGATTTAATTTTGAGCGTTTGACTCAGGTTTTGGGCTATGAGTCAGGTGTCCCGTTACAGGCTGTCACAGCTCGCCCAAACGGCTATTGTCATCCTGGGTTATTGATTGTTGCGAAGAGGGCAGAGCCAAGTTTTTTGGGGTCCTTATTCGCAGATAAGTTTGTTTCATTCATTGCTGTCTTTTACGGTGTATTTTTGTACCGCGTTTAGAATTTCAAAACGCCCCTCACGCTTGGGCTCCAGGTTTCCACGCGTTGAAATACCCAAGGTTAACGTCGTCTATCCTTCGTAGCTCAGATACGTCCCTTGAAAATTACTCTTTATACACTCGGGACATAAACTGAGCCTGAGATAATAATATTAACTTTACGGAAAAATGTACAAAAACATAATCAGAATTACATCTTATCAACAGGACTTGCTATATAACCTTCTTCGATCCTGACACATGCTTCTCTAAGTCCCCAGACGCCCTGGTCCGATTTGGCCCTATAACGAACAGGTCCGGCAGTACTGGGATATTCAGTGGGGCTAGGAATGACAGTACTGGAGTCTAGAATGATGTAATTTCCTCCCTATTTAACTGCAAATGAGCTTGCTATGTCATCACTACTATATCTCTCTCCTAAAGCCACATCTCTCTTTTTCTCGCTGTTTTCTGTGTCAATTCTTGTATGTAACAGCTTTGCCTTATGGCAGTCCATAAAGGCTTCTTTCCGATTTCTTTTTTGTATTTCAGTCCCGTTATTTAATGTAGGCCACTGGGGCTTAACATTGTTGCTTTCTGAGGAGGAGTATGTATCTAATTTGTTTGTAAAATGTTTAGGCTCGCAATTGGAACACTTACAACTCTACTCAGTGGCATTCCAATAACTTCCTTCTGTGGTGAATATTAACCACTGCATGAATACATCTTCTTTTGCTCCACGTCGGAATTTAGAGGGTCTTCATCCCTTTGGAAATTGTGGAGTTCATCGTTGAAATACCCTGACCCTATATAATCAATATAAACCAGTAATCTGGCAGGTACCAGGTAGTCTCCATATGTTCCGGGACGTAAGGGATGCACTAACGAGTCTTACTTTTGGCTCAAGAGCCCCATATTCAGTACCATTTCTTTTAAGTAACTCTTTTCAGAGCTTATTCCCTAATGGCTGAAATCGGACCAGTGGCAAGGGGGAGGGACTTTTATTCGAAAATTCGTAATATCTCCGTTATTACACGTCGGATCGCAAAACTGTATAAAACCAATCTTATTACAAATTTAATGTTCTATAAATGTTGTTCTATACATATTTTCGTATCATTTGTATTAACGGAGATATATAGAGGTTTTAGTTTTCTACCATCAGTAAGCTCCCACTCCTACTCATATCATATTAACAATAAGCTGTTATATCATGAACTACTTCATTCTAAAATTAAATATGGTTTTCATGGAACTTTTACTTTGTGAAGTACAAGCAAATATGGTTGATGACGTCATCGATTAAGAATTTTCGTTGTTTTCTCGAAAATGTTTATTTTATTTCCATCATACTCCACATTTAAGCTTTTCAGTCAACACTAAAGATCTTATTCGCTATTGGCTGAAATCGAGGTGTGGAAAAGTGGAATGTGTTTAGAGAGGGAATTCGAAAATTCAAAATATCTCCGTTATTATGAGTCAAATAAGAAAATGTTATAGAACCAATCTTGTTTAGTTATTTATGTTCTACAATTGTTGTTCTATGCGTTTTTTCCTAACTAAAGAATTAAGCGAGTTATTATTACTTATTAGCTTTCTGCCTTCAGAAACCCCCCTCCCACTTTCTAAATATCCGTTATTTTTTTTAAAGTAGACATAGAGAAAAAAGTCCGTCACGCAGGGGCTGCGTAAACTAAGCAGATTTCCCAGGTGAAGTTTTACAATAGAGAGATTTCACGAGAGCCGAACAGTTACGGAAACGGCCGAACTAGCTTTTGACGGAAACTCACGACTAGTACCGAAATTAGCCGATCTCATCTCGCCCGTAACCATACACAATTAATAAAATGAAAATATCTCTGTTAATATTCAAGATAGAGAATAAATCTATATAACAATATTTATAGTAAATTTAATTTGCAATACGATTGATTCTATACAATTTTTCTAACCGACGTATAGTACCGGAGATATTTCGAAAATCCTCCCCCTCTAAACCCCCCACCTTCCATTCATCCAATTTCAGCCATTAACGAAATTGATCTTTAGTTTTACATAAAACGTTTAAATACCGAGTTTGGTATTATATATATATATATATATATATATATATATATATATATATATATATATATATATTCTTATATATATTCTTTGAACGGTCCTCATTTCCGTCACCTCCTGTGTAGGATTGATGGACATTTGAAGAAAATTTTTGAAAATCGCGTCATGAGTACATCAATAGCTGATTTCACCTAAGCTAAATCTGCTAAAATGGGAAATCAGCTTAGTTTACGCAGCCCCTGCGTAAAAGAATTTTTTCTCCTCAAAGATTGTCCGACAGGAGTCTCCCGATTTTCTGTCGAATAGAAAACCTTATTGAGAAACCTAACATGAAATAAATGTGCCACATTGAATGTCGAAAGGTATCTACCCTTGGGAGAAAATGCCAGCTCCTTGTATCTTATCGACTAACATATATACTTCTTATCACCTCTTGCTTGTGTGAATATGTTAACTAGTTGTTTGGAAAGTGCTGGGTGTCTCGCTCACAAGGCCAGCTCAGCACTAATCATTTATTTATGTAATTTTGTCCCTTGCATAACTATTTTTATTGACATTTTTTTTACTGCTTGAGGTACATTCCTGTGGAAAATAAGTGCCATTTCGCTGCATTTGCTCATAGTTAATATGTATTTATGCATAATTCATGGGGTTATATGTTCAATATATTTTCTCCACTTGAATGTATTCAGTCGTTGAATACATTGTATGACAGTGAGTTTTTAAATTCTTCGCTTTGCCTGAATGATGTAATATATATATATATATATATATATATATATATATATATATATATATATATATATATATATATATATATATATATATATATATCAAACAATAATTAAAATGAAATCTCCTAGGCTTAAAATAGTTTAGCAAACAAATATATTGACATATTTGCTATATAAAATATTTTTTTATTGTTTAAATGGATTTTTAATAGATGTTTGTTTTATTTTTCAGGTGAGTTCAGTTGATAAAAATTAAAGTTCTGGACCAACCGTAAGTACGGCATTAAACATTAAAATAATACCGGATTTTTTCTACCATTGGTATCCACTGAAGATAAGGTGACGAGGTTTTAATTTTACGAAGTCTGCATGTATTCTACATATTTTTTATAGTAATTTGGCTTTAGCAACTATGTATTATTATTATTTATTAACGTCCAGTTTTTTCTACTATGGTTAATTGGGACGGGCTATCTATAGGTTGCCATCCATTTCCAGTCTGGATGGGACTAAGGATTTTATTTAATGAGTTCGTCACTCAATAAATTCCTATTGCGGAGGTGAGAATCGAATTCACTACTCTATACTTTTTTTTAATAATAACAAGCAAAAATACGAATCGATAAAATTGCGACTCACCATAATAAATTAATTACTAATGAAGAAGTAGAGAAAGAATCTTCAGATGACACCATAAGTAGTCGTATGCCAGGGAAGACTTTATCTAGGCTTGGCGCTCAGCTTTGTTAGCTAGAGTTGCCTCCTGAAATCCTCGACTACGATGAAATGGTGATAACGAGTTAATATCACCTGTTGGTTCGTATTTAATTCCTAGTGTTTACAATATTGTGTTTCCTGTGAATGTGTATCATACACAATTATTGCTGCCCGCTGTCGTATGTAGGTAAGCTCTCCGTGTCCTATCGCTGTAAGGCACCGATGTAGGACACACATACAATAGCTTGATAAGATAACCTCTTTCCTAAAACACAGCATTAGGTCTCATTCTCACCTATCTCTCTTTTTTTTGGTCCTTTTCTTTCTTGGACTTACCTTAGGATACCACTTGTAAACTCATTTTTATTTTTAAAATTTTGTTCCCGGAGTTTATTTTGGGTAGGAACAACTCTTCCTTGAGCATTTATTAATCAAGGCCAAGTCTCAAGTCAAGTTCAGTTGAAGTTAACTTTCAGGAAACCAACCAGGATCATTTTTGTGACGCTTCAGCTGCCTCCATTTCTTATTTAAATTTTGGTTACATTATGACCATTAGTGGCATCGAGATTGGAAACCAATCTTTTTTACATGTATATCTGTTAGCCAGATCACTACTTAGAAATTGTCCATGTACAGATCATTGGTAGCAATTAAGCAAATATTCCTGATTATTATGCCATTTAGTAGAGGCACTTGAGGAAGAGATTAAACATTCTTTGGCTGTCTCGTTAAAATAAAAGGCCACCAAGCGTTATCAAAAGCTTCATAGATGCCAAAAAATAAAATAGAGTCATGTTTTGATTCTGATGTCCTAGTATTATGAGTCAATGTTTTTAAACACTTACCTTACCACTTCCTTTTGTATTAAGAAATGGGAAAGGGTGCGTTTTCTGCAAGTGGTAATTTCAAGTTTCACCTTTAAAATTTTAATTCTCTGAGCCTTCACTGTTCCTCTTTAAGTCTTGGCCTTTTTAAGGAAAACGGTACACATTCTATAATCGGACAAATTTCTTTTTTACGATTTTGAGATTCAACATCTGCTTGCTTGCTCTTTCTGTCTGTCAGCCTGTCTGTCTGTCTCTGTCTCTGTCTGTCTGTCTGTCTGTCTGTCTCTCTATCTCTCTCTCTCTCTCTCTCTCTCTCTCTCTCTCTCTCTCTCTCTCTCTCTCTCTCTCTCTCTCTCTCCCTCTCTCTCTCTCTCTCTCTTCTTTCTCCCACATTCTGCTGTATTATGATAGTCACTAGGTATAATTAACTCATTTCATTACTACTACTACAGTAGTAATTATGTTACTACCACTATTATTATAATTGTATGTATGCAGTTGTAGAGTAGCTAATCATGTGCAAAGGCCGTTCATTCTTCATACTGTCCCATAGAATGTGTGTATATAAAGTTTATACCACTATGTATAATTATTAATTCTCACTTCCCATTATTTCGCTCGCTTATATTACTCATTCATGATATGTTTTCCAATGATAGTATTTAGGGAAATGAGTTTTTAGTTTGAAGTAAATCTCTATTTGGAAAACCGGGTCCTTAAGTATTGTTTATCTTGCTCTTGGAGTTGTTGAAATACACTTGTTATTACCAATGAGAGGAGAAACAGTCAATAATTTTGTTGACATCAGACTATAAGTCATAGCTTTATTTTACTATTTGTTTCGTCGTATTATGGCAGCTTTTAATGTCTTACAAATATCTTAAAACCTGATGTGGAGACCCCATAACTTCCACCCACACCTAAATATCAAAACGTTTTGACGCAAATCATATAACATGATTGAATGTGAATGTTTGTACGATATTCCCGTTCCAAGGCATCAAAAACATGTCACTGAGGAAAATTTATGTATGTATCTTTTTATGATACAAAAAAAACGTTTCTATACAAGTTTTATGTATCCCTAACACACGTACTTATACTTAGATATTTTCCCTATGCCCCTTCCCCGGCCCCCCTCCATAATCGATCTTGACGAAAAACGAAGGTTCACAACTATAAGGTACCACAATTCTAAATATTAAATTCCACCATTGAAGGCCTAGTTTTAAAGTTATGTGTACAGACATTAGTAAAAAGTAAAATTGGTACACGTGGGGTTAAAACGGACATCTCCGTTGAAATCAGAAAAGTTCAAGCCAAAGATTGGCGCAACGAAATAAAACTCTATTTAAACGACTTTCTTGAAAGTGCGGCGCTCTAAAATATATACTATATTAATGAAGGGACTTAGAAGGCGATAAACTTTCAATAAAGTTAAAGGCGAGATAAATTTAGAGATGATCTTGAGTTGAGTGGGCTGTAATTGCACGTGATTGGTTGTGAAATATCATTGATAGCGCATTTTAATTGGCAATAATTATCACAAATCATGTTTGGCATTAGTTTAAGAGCTGCGGAGTCTGATGTATTTTTCAAATTCTTTAATGGAGTTATTAGCTGGAGTAAATATAAAATTGCTCATAAAAGCTGTAGTTAGCTGCTTTGGGCGTTTCAAACACTTAATAAAACAGCCTGACGTTTCGTCCTTAATTACGGCTAATCTGCTCCAAACATCAATTAAATCCGGGGAAAATTGTTCTTTATCAGTTTTTGTATGGTAGGGCCCATCTTGGCTCCCAGCTGATCAGATTAGGTTTGATTCCTATCTGGAGTTATGTTGCCTCCCCAACAGGCCTGATGGATTCTCCATGATATCACCTCCTTCTATTTATCTATACTTAATCCCTTTTATTTATAAGGATATGCAGATGCGGCACTTAGTATATGACTCAACATGCAGATTCTTATTCTATCAAACTGTAAGAAATAGTTTATTTATATGCAGATATAAAGCATTTTATTAAAAATGTAAAAATACGTCACGCAGGGGCAGCGTAAACTAAGCGGATTTCCCTCGTGAAGTTTTTCAATAGATAAATCTACATACTTTTACACTCAACATCACCGTGAATATTATGTGAACAAATACATTGACAATAAGAAATGGTTCAATCAATTTACATTTTAATAACCTCCACAACTGAAATCGTCTGACCTATACCTGAAAGCTAGAATTATTCTTGACCTGGAAAAAAAATAATTACTAAAATATACACGAATATAATATGTTAATTTTATTGAAGTAGACCTAGATTGGCGGGTTCAATTTCCTGGGCAGTAGAAATGTATTTATTGAAGGACTCGTTAGGGAAACTCCTTAGTTCCACCCTGGCTAGAAAATGGTGGTAGCCTGTAGATAACCCGTCCCTATTAGCCATAATAGCATAAAGTGGACGTAAATAATAATAAACAAACAAACAAAACATAAACTATTTTATTGAAAACTATTTACTACATGTAGTGCTGCAGTTTATAATGACCCAGAATAATTTTTATCTCAATCACTTTAAATTTAGTAATCCAAGAAAAAAAGACAGGCTGGGAGGACGAGACATCAGAACGTATTTATGTTTCTCATCTAGAAACGATTTTTTGGAAACAATATTTTGTATTTCTACTTGAAATAAGATGGTTCATGATGTGTTGGCTTATTCATGACAATTAAGGGGGGTTTATTGAAAGCTGAAATTAAAAAAATACAAATATCTCGGTTATTATTTGAGATAGAACAAGATTGTATTTAACAATATTTATAGCTAATTTAATTTGTAATCATTTTGTTTTTATTCAAATGTTTGAAATACTCTATATCTTCCACAAACTAGTCCGATTTCAGCTGCTAACGAACTTGATCTTTTGTTATGCTTGGACCGCTTATAATCGAGTTTGGTAACGATAAAATAAAAATTGGAACCACTAGAGTGGTAACAAACAAATATATATGAGAATACTGGTTTTCTACTAGGAGTGGGGGTATACTTCGACTCAACATAACACACTTTCGCCAATGTCTTCGTTTTAGCAGATTTCCCTTAAGGGAAATCAGCTATTGAGGTTGTACTCATATCGCGATTTTCGAAATTTTTCTTCAAATGTCCATCGATCCTACCTAGGAGATGACGAAAATGAGGTCCGTTCAAAACTGTATAAATATATATATATATATATATATATATATATATTTGTTTGTTACCGCGGTCGAAATTATTGTTTAATAGTTACCAAACTTGATATTTAGTCGTTTTATGTAAAAAGTTCGTTAATGGCTGAAATCGGACCAGTGGGAGGGGAGGATTTTCGAAAATTCGAAATATCTTCGTTACCATGGATCGAAAAATTGTATAGAATGAATCGTATTGCAAATTCAATTTACTATAAATATTGTTATATACATTTATTCTCTATCTTGAATATTAACCGAGATCAATGTTAAGAATCAGAGGGCTTTTACTATTATTATTTTCTGTTTAATAAACCCATATGTTCATAAATATCTTTCTAGCTACTCATCTCCTTCCGAATCACCTAAATACAGTCCTCTAATCAAGGGTTGCGTCATTGTAATGTCTTCACCCACCTGTTGGTCTTAGCGGCCCGGATAATACAGTTTTGGTCCAGAGGAAACATGGAGATAATTCGTTTGGTGCTGGATGTGGGAGGAAATATGTATATAAAAAGATTTATAGGCGATTAAATTTTCATTAAGATTGTTTCCATATATTTTTCTATCCGAGGTATAAGGTCGGCTATACGAGTATATCGAATTTTCTAAATCCCCAATCTAAACTAGTAATATTTGATCTGTACATTCTTTCTCTAGCTATAATATTAACTGATATATTTGCATTTTTCTACATCTACTAATGGATTTTTCATTTACGTCAACTGTATCAATAAACACACGTTTTCAGTTTAAAATTCAAGTCCTGTTTACAGAGGCTGAAACGGAGGCTGTTTACGGGAGAAATTGAAAAAAGTATGTGGAGTGACGTCATCAGCTTTGCATTTCAATATGTGGAGAATCTCCATAATAGTACTACTTACCATTTTAAGTCAAGGTCATTACTAAGGTAGAAATAAAAAGTCCGTCACCGAGGGGCGGAGTAAAGTAAGCAGATTTCCCATGTGAAGTTTTACAATAGAGAGATCTACCTACTAATAACAGTAGTAGTAACGAGTCTCTAAACGAGAGCCGAAGAGTTGCGTAAACGGCCGAACTAGCTTTCGGCGGAAAGTCGTGAATAGAACCGACTTCAGCCGATCTCATCTCTGTTATCCGCGCACACTTAATAAAAATGGAAATATCTCTCTTAATATTCAAGATAGGGGATACATGTATATAACAATATTTATAGTAAATTTAATTTGCAATAAGATTGGTTTAATCCGACGTATAATAACAGAGATATTTCGAAAATCCCCTCTATAAACTCCCCTTCCCACTGGGTCGATTTCACCCAGTAACTAAGTTGATCTTTCTTTTTACATAAAACGATTAAATATCAAGTTTGGTAATGATCAAACAAAAATTGCGACCGCTAGAGCGGTAACAGACATATATATATATATATATATATATATATATATATATATATATAATTTTGAACGGACCTCATTTTCGTTATCTCCTAGGCAGGATCGATGGACATTTGAAGAAATATTTCGAAAATCGCGTCATGAGTACAACCTCAATAACTGATTTCCCATAAGGGAAATCTGCTGAAAGTCCAATCCCCAGTCTTGTTCCTATTTGTCTATTATCGGCTGCACTAAGCCTCCAATAAATCAAGCCGAGAAACTGACCCCTTCCGGACTTGCAACATTTTCTCATTACTTGCTGTAAATCAGTTTTCCCCCGCTCATAACTCACTCCGGGAAACGCTTCTTACATAAATAAAATGCATCCATAAATAACGACAGTTGCATTCCCAGTCGGCAGCACCCCGTTGCTGCAGAACAACCTTGTCAAGGAAACCACTTTACAGAGCAAAATTTATTGCGAACGTCCAATTATTATAGTGGAAAAGTTGATTACGAAGTTTCCTGTTTGTATTTAAAATATTTTGAAGAACATTTGCACTTTGGAAATGACGAAAATTAAGCCCGTTGAAATTAAAGTATATAGTGAGTTGTCATACCTTTGTTCGATCTTTACGAAAGTTGGTATTTCTACAAAAACAATGTAAAAATAAAGCTCAAATTCGTTAATAGCTGAAAACAGACTAGAAGTGGAGAGGGGCTATTTTTGCTGTATCTAAATGCTACGCCTCGTAATTGTACACGTTATCTAATGCAGGCAATCTGAAGAACGGACATGAGAATAAGGATCAATAAGAAGGCCAAGTCCTCTACTGTCTTTTAATATTATGCAGAGTGCACTTTCGGAGTCAACGCTCCATCCTCAGTGCCTGCTGATTAAAGCTGCGTAGCCTGGACCACGACCGCCGGGCGACCCATGAGATGAACATGAGAATGTTTCAAGGACTAGCAGTGAGTTTCCGTTGCTCTTTTCCTCAGACCATCTGTGGACTGTAGTAATGAGAACAATTCCAAATAAGCCAAAAAATGGACAAAGTACAATTAAACATATAATAAAAAATATTATAATAAATCAGCCTTATCTCTGAAGCTCTTATCCCTGAGAGAAAAGGCACTGAAGGGATGTCTCACCAATCTCATACCAGGACGGTCAGAATAAGCAAGTGCTGAAATTCGGGCATACTTCACCTGAAAATACAACATAGTATCACCAAGGGCTGCGGATTCCCATTGACGAGAGAGGAGGTATCATCCGAAAACAAGAATCGAGTACACATTGCTACTAAAAATCAGTACATATTGGTTTTGTACTCGCAGTAGGTAATAATTATAATGAAGGAATGAAAGCTCTAACGCTTGTGGAAGCAGGGGTTCCTAAATCTGAAAACTCAAGATGGGTTTCATAGACATCATGTAACAAGGAGCATTTTTGATTGGCTCTTACAAATAATTATTTTACATAAATATTTAAAAAATATTTTAATTTGAACGAAAAATAACGAACACCTTAGACCAATAAAGGCTACATCGAAAAAATTCCACACGAGAGAGCCATCCCTCTGTAGGCTGCGAAAGGTGACCAATGAAATCACTATGAGCTTGTCTTTACCCAAATACTTATTCAGTGCAAGTAAGAATTTAGACAAGGAAGGCAGGCTCACTTCTCTATATTAATTTTCCTTTTTTTGATTACATGGTAACAGATTTTTCTTAAAGTGAGGTGAGCTCAAAATTATATGCATATATATATATATATATATATATGTATATATATATATATATATATTTGTACGAAAATTAAAGATCAAGTTTGATCAACAGCGGAAATTGGACTGGAGGAAGGAGGAGGGGGGTTAAAGGAGGAAATTTTCAAATTGAAAATATTTTCATTACGATGAGTCGGATAGGAAAATTGTTGATAACCAATCTTGTAGAATATTTAAATTTCTATAAATGTTGTTCTTTGCGTGAAATCTCTGTCTTGAATTTTAACCGAAATTTTTGCTTTTTTTTAGTTTCTGCATTTGAAGAAAAAGTTAATATATCGTGGAACGTTATATTCCAAGGTTATCTTTTTGTTCGTACCTTTGTTATGTGTCATACGTGCAAAGAGTGACTGCGATTACGCCTTCAATTGAGTTTTATTGATCGCCCAGTGATATGATCTACAGTAGTGTATTATTCAAACATATGGGAAATCTGCTTAGTTTACGCCGCAATGGACTTTCCAATTTTGTTTCTTTGGTTGTTTTAGAAATTGCTTATTTCTTGTTAATTTTGTTATTCCGTTGTATCTGTTAGGTGATGCATAATCACCTTCGCTGTAAAGCTCTAGTAGTAAATAAACAAATAATTATTACTTACAATAAGCCATTTTACATATTAATTATATTTAAAAAATTATTGGAAATTAATAGAAACATACAAATTGAATTTTAAATTAGTTTAAAACTATTAGCGAGCCAATGATCCGACAGGCAGCTATAACATGGAAACACCGTTTATCCCGAATTGGCTCCATGTTGAAAATTATAAGGAAGAAGAGTCAGTTTTGAATAAAATCGAGCCCGGCGTTATAAAAAGAGGATGCGGAATGTGAGTTTAAAAACCGGTTCGTGTACCGTCTTCCTCGTTTTTAAAAAAAACAACAACAACAAAAATGTGAATTAGTTTGAAAGCGTTTTATTTGTGAAGGCCTCATTTGCGAAGTGAGAACGGTTTATGTGACCGCCTCAGATCCTGTGTGTAACGGTGTCCATAGGACGACTTTATTTGAGATCGAATGCGACAGTATAATAAGAAGCACCGGGAAACCAAGATGTAACTCCATTCATTGGTATAATGAAACGTTCATACCTACTAAATTCAGACTACAAAAACAACTCCTCAACTGGCAAAAAAAGTCTCTCACACACGAGCTGCGTAAACTAAGCAGATTTCCCACGCGATGGTATGACACACTATTGATCTCTTCTCACCACATACTTTCTATTTCCAAATAAAAATCCGATGTCTAGAAGTGGGGGGCGTGGTTACTGATGGCCGAAAACAAGAATGAATGAAGAACTTGTTAATATTTGAGTTAAGAGAAAATGTATTGAACCACAATTGTAGAGCACCAATAACATGTTTCGAAACATAATTATGGGGTTATTTTAGGTTTTCGAATTTACCCTTCCTCTTCCCCTCTCCCCTATTCATGATCCGATTTCTGCCATGAAAGACTATGAACTTTAGTAGTTTAGAATGGAACACTTAAATATGGATTATGGTATAACAAAAAAAAATAGTTTGAATCAAGAACGTAAAACCGTAATTGATAAAGTTATCTCACAACGTATCTGCGTGTATTTCACACAGTAAAAACTCAACGACAACAATATTTGGTATTCAATCTTCAAATAAAGTGCTTCATGATATCACCTTATTGTTCATATGACTTTAGCTGGAGTGGGGATTTACTGACGGCTGAAAACTAAAAATGCATCAATCTCGGTTAATATTCAATATAGAGAAAAAAATTATATAACAACATATATAGGAAATTACATTTGCAATAAGATTGGTTCTATGCAATTTTTCGATCTGACTCATAATAACTGAGATATTTCGCATTTTCAAAATTTTCCTCCACTAAACCCCCCTCCGACTAAATATGGAGTTTGGTAACAATCAAATAATAATTGCGACCAATGTAACTCAACGACAATAATATTTGGTATTTATGCTTCAAATAATGTAGTTCATGATATAACAGCGTTTTGTTGATATGACATGAGCAGGAGTAAGGGGTTTTCTAATGGCTGAAAATGAAAACTGCATCAATACCTGTTAATACTCAAGTTATATATAGCAACATTTATAGGACATGACATTTGCAATAAGATTGGTTCTATACAAATTTTCAATCCTGCGTATATTAATAGAGATGTTTTGAATTACAAAATTCCTCCCCTCTAAACCCCCTCAACTCCCCACAGTTCGGTTTCAGCCATTATCGAACTTGAACCTTTTTAAAATATCGAGTTTGGCAACTATCAAACCAAATTTTCGACAGCTTGAGCGTTAACAGACATACATTTGAATTTTGGAAGGACCTCATTTTCGTCATCTTCTGGACAGTATCGATGGACAATTGAAGACATTTTTCGAAAATCGCTTCATGAGACCGACCTCAATAGCTGATTTTCCTTAATGGAAATCTGATGAAACTAATAGAGACTACGCATTAGCTCAATCCACAGGCATGCTTGTTGAACATATTGTTTCCGATAAATGCAGCCAAGAGATCCCAATTTCAAACGGAGAAAAGTATTATCAATATATGCATATTTTCTTGTATTGTCAATACCTCAATCAAAATCGAAATGTGCTGATTTTCTGTCAATCAAAGCGTGCGACCTTTGCAACCATTACCGACCAATTGCTCTCTCCCACTCCGTTGCGAGACATGATGATGAGAAACGGTCATTGGCTATTTGCAATAATGGTTGCCTAAACAGCAATAATTAACCAGAGAGATCCCTTGTTAACAGCTCACACAACAAGCCCATTCATTAATAAAAGTAGAATTGTATAAATGGACAAGGTTAATATAATCATTGTCTTTATCAGTCAGCCGGCCGATCAATTAGAACGTACAAGCTAAAGAGGTAAAAAATGGTCCCTATATTGTAGCTTAAGGGAAATCTGGTATTGAGGTCGTACTCATGACGCGATTTTCGAAAAATGTCTTCAAATCTCCATCGATCCTACCCAGGAGTTGACGAATATGAGGTCCGATCAAAATTATATATATATATATATATATATATATATATATATATATATATATATATATATATATTGATTATGATTATTATTATTTAAATTTAATCTATTTACCGGCTACTTCTCAGGGTCATATATTGCACGGCAAGCATTCCCGTTTCCACCATCTCTGCTATAAGAGCTTATTTATCTATTTAATCAGAGATATAGCACAATTAGGCTAGATAATTAAAGAAACACTTACTCTGTTTGCATCTTGGGAGTCGACTGACGATTCCTGTCCTGCTCAATTATATCAATATATATATATATTATATATATATATATATATATATATATATATATATTATATATATATATATATATATATATATATATATATCTGTTAAAATTCTAGCGGTCGCAATTTATGTTTAATCGTCACCAAACTCGGTATTTAATCGTTTTATGAAGATCAAGTTCGTTAACGGCTGAAATCAGAACAGTAGGAGGGGGGGGGGAGTTAGAGGGGGAGAATTGTGAAAATTCGAAATATCTCCGTTACTATCCGTCGGATCGAAAAATTGTATATCACCAATCTTATTGCAAATTAAATTTACTATAAATATTGTCATTTACATTTATTCTCTATCTTGAATATTAACCGATATATTTGCATTTTTATAAAGTGTAACAAAGGAGCTATGGTCGCTTCTATTCGTTCCCGCCGAAAGCTAGTTCGGCCGTCTCCGTAACTGTTCGGCACTCGTATGGAGATTTCGCTATTGTATACCTTTACGTGGGAAATCTGCTTAGTTTACGCAGCCCCTTGCGTGACAGACTTTATATATTTTAATTTATTGTTTGTCTATTGCAAACTGCTGTAATACGAACAGTAGTACTAAATCGCTAATTTCATTTTTTTTTCAAAAATTATTTTTAAGTCATTTCCAGACGGATCCAAAAGGGATGACAACGTCGGATAAGCAGAAATCACGGAAAGAGAATTTTTTTTAGAAAAGTTGCCATCCCACCACAGCATACTTGGGGCTGAACTCCACGCAGTTTGGTTAGCACTTAAAAACATGACACCTACATCATCACAGCCCAAACACACACTTATTTGTTCAGATTCACTAAGATCATTATTAACCCTCCGAGACCAACCAACCAATAGCACTAAACATAACAGAAGAAATTCATAAACAACGAACATGCCAAAATACAATTACCCTATATTGGCTGGCAGGACACGAGGACCTTGGACTGTTGGTAGTACAACAGCAGACTACCAGGCTAAACTAATTACTCAACAAACTCAATACACACAAACAAGCTTAATATACGAAGTCGCTCATCAGGAGTAAATATTGTAGTTACTAAGAAGTAACTAAAAGTCCGTCACACAGGGGCTGCGTAAACTAAGCAGATTTCCCACGAGAAGTTTTACAATAGAGAAATCTGCCTAATAACAACTGTAGTAGTAAGAAACCTCTAAACCTAAAACATTATTTAGGGCGTAATAACCCAGTAGTTTCTAGCCCCAAAAAACAGTTAACCTAACCTCTAAACCTATTCACGTGGGACGAATAGTTATAGAAACGGCCGCCAGAGCTCTCGGCGGAAAGTCCGAACATAGCCTACTGGTGACCACAGGCAGAATACAAATACACATATCTCGGTTAATATTCAAGATATATAATATAGAACAATATTTATAGTAAATTTAATTTGCAATAAGATTAGTTCTATACAATTTTTCGATCCGACGCATAATAACGGAGATATTTTGAATTTTCAAAAATCCCCCTCTAAACCCCCCCTCCCACTGGTCCGTTTTCAGCCATTAATGAACTTGATCTTCCTTTTTACATAAAACGATTAAATTCCGAGTTTGGTAAAGATCAAACAAATATTGCGACCGCTAGAGCGTTAACAGACAAATATATATATATATATATATATATATATATATATATATATATATATATATATATATATAATTTTGAACGGACCTCATTTTCGTCATCTCCTGGGTAGGATCGATGGACATTTGAAGAAATTTTTTGAAACTCGCATCATGAGTACGACCTCAATAGCTGATTTCCCTCAAGGGAAATCTGCTAAAACTACGGCTACATCGTTCTAGGACCTTCCACTAGCCGTGCATGTCAGAGAATGGATACAAACAATATCTCCTTGCCACGGAGTTAGAGTAAATAAATAAATGAAACTAAATTATCAAGTTAGTTAATCGGCGAAATGATAACAGATTATATTAAGGGTTTTAACATAAGGCCGTATAATAAAGCCATAAAGTTTACCATTATTATGTTTATAACTTTAGTTGTATAGGAATTATATTCTCTAGTATTATATAGCTGGTGTTTGAACGGCCACTGTTGTTCAGGCTAGCCTTTCTCTGCCCTTCACTATTGCCTCCACCATTACCAGCTGTATTCCAGCCAATCTCTTGCGTTCCTTACTCATATTAACATTTTAATGACACACATTTAAACAGTGGATAATAATAGATGGAGTTATTTTATGTGCTTGTAAGAGCTGTACTTTGCAGAAACACGTAGTACACAGAAGTGTACATCGTCTTTGCATATTTGTGTGTCATTTGACAACTAGTTCATTCAATCTTTATTTAGCTTGTTGGATCGTGACAAAAAATTCAAATATGATTGAGTCCTTTTGGTTATCCTTTTTGGGTAAGCGTGGTTCGATATCTGTCTATGTTAACTTAAATCCTACCCAATTCTATATTAGTGGTAGTTGTGACAAAAGTCCTTCACTTTCTACGTTACTTACATTTTTGTTAATGCTCCATCTGTCTACGTTACCTTCAGTTCTCTCAATGTTCCTTTTATCTGCATTTGTTACCTCAAGTCATACTTAGTTCCATCTCTATCTACAGTACCTCAAGTCACTCGTATTTCCATCTCTATCTACGTTACCTGAAGTTATACTTAGTTTCATCTCTATCTACAGTACCTCAAATCATTCGTATTCCCATCTCTATCTACGTTACCTCAAGTCATACATAGTTCCATCTCTATCTACGTTACCTGAAGTCATACTTAGCTCCATCTCTATCTACGTTACCTGAAGTCATACTTAGCTCCATCTCTATCTACGTTACCTGAAGTCATACTTAGCTCCATCTCTATCTACGTTACCTGAAGTCATACTTAGTTCCATCTCTATCTACGGTACCTGAAGTCATACTTAGTTCCATCTCTATCTACGGTACCTCAAGTCATACTTAGTTCCATCTCTATCTACGGTACCTCAAGTCATACTTAGCTCCATCTCTATCTACGTTACCTGAAGTCATACTTAGTTCCATCTCTATCTACGTTACCTGAAGTCATACTTAGTTCCATCTCTATCTACGTTACCTGAAGTCATACTTAGTTCCATCTCTATCTACGTTACCTGAAGTCATACTTAGCTCCATCTCTATCTACGTTACCTGAAGTCATACTTAGCTCCATCTCTATCTACGTTACCTGAAGTCATACTTAGCTCCATCTCTATCTACGTTACCTGAAGTCATACTTAGCTCCATCTCTATCTACGTTACCTGAAGTCATACTTAGTTCCATCTCTATCTACGTTACCTGAAGTCATACCTAATCCCATCTCTATCTACGTTACCTGAAGTCATACCTAATCCCATCTCTATCTACGTTACCTGAAGTCATACCTAATCCCATCTCTATCTACGTTACCTGACTACTTAACTATTATATAGACACCTGGTTTGTTGAAGTAAAGTGTTGAGTCTGCTGATATGGAAGCCATTGTGGAAAACAAGGCGGCTAGTGTGTCCAAGGAGTCACTTTGCCTGCCGTTTATGAATACGGGCACCGCCTGTTTGCTCAAATAGACCGGTCGCAGGTTGCAGCTCTACCTGCTCCAAGCTATTTACAATTCCGAATGAATTTATCGCCTCCAGATATGAAGAGAGTCGTCGGTAAGCCTATAGATAGAAGCTTGGAGAGGGCCTTGCTGTCTATATATAGACACGGCTATGACGCCATTCCTAGATTGCACGACTGTTTATATCATTTGCTCTATAAATGGTTCAGAATCTGTTCCATACATTGTAGCCTAACCCTGCCTCTTCATCTCTCCCCACTCCTACGATTCTCCTCACTCTCTATATGGGAAACGGATCCGACGAGCAATGTTCTGTATTAAAAATTACCTAAATTTTGAGGAAACCCGTTGCCTGTTCATGAATCTAGAGAGTTTTCAGACCATTACATCTTTACGTTGGAAAGAAAGGGAAGGTAAAGTGTATCTTAAGTAACCAAATCCATATAGAATTACAGTTGGCCGAAATTATCGGAAGATGCATTGTTGGACTTGAATGCATAAATAGGTCAATTATTGACTTACATGGAAGTCTCCTGTATTGCCAGTGATGTCTGCCTCAGAATCTTGGATTCTAAACTCCAAGAACTTGCAAGCATTACGGTTTAATGGACCGATATCTGCTGGGAATTTCCATTGGCAGATATAAATTATTGGTACCTTTTATTGTTGTTTTAATCCAATTATGCTTATAATTTCCTATTATAATAGATTTAAGCTAGTATAGTTCTTTTTTGCTCCATAGCTAGTTCTTAGTATTTACTTGGATTAGATTTTCGAATATTCTCATCATGGGGTACTGCATTGCCAAAAATATCTGCAGTCTTATTGATCTAGACAATATTAAGAATATCCGATTTGTTATGGTGCACAGTATGGTCAGTTATCATTGCTTCATCTCAATACATCTTTATATAATCTTTTAGCAGATTTCCCTTAAGGGAAATCAGCTATTGAGGTTGTACTCATGACGGAATTTTCGAAATTTTTCTTCAAATGTCCATCGATCCTACCTAGTAGATGACGAAAATGAGGTCCGTTCAAAACTGTATATATATATATATATATATATATATATATATATATTTGTCTGTTACCGCTCTAGCGGTCGCAATTTTTGTTTGATCGTTACCAAACTCGATATTTAGTCGTTTTATGTCAAAAGAAAGATCAAGTTCGTTAACGGCTGAAATCGGACCATGGGGAGGGGGGGTTTAGAGGGGAGGATTTCGAAATATCTCCGTTACTATTCGTCGGATCGAAAACTTGTACAGAATCAATCTTATTGCAAATTAAATTTACTATAAATATTGTTCTATACATTTATTCTGTATCTTGAATATTAACCGAGATATTTGCATTTGTATTCTGCGTGTGGTACCAGTAGGCTATGTTCCGACTTTCCGCCGAGAGCTCTGGCGGCCTTTTCCATAACTATTCGTCCCTCGTGAATAGGTTTAGAGGTTAGGTTAACTGTGTTTCAGGGCTAGAAACTACTGGGTTATTACGCCCTAAATAATGTTTTAGGTTTAGAGGTTTCTTTCTATTACAGTTGTTATTAGGCAGATTTCTCTATTGTAAAACTTCACGTGGGAAATCTGCTTAGTTTACGCAGCCCCTGCGTGACGGACTTTTTCTAGTACTTTTTGGGGATTATAGCGATAATAAGCGGTCTTCCTGTCTCCCATGCATGAATTTCTCTGCTTTAGTCAGATGGTATACCTTTACCAAGTTATTTTTAGCAGATTTCCATTAAGGTTTATAGAACCAATCTTATTGTAAATTTAATTACCTATAACTATTGCTATATAATTACATATTTTCTCCATCTTGAATATTAACCGAGCTATTTAGATTTTTTAGCCTTCAGTAACCACCTTTCTTTGTCATCGCGCATTACGAATAAATCATAAACTGCCGTATTTCAAGCCTAAATACCAAATATTGTTTTCAACAAATATTTTCTAGATGTGATACATGCAAATATATTTTGAGCCCCCCCCCATATTTTGTTCTTGGATCACTAAAATTAGAGTTATTGAGATAAAAATTATTCTGGTTCATTAGAAACTTCAGTACTAGACATATTAGATAGTTTTCAATAAAATTAATGTATTTCAGTAATTGTTTTTCTCTCAATCAAGAATATTTCTAGCTATTCAGTTGTGAGAGGTTGGCTGACATGTTTGTTTAATATTCAGACACATTCCGTTGTGGAAATAATTAAAATGTAAACTGACTCAAAGATTTCTCGTCATCATTTATATTTGTTCACTTAATATCCGAACAAATGTGCAACCTTAAGCCTACTGCTTCTTTCTTTTTTTTTTCTTCTTTTTTTTCCATCATAAATTAGAATATGAGAAGTTATTTATTTGAGCGCATGCTCCATTGTCACATGGCATATTAAATACATTCTTACAATATTTACAATTTAATGGATATTTATCATTTAATAAAAAAAAATAATAAGAAAAATAATTACAAATAAAATTAATAAATTAAATTGAAAAACAAATAAATTTAAACTCAATCGATGTTACGGGTTGCTCTTCATTAGTTTGCGAGTTTATGTAAGGCAAAATATATTGAATTATAATTCTGATTCTTCATAACCAACAAAAATTCTTATTTATTTTTGCTACATCCATATCTATACTTTTGATAAACTTTATGAGTTCTTTATTATATTTATTAAATAATATATGACGTGGTTCTGGGCAATGACCTCCTTTTAAAATTGTGTTCATTATTAAATTTCACCTATTTTGATTAAATGTAGAACAGTCAGAGAGTGTAAAAAAAGTTGGTGTTGTTCGTGTGTCGCAAGTACGTTTGTCATTGATTTGTGTTTATAATCCTGTCAAATAATGTCCTGTCTGTCCATGTTCCTTTAGAAATTGTGTGCATTTGTGATGGTGACTCTTTAATTGTGTTGTAGTTGTTGTGAGTTATATTTGGTGTGTATTGATGTAAGCTGTAAGATTTGTTACACGTCGTCCATTCTCAGTCCTTTTTGTGTGTCGGTATATAAGTATTTTTTATTAGCAGATTTCCCTTCAGGGATTCAGCTATTGAGGTACTCATGACGGAATTTTCGAAATATTTCTTCAAATATCCATCGATCCTACCTAGTAGATGTCGAAAATGAGGTCCGTTCAAAACTGTATATATATATATATATATATATATATATATATATATATATATATATATATATATATATGTTACCGCTCTAGCGGTCGCAATTTTTGTTTGATCGTTACCAAACTCGATATTTAGTCGTTTTATGTAAAATAAAAGATCAAGTTCGTTAATGGTTGAAATCGGAGCAGTGGGAAGGGGAGTTTGAGGGGAGGATTTTCTAAAATTCGAAATATTTCCGTTACTATACATCGGATCGAAAAATCATATAGAATCAATCTTATTGAAAATTAAATGTACTATAAATATTGTTATATACATTTATTCTCTATCTTGAATATTAACCAAGATATTTGCATTTTTATGAAATCGGGGCGGATAACGGATGAGAGTAAAACTTCACGTAGGAAATCTGCTTAGTTTACGCAGCCCCTGCGTGACGGAATTTTAATGTATGAGAGTGGTTCGGGAGACAATTTTGGGATTATGGTTGTACTTAAGCTGCTTCCTTTGGTAACGTGACAACTTGTTCGTTTACAATATTTCCTGAATGGGCTTTCTATCCAGTCTATGTGTATTTTGTAGATTTAAAGGACTGTTGTAGTACTTATTGCATTGATTGTGAAAGGCTCTGACATTTGTTTGCCTTGGAATAAATAATTCTTGCTCTGACACTTTATAACTTTATACCTTTCCATGTCCTACCATCAAATGCAGAAGGGCCCTTGACTTTTATTTATGTCAATTGAGCAAGAAAACGGCACCGAAACCCCCAATTTGGAGCTCGGACAAATAAAACGCTTTGCAAGATTTCATAAATTGCCAACTGATTCCTAATAAAGACACTGCGCAGGTAAGGCCCTCGCCATTTATGGCCTAAGCATTTCGCCTCTGCACGGCTTGCGCAAGGAGAATTCATGAATTAGATCTCGTCTTTTATTCATTAAGGAAACGCTTTAATAAAATGATTGAAATTTAATTAGGATCTAATTATAGATTGTGTTGTTGGGAATGAGTCAGAAGGCCCGGTTGTCCATAAAGGGTCCACGGATGGCTGCAGGTCACAACTGTGCCCATTAGACTTTCTAATAGCCTGGGGGTGTATCCTAGTTCTGCAGGTACCGACCGACCAGTACCTACGACTCAACCTCCACTGGTTTTTAGCGGATTTCCCTTGAGGAAAATCAGATATTGAGGACGTACTCATTGGGCGTTTTTCGAAACGTTTCCTAAAACGGCTATCGATTCTACAAAGGAGATACCAAAAAAGTACGTCGCGCAGGGGTTGCGATAACTTCGCTGAGTTCCTAAGTGAAGTTTAACTATAGATAAATCTACATACTCGTAACACTTAACACCACCGTGAATAGTATGTAAACAAATACACCATATACTCTGTATTTCTAAAAATAAAAAAATAAAAAAAAAAAAAAAAAAAAAAAAAAAAAAAAAAAAAAAAAACAAACAAAAGCTACTTTTATTAGTATGACAAACCCGCAGGTGTGACATATGCTTAGTTTAGTTCTTGCGTGACGGTTTTTTTTTTTTTTTTAAAAAAGAAGTCGTGTAAGCAAGAATGGGATTTTTTGAGGAAGTAATGACTCCGAGAAGTGAACCTTTGAGGAAACGAGTCTTGTGTAAATTAGGGGAGTTGTGGACAAAAGCCCGACTCCTCAACTGTCAGGGCCATTTGTCTTCATTTGTACAGGATTTGAGGAAAACTTAGCCTGTGTGTTTATTGTTCACTTTTCAACAGACACACTGTTCGCTGACTGCTTCCATTCCTGTTCCCAGAGATATCTGAGAAGCAGCGCAGCATCCTTAGCTTTCAATAGTGCTTGCCGTTTCTTCAAGCTGCTCCCGGAAGATGAGGAAGACAAGATTCCTGTTTTGGAAGTAGTCCGATAGCTGCCCAGAGGGGTCGAGGGACCGTCTTCCTCCTTCGCCATAGCTCTGCCAATTATACCGGCTTCGTAGAATGCTGCTGCGAGAGGAAAACACGATTTAAACTCACGTACGCACGCATACCTGCCCTTTAGAGTTTTAAAAGTCCGACACACAGCGGCTGCGTTAACTAAGCAGATTTCCCACGTGCACACGTACTCATCTCATCCCACCATCTATCCGCGTTTTCCTAATAATAATCAAGAAGTCGGCAGCCAATTATTGATGACGTCAACGTACTTGATACAACGATCTTGCATGTATTGTAAGTCAGTTGTATTAGACAAGTCAAAGGAAGGTACCATTGTTACAAGATACGTAGTATATTCATGAAACAATCCAAGTTGAGTTTGCTGCAAGCTAGGTTGCTTATAAATTATTTCAAGTAAAGGTACCACTGCTCCAAGCTAGTGTATAAGGTGACATAACCAGTATAAGTTAGTATACAATATGATACAAGGCCTTTTATGTACGAACTAGTTACCATATACAATAATATGATACAATGAATCATATATAAAATACATTCTTACAGTTTTATTTGGTTTTATTAAAATTTCTGCTAGTTGTCTCCGCATAGACAATAATCTAATGTCTAAGAACTAAGAATAAGGGGGAATTAGAGAGGGGGGGGGAGAATTCAAAAATTCAAAATATCTCCGTAAATATGTGTCAGATTGTGAAAGCTTATAGAACCAATGCAGTTGAACTATTTATGCTCTACAATTGTTCTTCTATGCATTTTTTTTCGTAACTCAAATATTAAGGGAGTGTTTCTACTCATCAGTTTGATGTGTTATACCAGCAAGGGGGAAATCTGTTTTAATATAAGAAGCCTGACTGATTTTTGTTTCCTCAGGGAATCGTAGAAATCAGTTTAATAGTGCTGCTAATGTGTCGTCAATTGGGCGCTAAACTAGACGGACAATAAAATTATTATGTAAATTATTTGAATTTTTATTTGGGTAGATCTTCCGCCATATAGTCTGTGAAGAAAAGTCCGTGACGCAGGGGCTGCGTAAACTAAGCAGATTTCCTACGTGAAGTTATACAATAGAGAAATCTGCATACTGGTAACACTTAACACCACCTTTAGTAAATACAAAGGGCAATGAGAAATCTTTCAGTTAATTTTAATAATTTATTTATTTATTTATTAACGTCCACTTTTTGCAACTATGGCTAATCGGGACGGGTTATCTACAGGTTACCACCCTTTTCTAGCCAGGGTGGGATTTTAGGACGTCATTTAATGAATTTCGTCACTAAATAATTTCCTTTGCCCAGGCGAGAATCGAACTCGCCACTCTAGGTTTACCATGTGAGATAAAGGTCAACGCTTTAACTCGCATGCCTAACCTAATTTTAATAAGCTCCCAACGGAAAAGGCTTTTGAATTGTAAATAAATAGGTCTGCCAACCACTCAGAGCTGAACAGATAGATAGACATATTCTTCACCGGAAAGAAAAACAATTACTGATATACATCTGAATATAAAACATTAACTTTATTGCATACTATTTAATATATCTAGTACTATAATTTATAATGAATCAGAATAATTTATATTTTAATAACTCAAATTTTAATAGTCCAAGAACTATGGAAGGGGGGGGTGTGGATGAACAGAACGTATTTGCATATATTTCACAAAATAAGAGGTTATACGACAAGAAGGTTAGAAGTAGCTTAGTTGAAGGAAACGACCGAACTAATCGGGAAACTTGACAATAGCCGATCTCATCTCATCGGTTACCCACACACACTTAATAAAAATGCAAATATCTCGTTTAATATTTAAGATAGAGAATAAATGTATATAACAATATTTATAGTACATTTAATTTGCTATAATATTGATTCTATACATTTTTACAGTACGAGAATATTTCGAATTGTCAAAATTCTCTCCCTTTAAACCCCCCCCCCCCGTTCCCATTTCAGCCGTTAACGAACTTGATCTTTCTTTTTACATAAAACGACTAAATATCGAGAGTTTGGTACCGATTAAACAATGATTGCGACCGCTAGAGCAGTAACGGACAATATATATATATATATATATATATATATATATATATATATATATATATATATATATATGTATGTATATATACACACAGTTTTGAACAGACCTCATTTTCGTCATCTCCTAGGATCGATAGACATTTGAAGAAAAATTTCGAAAAATGGCGTCATGAGTACCGCCTCAAAAGCAGATTTTTCTTAAGGGAAATCTGCTAACATACATTCTATACACCTAAGGATAAGCTCTAATTGCCCCGTCACTCCTTTTATATATATTTTTTTCCCTCCACATGGTAACCTTACGAGAAGTCAGTTATTTGAGTATATGTCCCATTGTCACATAATGTTTACAATATTAACAACTGTAATGAATTATTATTATACAATAAAAAGAATTTTGAAGTAGACGAAATTACTTCAAAGTAAAATTCACTAAATGAGATGGAAAAATAAATTAAGTTAAGTTTACCGATGTTACGGCTTTGCTCATCTTTAATTTGGGAGTAAAGGTAAAATATCTTAAATTATAATTCGCATTCCTTATAATCAACTTTAAATTCTAAGTAGTTTTGCTTTATTCATATCTGAATTTCATTAGTTCTTCATTATATTCATTAAGTAATAAATGGGGTGGTTTTGGCCACCTGAGGGACTTTTTCCTTTAATATATGTCAAATGGGTGATTATTTCTAATTTTAAGGGCTTTGAGGTGGTTATTGATAATGTCATAATTTTGGACAACCTTTCGCTCTATATGGTTTCTGCTTCAAGTCTCTGCCCGAGATTTAAAGATAGACCTGCCGAAAGAGTCTGTTCGGTTAATATTAATCAAAATAAAATATGGCAGAGTCAGTTCTTCAGTAAGATCATAATCATCCTACCGCAAGTACTTTGGCAATGCATAATCATACGAATGATTTATTCTTGCTTTTGGCGTTCGTGATTGGCAGAACTGACTTTGAGCTATTGTAGTTTTTAATGAAAGCACAATGTTGAGCCGCGAGGGAACAATGAGGTTGTCCACTTATACTGGCGTCATACCCACAATTTACTGGCAGCTGACAGATTTATAGCTCTTTGTTCTTTTAATTGACTTGAGTCTCAATTATATTTATATATATATTTATTTATGATTTATGTAAATGGCTGTTGGGTTTGAAGATGGCGACTGGGCTCATAATGGCCAACGCCCAATGTGCGATAATTGCAAATAATGATGGGTGTAAGAGGCCAACGCAGGTGCTGCGTAAAGCATGCAGATTCCCGGCATCTTGAAATGCCTCGCCGATGACGTCATTACGCATTATATTCTTCATTTCTCCCATCATAAATACCCTTTAACACAGAAGTTGTGCATTAGCGGAAGTGGTGGTTAAATGAAGACTAAATAGAAAAATGTCCGTCACGCAGGGGCTGCGTAAACTAAGCAGATTCCCTTCTTGAAGTTTAACCATAGATAAATCTAAGTACTGGTAACACAACACCACTATGAATACTAAGTGAATAAATAACAAGCATAATAAGAAACCTGCCAATGGGAAGCGCCTGAATTGCAAACAAACAGGTCTGTCAACCTCGCAACGGAAAGAACAACAATTACTGAAATATTTCAAAATATAACATATTCATTTTATTGTAAACTATTTACTATATCTAGTACTGAAATTTATAATGAATCAGAATAATTTTTATCTCAATAAATAAAATTTTAATAGTCCAAGAACATTCGTGAGGAGGGGGGGTCACCAGAACATTTTTGCATGTATCTAGTATAATAAAAGTTTATTGAAAATATTATTTGGTATTTAAGCTTTGAGTAATTTGGTTTACTATGTAACAGAGTATTGTTTATGTAACATGAGTAGAAGTCGGGATTTTCTGAAAACTGAAAAATGCAAATATCTCGGTTAATATTCAAGATAGAGAATGAATGCATATTACAATATTTATAGTACATTTAATTTTCAATAAAATTGGTTATGTACACTTTTTCAATCCGACTTGTAGTAACGGAGATATTTTGAATTTTCAAAATGCTCCCCCTCTAAACCCCTCCCCAAGTCCGATTTCAGACGTTAACGAACTTTCTCTTTCTTTTTACATAAAACAACTAAATTTCGAGTTTTGTAACGATGAAATAATAATTGTTACAGCTAGAGTGGTAAAAGGCAAATATATATATAGACTAGTTCCATTTCCATTTTTGAACTCCAGTTCCGTTTTGGTGTTTCATTCAGTTTTTGTGTCTAATTTCGCCTTTTGTGTTCTATTTTTTATTTTACTTTTTCTCCAGTTCTGTTTTTAGTTGTATTTCTATTTATTTACCATTTTGTTTTGATGTCATCTCTGTTTTTCTTGTTTTCTCTCTGTTTTATGATCCTTTTATGTTTTATAATCCTTTTATGTTTTGTGTTCAGTGTTCCTTTTCTGGTTTGTGTTCCTTTTGCGTTTTGTATTCCTTATCTGTTTGGCTTTCTTTTTGTGTTTCGTGTTCCATTTCGGTTTGGTTTAATTAAGTTAATTTTTTTTGTATTGTTTTGTTTAGAGCAACATCGCCGAAGCTGCGAAGCTCCAATAAATAAGTAATATAGATAGATTATATATATATATATATATATATATATATATATATATATATATATATATATATATATATATAATATACATACAATTTTGAACGGACCTCATTTTCGTCATGTTCTAGGTAGGATCGATGGATATTTGAAGAAACATTTCGTAAATCGCGCCATGAGTACGACCTCAATAGTTGATTTCCTTTTAGGGGAATGCCACTGTGCAAATAAATTGTACTCGGAGCGGGGAGGGAAGAGCAACAATTTTTCTATTTTACACATAGGAAGGAAGATGTTTCAAATTTTGGATTTTACCCTCTTCAAGCGAACATACATTTGTGTACTTTAACTACATACATATATTTGAACGGCCATTATTTTCGTTATTTCCCCGGTCTGAGTGATAGGCATTTAAAGAACTGTTTCGAAAATTGCGTCACGAGTATTTCCTCTAGATTCAGACTCCAGATTTCCATAAGGAAACCCTGCTAAACAAAAGAAAATAATGGTAGGAAACCTGTGGAAATGGAAGGCTTCGCGAGAAACAGCTGTTCGTAGGTCCTTCATTAGCTGGGATGAATCAGCTGGTAATTGGCGGGCTTTTATTGGCGCGTTATCTGGAAGGCACTGGAAGCCTTGGTGTTAGTCTTTGAGGAAGATCCCTATCTTCTAATGGTTATCAATTCACGCTTAGCCGAGCTTTTCTTCCGATTAAAAACCTATCTGTTTTCTCAAACAAGGACATTTTTTTCAAACGGCCGCTCGCCTGGGGTTCGTGTAATTACCGTCGGTATCATCATAACCTCATCTTCCGACGAGAAATCCTCCAATTGAGGAAATTACAGCGTCTTAAACAAACAGTCGGTTCTTTGTGCGATTTTTTTTTTTTCGTTTTGATTATCTATTGATGGATTCCGCCTTCCTAACTGCTCATCTGGGTTTGCATCGATTTTTCTTAGACTCTTCTTGATTTATTGCTACAACATTAGATAAATCTACTCCAGAGGATACAAGGGTTGTATTAGTAGCGTTGTTCCTTCTTCGATGACTAGAATTCGCAACCCAACAAACACTTGGGATTCCACAAATTATACATCTTAACACCTGGTGGTGAATTCAAAAAAATCATTCAGTTAGGCTGGACCTAGATTTAATAATTGGAAATGAACGCGGGGGTGGAAATAAATAGTTCTGTTCGCTTTTCAACTTATACTCGAAATATTTACAAGAAACAAATCTAGTAGTTTCACTATTCACTATAGTAGTTTCAATAGCCACAACTCGGCCACAGTTAGCACGAGACACTAGATAATAATTTATAAAGTTTAACTTGCCGATGTAATTTTTAATATTATTATTATTTATTCACGTCCACTTTTTGCAACTTAGGCTAATCGGGACGGGTTATCTACAGGTTACCACCCTTTTCTAGCCAGGGTGGGATTTAGGATGTTATTTAATGAATTTTGTCACTAAATAATTTCCTTTGCCCATTTTGTAACGGACTTCATTTTCGTCATCTGCTAGGTAGAATCATATGATGACATATTTTGAAAATCACGTCATGGGTACAACCTGAAAAGCTGGTTACCTTTAAGGGAAATCTGCTAACTTAGTGTGAAATAATCTATGGACTAAAATCAACAATGTTTTCTATTATATTACTAAGAATCTAACTTGCTTCTATTCGGTCCATATTCTTTTTTATTTCTTCGTTTGACTGAAGCCCAAAGTGATCCCACCCTCTTGGTATGGGCACCTGTGTTTAATCCAACGAAGTTTTTTGAATGGTTATCAGCGTAATGTTTATAGCTCATGCGTTGGATTTGCTTTATTCCCTTATAGGCCTTCAGAATATATTGTTGTACCAGGCCTTATTGCAGTTTTGATGCAATAAGTCAGCTGTTCTACATGGGGCAGCAAATCGGAAACACTCCCTAGTTGTAATGAATTGTAGACCACGAATGAAAAAACAATATATTAATAGAGGATTTATAGTTAGGTTATATGTTACATTTTCCAAACATATAAACTCATTGCATAAAGAAATCATAATTACTGAATATTATTATTTATTCATCAAAGACACCACATCGAAGGTGATTTGCCCTTTCAAAAGTAACAGCAGGTAACAATAACAAAAAATACCTTAACAACAAGCAACATTAACAAATACCTTAACAACAAGTAATAACAACAAATAACATAGCAATAATACAAAAAAAAAAAAAAAAAGTGTATATTTGGTAGATGATTAATCAATAGTATAATTTTAAATTCTGTTGTACACCACATACTTAATGAGCATGTAAAATGTTATCGTATATTTGAATTTTGTGTAGGTATGAGAATATGTTGTTAATGTATGGACTGCCTTCCGTCAATAGTTCTTGTAAGTAGTAGGGGAGGTCCTAGTGTTGTCGTTTTCGGCATTCTGTCAGTATATGTCTTATTGTCAAGGGAATATTACAAGTTGAGCATGTAGGTATTGCAGTCATTGTCATTAATTATGAGTGTGTTAATTTAATGTGTCCGACTCCGAAGTCTCGAGAGAACTACTTCTACTCTAGAGTTTCTGAAACTTGATGGCCAAATGCAAATAGAGTTCTTAATAGTGCTTATTCAGTAATCTGTTAAGTGCTTAATTACTTATTCAGTAATTAATTACTGAATAAGTAATCTGACAGACAGATAAACAGACCCTTTTTTCTATTTATTTATTTTCATTACTTATTAAGGTAGCTTCAAAGGTGTTTAATTACACCTATTAGTAAAAGTAGAATAAATGGAGTCAAACCCAAATTCTTCTTTCTCTATTCCAATATCATTTGTGCAAGTAAAAGTTATGGACTTCATTTGAGGTAGGCAATAAATGTTGGCTAAGAACTTATTACCATTTATATTTAATCAATTATATGATTTCCTCTCTTATTGGAATTAATTTGTTTTAATTAAATGTTTTATTTCCTATTAATTAATCACCGTCGTAAATAAAATAATAAATGAACCTTCTTCTTCACATTATGTCTTTGTATATTTATCAAATTTTATTTCTTTTTCAGGTGAGTTCATTTGATTTAAACACTTTATCGACTAAACGTAAGTACAACATCTGCCCTAAATTTTGTTACACCAATAGACGTGATGTTTATTTTTGGTTAAGAATCTTACTCATGAATATTAAAATATGAATTGTTAATCTTGTAATGTTCCATGGAGGGACTGAGAAGTATGCCGAAAACTTACACAGACTGAAGACTTATTCAATGTATATTTATCATGCCTTTTTAAAGGGCAACATCTCCAGAAATAGTTGTATTTCAAGTTCCTGCATTACTGTCTCATTAATATTATTAACATAATGGTAATATCATCCATAAGGAGTAATTATTCTTTGAAGTCAGAATATTTATGGAAGAATATATTCAATTGTGATTTTTATTTGGGTTATTATTTTTTTTAGTGGTCTAATAAATAAACTTAATGAAAGAGGTCATTAATATTTCCTTTTTATGCGATTTTATGACTGCTATTGCAATTAGGAAATACCTCAGCATAATTATTTCATTTACCCTTATTGGCAATTGATTTGGATACAAACCAGAGAAAAATACATATCAGGGACAATAGATTTCCGATATTATTGATTAACTACAGTTCGGACATGATTTTTTTTTCTGTGAAAATATAAGATAGACATGTGATGATCCGAGACCTCTGGTACTCTAATTGAACATCTCATTACTAGGAGTGTGGATTCACTGATGCTTGAAGCAAAATATTAGAAATATCCTGGTTAATATTCGTGATCGAGACCCAACTGCTATTGAACATAAAGAGGGGCGTTTTAGAGAAGTGGAAAATCAGAACCTCGAAATATCTGAGTTATTATTAGACACAGAAATATATTTTATAACCAATCTTGTGGCAAATTTAATTTTCCATAACTACTGGTCTAAACTATTGGTTTCTCTTTCTACAATTTTAGACTTCTTGTTCGATTTTCACTCGGAGTAACTGTGCCACTGAAAATCTCATGTCCACCTTAAATCCCAATACTCTTTTTGATAGACTTCTTATTACAGAATAAATACAGAATAGATAGTGAGATGAGATTACCAGTGTGTCAATCCAGCATATGAGATAGATATCCTTCTAAGATGCTTAGTTTAAAATCACTGCCCTTCGGACTTTTAGCGGATTTCCCTTTAGGTAGATGTACTCATGACGCGATTTTCGATATTTTTTTCAAATGTCTACCCATAAAATGTTCAGATGACTTAAATGAGAACCGACCAGTGGGAGGAGGAGGGAAATTCAAAAATTTAAAATATATC
Source organism: Riptortus pedestris (assembly GCA_019009955.1). Lineage (NCBI taxonomy): Eukaryota > Metazoa > Arthropoda > Insecta > Hemiptera > Alydidae > Riptortus > Riptortus pedestris. Next base: position 145,300,439 of record CM032232.1, on the reverse strand, counting down.
TGTTATTTTGTCGGTTCGATAAATTGCATAGAGCGGATCTATTGCAAATTATAATATTCTATATAATGGTAGTATGTACTCTCTCCTCAAGATAAGAAATCTTGAATATTAATCGAGGTATTTGCATTTTTTAGTTGTCAGCCTTCAGCAAAATCCATTTTTTACTAACCGGAGTTTCACTTTATGTACCTCATCCTGTAAAAATCTCGACTCCAACTAACATTTTAATTCCTGTTTAAATTCACATCCTACGGTAAAAAAGTCCGTGACGTTTTACAATATAGAAATCTGCCGACTAATAACGACAGTAGTAGTAAGGACGGCAGTAGTTACGGAAATGGCACCCCTAGCTCTCGGCGGAGAACATCCCCGACTCCTGACGACCACACACAAAATACAAATATCTCGGTTAATATTCTAGATACGGAATAAATGTATAGAACAATATTTATATTACATTTAATGTGCAACAAGATTGATTCTTTACATGGTTTCGATTCGACGCATAATAACGGAGATATTTCGAATTTTCAGAAACCCCCCCTCTAAACCCCGCCTCCCACTGGTCCCATTTCAGCCAATCTTAATCTTAATCTTTCTTTTTACATAAAACGATTAAATTTCGAGTTTGGTAACGATCAAACAAAAATTGCGACCGCTAGAGCATTAAAAGACAAATATATATATATGTCTATAAATATATATATATATATATATATATATATATATATATATATATATAATTTTCAACGTATCTCATTTTCGTCATCTCCTGTGTAGGATTGATAAACGTTTGAAGAAATTTGTCGAAAATCGTGTCATGAGTACGACCTCAATAGCGGATTTCCCTTAAGGGAAATCTGCTAAAATAGAGAATGGTGAGGTGAGATCATCAGCGTATGGTATTCGAGTGCTATGGAAATCTGTTTGGTTTTCGCAGCTCCTGCGTGTCGGTGTTTATTTATTGATTCTGCCTTCAGCAAAATCCACCTTTTACTAACCGGGGTTTCACTGTATGCACCTCATTCGAATCTCGACTCCAACTAACATTATAATTCCATTTGAGATTCACATACTGTGGTTGAAATAGAGAATGGTGAGATGAGGTCATCAGCGTATGGTATTCGATTGCTATGGAAATCTGTTTGGTTTTCGCAGCTCCTGCTCGTAGGTGTTTATTTATTGATTCTGCCTTCAGCAAAATCCACCTTTTACTAACCGGGGTTTCACTGTATGCACCTCATTCGAATCTCGACTACAACTAACATTATAATTTTTGTTTAGAGTCACATACTACGGAAGAAATAGAGTATGGTGAGGTGAGATCATCAGCGTATGGTATTCGATTGCTATGGAAATATGCTTAGTTTACGCAGCCCCTGCTTGTCCGACTTTATTGAGTTTCTGCCTTCAGCCAAATCCATCTTTTACTAACAGGGGTTTCACTTTATGCACCTCATTCACTAAAAATCTCGACTCTAACTAACATTATAATTCCATTTGAAATTCACATACTAGAAATAGAGAATGGTGAGATGAGGTCATCAGCGTATGGTATTCGAGTGCTATGGAAATCTGTTTAGTTTACGCAGCTCCTGCGTGTCGGTGTTTATTTATTGATTCTGCTCAATGAATGGTTTCCTGCAGAGTCCAATATCTGCGGAGGCATTGATTTTGTAATTATTGGTTTAATGGCAGAGCTGGAAGCGGCTGATTAGTATCCCCATTCCCCGAATAAGACACCTCCGAGCGGCATAACTGAGATTCGCCAAATGACAGCCTGTTTGCGCCATAATGAGTGTTGTGTAGGTTTAAGTAGCGCCATCTTCTCGCTTTGCCCGTGTTATTAGGTTGGAGATGCATACTCCAGATATCCTGCTAGGATTAGCAACTGTGCTAGGAGGTTTGTCTCGTCTCGGCGGAGGAAACCTCTTGTTCTAAACCTCCCATCATTGGCTGATAACCTTCCAGATTAGCAAAGTCCCAGCTGATAATTTGTAGTTGGATCGGCACTTAGGGTTTCGCCACTAATTTCACGTTTGCACTCCTCAGTGCCTTTCATTCTTTTTTCCCTTTTTAAATCAAACACGCAGCTTTTAAATTTCACTTCATAACAACAGTGATTTTAGCCATTCATTTCACCTAGTGGAAATCAACTGTTGAGGCTGCGAAGATACTCGATTTCTTCAAATGCTCTTCGATCCTACCTAGCGGATGATAAATTCCGTTCAAATACAGATCTATAATCTATCTCATAATTCTTTAGTAGCATCCTTTTCGTCACCAGACTTGATATTTATGCAATCCCCTAAAACGCAAATCATGTTTACTGCTGAAAACAGATCAGGAGGAAGTCAGGGGTTTAGAATGAGGAATACGAAAATACGACTTATGTGTGCTATTGCAAATTTAATTTTCGACAATTGTTCTTATTTTAATTATTGAACCAAAATGCCACTGATGTTGAAAATACCAGAAATAAGATATTATTCCGTCTTCCAAAACGTAATATGAAGTCGAACCAAAATCCCACCAGATATTGAACCAAAATACTATCAATCTTGAACCTAGAGCCACTAGACATTGAACGAAACTGCCACCAGTAGTTGAACCAAAATGCTATATTATGTGAACCCGACCTTCCGTCAGATATTGAACCAAAATACTATCAATCTTGAACCTAGAGCCACTAGACATTGAACGAAACTGCCACCAGTAGTTGAATCAAAAGGCTAGTTTATGTGAATCCAACCTTCCGTCAGGTATTGAACCAAAATACTATCAATCTTGAACCTAGAGCCACTAGACATTGAACGAAACTGCCACCAGTAGTTGAATCAAAAGGCTAGTTTATGTGAATCCAACCTTCCGTCAGGTATTGAACCAAAATACTATCAATCTTGAACCTAGAGCCACTAGACATTGAACGAAACTGCCACCAGTAGTTGAATCAAAAGGCTAGTTTATGTGAATCCAACCTTCCGTCAGGTATTGAACCAAAATACTATCAATCTTGAACCTAGAGCCACTAGACATTGAACGAAACTGCCACCAGTAGTTGAATCAAAAGGCTAGTTTATGTGAATCCAACCTTCCGTCAGGTATTGAACCAAAATACTATCAATCTTGAACCTAGAGCCACTAGACATTGAACGAAACTGCCACCAGTAGTTGAATCAAAAGGCTAGTTTATGTGAATCCAACCTTCCGTCAGGTATTGAACCAAAATACTATCAATCTTGAACCTAGAGCCACTAGACATTGAACGAAACTGCCACCAGTAGTTGAATCAAAAGGCTAGTTTATGTGAATCCAACCTTCCGTCAGGTATTGAACCAAAATACTATCAATCTTGAACCTAGAGCCACTAGACATTGAACGAAACTGCCACCAGTAGTTGAATCAAAAGGCTAGTTTATGTGAATCCAACCTTCCGTCAGGTATTGAACCAAAATACTATCAATCTTGAACCTAGAGCCACTAGACATTGAACGAAACTGCCACCAGTAGTTGAATCAAAAGGCTAGTTTATGTGAATCCAACCTTCCGTCAGGTATTGAACCAAAATACTATCAATCTTGAACCTAGAGCCACTAGACATTGAACGAAACTGCCACCAGTAGTTGAATCAAAAGGCTAGTTTATGTGAATCCAACCTTCCGTCAGGTATTGAACCAAAATACTATCAATCTTGAACCTAGAGCCACTAGACATTGAACGAAACTGCCACCAGTAGTTGAATCAAAAGGCTAGTTTATGTGAATCCAACCTTCCGTCAGGTATTGAACCAAAATACTATCAATCTTGAACCTAGAGCCACTAGACATTGAACGAAACTGCCACCAGTAGTTGAATCAAAAGGCTAGTTTATGTGAATCCAACCTTCCGTCAGGTATTGAACCAAAATACTATCAATCTTGAACCTAGAGCCACTAGACATTGAACGAAACTGCCACCAGTAGTTGAATCAAAAGGCTAGTTTATGTGAATCCAACCTTCCGTCAGGTATTGAACCAAAATACTATCAATCTTGAACCTAGAGCCACTAGACATTGAACGAAACTGCCACCAGTAGTTGAATCAAAAGGCTAGTTTATGTGAATCCAACCTTCCGTCAGGTATTGAACCAAAATACTATCAATCTTGAACCTAGAGCCACTAGACATTGAACGAAACTGCCACCAGTAGTTGAATCAAAAGGCTAGTTTATGTGAATCCAACCTTCCGTCAGGTATTGAACCAAAATACTATCAATCTTGAACCTAGAGCCACTAGACATTGAACGAAACTGCCACCAGTAGTTGAACCAAAATGCTATTTTATGTGAACCCGACCTTCCGTCAGATATTGAACCAACCTGCTACCAGATATTGAACAAAAATGCTATCGATATTGATCCCTGTGCCATCAGATATTGAACTAAATTGCTTCCAAATGTTTAACCAAAATAGAATGTGGTGTGGAACCATCCTTCCGTCAGATATTGAACCAACCTGCTACCTGATATTGAACTAAATTGCTTCCAAATGTTTAACCAAAATAGAATGTGTTGTGGAACCATCCTTCCGTCAGATATTGAACCAAAGTGAGATCGCTATAATCATTTTGACATCAGATAGTGAAACACATTTCGTTCAAATGTTTAACCAAAATATAATACGTTGTTGAACCAACCTGCTGCCAGATATTGAACCAAGTTACTTCCAAATGTTGAATCAAAATACAATATGTTGTGGAACCAACTTTCCATTAAATATCCAAGGAACGTGTCATGAGATATTTAACCAAAATGTCAGTGATGTTGCGCGTGCCAACAGATATTGTTCCGTCCTCCAAAATGTAATATGATGTAGAGCTAATCTACTGTCACATTTTGGTTCAACCTAATAAGATATTGAACCGAAATGCCGTCAGATGTTGGGCTTCAAGTCATTGCTGTCAATCGTGTACGCACTTAGGTGGCAGAGAGTCATATAATAAGCAATATTTGATATCAAATTGCTTAATTTTCGAAATACTTAATTAATAAAATAGCATGACAATAAACTATAAAAATGTATGTTATATATTTAGAGTGATTTTAAGCTTGGTAATTATTTTATATACATAATTATTAAATTGATAGGTTTTTATAAAATGTATTCACAAATTTGAGCTAATTTTATAACGAATGTATTAAATAAGTATAAATTCTATTCAATAATATGTTATGAAATTAATTGGTATTATATTAGTGATTGTTCTGTAGAAAACAAAAATATTTGACGTATCATGTTGTGTTATGTTAATATTACAAGCCTCTGCAAGTTCTTCTTCATGACACGAAACCAACGTCAAGGTCGTATCTTTCTTCTTTGTTTCTCCAGGTGTATCCTATACGTTTTTGTATGCTGTCTTTAGGTTCCCATTAATTCTGCATGATACTTTTGTCATACTATAGTAACTACTGAGGTATTGTAAGTACAACACTAAGAACCGTGTTAGAAATGGCTTTTGGTAAATGAGAGCCAAGCTTTGCGGAACATTGCTTGGCTGTGCCTCTGGCCTTTGGCCAAACCCCTTCAAATCTCCCCCAGTTTTCAGTCGCCCTCCCCCCCCCTTCGCTATGTTTATTAAATTTTCTATTATTATCGTCCTTCCTTCTGCTGAGTTCTTTTTCTGGCAATATGAAAGTAAAAGAGACGTCTTTCTAAATGGATTTGTCGTGAAAAATTGAAATCCTTTGTCTTGTCTTAGCCTCCGCTGCCACGTCGTGTCGCCATCTTTAATAGGCGGCGTGTCATAATACAAGGTTGGTGTGATTTAATGAAAAATGATTTTGGCTTTTCATCTCGGAACTAAGAGATGTTGACTTACATAACTGGGTTAATTGTCCCAACATAACCTGTTTATTAGCGAAATCCCAGTTCCATTATTCCAATAGACACACTGAATTTCTAAATTCCCTCCTCGACTTGTTCGAGGCAACCCTTCGTAGTGCAGTACTAAGTTTGCACTTAGAGACACGGCTTGAAGATAATCCATCTATGAGGAATATACATACCCTATTAGACTTGTTATTATTGCACTTTACTTCATGAAATAGTAATTAACAATTTAGTTTTACGATTTTTTTTTGGAATATACTTTCTTTTAATTAGTGAAGTAGTAAATTAAAAAATGAAAATTTTTATGTTAGTTATTATTTATTTATTAACGTCCACTTTTTGCAACTTAGGCTAATCGGCACGGGTTATCTACAGGTTACCACCCTTTTCTAGCCAGGGTAGGATTTTAGGGCTTTATTAAATGAATTTCGTCACTAAATAATGTCCTTTACCCACGCGAGAATCGAACTCGCCACTCTAGGTTTACCATGTGAGATGATAGTCAACGCTTTAACTCACATGGCTACCCGGAGCCCCCTTTTATGTTAATATTAGAGATATATAAAAATGATATAAATCAACATTCATAGAGTGTTAAATTAACAATAGGATTTGTAATATTTTAATATTCAAATTTCAGCTCGACATCGGAGATATTTTGTCTTTTCGACTTCTCTCCTTTCTAAACTGCCCACACAACCGTCCGATTTGAGACGTTAACGAACTTGATCAGGTTCGTTAGGGGCTGAAATCGGAGCAATGGCGGGGGGGGGGTTCAGAGAAGGAAGACTTTTGGAAACATTCTATACATGTTCTATAAATATTGTTTAATATACTTTTTCTCTATATCCTATATTAACCAATATATTTCCCATTCTTGATTTAAATATTAAGTTAGTTATTCTTACTTTCTTCTTTCCAGACTTCAGTAAATCGCCAATTCTACTCATCTGTTTTTTACATATAAATAGAGAATATATAGTGATATGAGATCTCACCCTTCGTAAAGATCTTAATATCCCATTTGTAAAGGACTTAATTCCCTTCAGATTCAGAAAATTCCACAGGAGGCTATCCAATCATCCTAATCCTAGCCCTTTCCAGTGCCACTCATCCATATTCCCCTCGACAAGAGACAATGGCCCAGAGATCTCCTATAGCAGTGTAAAGTGCAGTGATAGCAGTGGCTATTTCCTTATCAAGTGCCATTCCTCCTTAGCTGTTGACTTCCTTGCCAGGCAGGGAGGTGCTGCTCCTCTCATTCTGCTGAAGGGCTGTAGCTTCTGTCGAGAGTAACGGAGGACGATTCTAATGTACAGTATCACATTACCAAATGCATTTAAATTCAGAAAGTAATTAAATAAAATAAAACATGAGCTCACAAGTCTGCTATAACTGCACGTGCGAAATCTGTTTAGTTATCGCAGCTCCTGAGTGACGGACATTTTTTTTTTAGTACGGGCGATCCAAAAAAGCTACTTTTACTTAAAAAAGTAAATTTTGTGTGTATTCGTTAATAGTTGTCGAGAGGAAGTTTATAGTAGGTATAATAGCGGCGTTTACAAATACTGGCAGATAATGGCTATGCAGGAGATAAGACAGTGATAAGGTTATAAAACAGCTCCAAGGAGGAAGGAGAAGCAAAAAATAATCAGCTCTTATTTTATTGTAAACAATGACTCCATTGAGGTCATGTCTCGGCAGCCATCTTGGACTACAGAGCAAAACCGAATACAAGAAGTCCCGCACGCAGGGGCTGCGTAAACTAAACAGACTTCCTACACCCGTGTATGACACACTAGTAATCACATCTACTTCTATTTATAAGTAAAAATACGATGATTAAGAACAGGGATTCGTTGTGTAGGATGACACTGTTAAATATAGCGCTCTCTAAAGATCAAATAAACATTTTCGAGGCAAAAATTAAAATATTAATTTATGACGTCATAACACATCGTATTTGCATGTATTTCATCTTGCAAGTGCGAAAAGCACTAAAAGTGAGGGTTTACTGAGGGCTGAAAATTAAAAAAATCCGCCACTGCGTTAACTAATCAAATTGATCTAGTTGATGTCTACGACACTTATGATTTCATATCACCTTATATATCATATATTCTCAATTTATTTGTAAAAAAACTGATAAATAAAGGAGGGGGGAGTTACTGGCGGGGGGCAACAAGAAAGTCCGAATAACTCGCTTAATACATGAGTTACAACAATACGTATGTGTAGAACAATTTTCATTTATCTCAGATAATGAAAGTTCAATGAGAAGATGTGGTAGAAGAAGAACGTGGTATTTAAGCTAGTTAAAATGAGCTTCATGATATAATAGCTTATTGTTAATATGACATGGGTTTAATGAAGCCCGAAAATGAAAATATCTCAGATAATAATCAAGGTAGTGAAAAGTCGATCATAACAACATTTATAAAACATGCAATTCGAAATAATATTTGTTCTATACACTTTTTAGCAGATTTCCCTTAGGGAAAATCAGCTATTGAGGTTGTACTCATGACGGAATTTTCGAATTTTTACAAATGTACATCGATCCCACCTAGTAGATGACGACATAGTAAACGAGGTCCTTTCATTCAAAACTGTATATATATATATATATATATATATATATATTTGTCTGTTACCGTTCTAGCGGTCTCAATTTTTGTTTGATCGTTACCAAACTCGATATGTAGTCGTTTCATGTAAAAAGAAAGGTCAAGTTCGTTAACGGCTGAAATCAGACCAGTGGGAGGGGGGGAGGTTTAGAGGGGAGGATTTTCGAAAATTCGAAATATCTTTGTTACTATTCGTCGGATCGAAAATTGTACAGAATCAATCTTATTGAAAATGAAATTTACTATAAATATTGTTCTATACATTTATTCTGTATCATGAATATTAACCGAGATATTTGCATTTGTGTTGTGTGTGCGGTCGTCAGGAGTGGGCTATGCGTGAGCTCTGGCGGTCGTTGCCGTAACTATTCGTCCCTCGTGTATAGGTTTAGAGATTCCTCACTACTGCTGCACTTCGCGTGGGAAATCTGCTTAGTTTACGCAGCCCCTGCGTGACGGATTTTTTGATCTGAAGCATAATAACGGAGATATTTTGAATTTTCCCCTCTACTATCGAACGTGTTCTTATTTTTACAATTTAAAGCTCAAATATCCAGATTCATAACGATCAAACAAAAATTACTTATTAATATATATATACAGTTTTGAAAAATACTCTTTTTCGATGGGCATTTGAGGAACTTTTTCGAAAATCGCTACCTACAATACCAGCAGATTCCCCTTATCTAATGGATATCTAATACAATTCTAATATCTAATATTGAAGATGGAGAAAAAGTGAGTTTTTAGTCAATATTTATAGAAAATTAAATATACTACAAGATTAGTTATATATGATTTTTGTATCCTGGTCATAGTAACGGAGATATTTTGAATTTTTAATTTCCGCCCTTCTAAATTTTCTACCTGGAGATTAAGAGTGCTTAAATATTGACTTTGATGAAAAATTACTACCTCTAGACCTGTAAGAGACTGGCTTGTAACAAATGTATCTCCTTGGTAGGATCGCTTGACATTTGATAGCATTTTTCAAAATGTTCGTGGATAAATGCGCTAAATGACTCAAGAGGCAGGTATATGTGGGGTTTGTTTTGGTTTTTCTCCTACCCAATTCGTGCATTCCTAGGAACTAAGTGCAGATTATGAGCTAATTGTTTTTTTCCCCATACTATTTCGCATTAATGAAATGGGGCGAAAAAAGGACCGATTTACATGATGAGGAGGAAACTGTTATCATTTCGAATGCTAAGTTAATTTATTTAGGTTAATGGAAAGTATACGACTTTAATCAGTCGCTACTAACAGTATTGGTTTAATGAAGGAATAGTCGATGCTAATATCGATTTAATCATTGCTGATTCTATATAATCAATTGACGAAGGTATTACTCTGCTGATGACTGGTTAGCAGCAACATTCTCTGCATCAGACCACTAATAGCTTATAATCGATCTTATTCTCCCTGTGAGGTCAAGTCGATAGCTAAGCTCTATTAATGAGATTGCTGCTCTCTCGTCTAGGCGTAACCTTCAACCTTGAGTCGGGTTGGACATTCTCTGGCAAAGAATCTACGTTAGTAATAACAGTGCATTATCTAGCAAGGAACACTAGAAGTCAATGTTAGAAAGCTAAAGGATTCTCTAGCATGGAACTTATTTTAGCGCGCTAGGACATTAGGAAGGTGGGGCATTCTCAAGCATGGATGACTATGTCTCCAAGCTACAGCAAGGAGCCTGTATTAGCAAGCTAGTGCATTCCATAGCAATGAGCTAACGTTAGCAAACTATCTAGCAAGATCTTGTGTTAGTGTACTAGGTCATTGTCCAGCCTGAAACATTATTAGAAAGTTAGGGCATTCTCTAGCAAGGAACCGATATTGCCAAACTGTGTCGTTCTCTAACAAGGAGCCTATTTTAGGGTGTAGGGTATTAGAAAGGGTGGGGTATTCTCCAGCAACGATGCCTATGTCTGCAAGCTACTGGATTCTCCAGCAAGGAGCCTGCATTAGCAAGCTAGTGCATTCCATAGCAATGGTATTACGTTAGCAAACTATTGCATTATCTAGCAAGAACTTGTGTTAACGTGCTAAGCCATTTTCCAGCCTAAATTCTATATTAGAATGTTAGGGCGTTCTCTAGCAAGGATAGCTATGTTTGCTATCTAGTACTACCAATGAGTCTACATTAGCAAACTAGTGCAATCTGTATCAAAGAGGCTATGTTAGCCTGCTAAGGCACTCTCCAGCCAGAAGCCAATATTAAAAAGGAGGGGCTTTCCCTAGTAAGGATGCCTAACTTGGCAAGATAGTGCTTTCTACAGCAGTGAGCCTGTATTAGCGCATTCTCTAGCAAGGAACAAGGACTCTATGTTTGCGTGCAGAGGTATCCTCTAACAATGGACGTTTGTTAGCGTGATATGACATCCTCCAGGGAGGAGAAGAAGAAGTCTATGTAATCTTGTGCTAAGGCTTTCTACAGCAGTGAGCCTGTATTAGCGCATTCTCTAGCAAGGAGCAAGGACTTTATGTTTGCGTGCAGAGGTATCCTCTAACAATGGACGTTTGTTAGCGAGATATGACATCCTCCAGGGAGGAGAAGAAGAAGAAGTCTATGTAATCTTGTACTAAGGAATTCTTCAGCAAGGAGCCTAGATTTTTCAGCTATCACGGTACATTATCAAAGGAAGTACATTCTCCTGCATGAGGTATACATTAGCAAGCCAACCACTCATCACAAGAGAGTAGCCTACATTTGCCTGATAGGGCAGTGTCCATCATGGAAACTGCATAAGCAAGATCACTCTCTAGCAAGGAGCTTATGTTAATGTTCTATGGCATCCTTCTGCAAGGAGCCTTGATTCTCCAGCAATAATGGTACGTTACAGAATGTAGTACAGTGCATTCTCTTGCATGAGGAATATATTAGTAAGCTAAGACATTCTTCTCTTACTAGTCTACATTTAGATGCTATAGCAGCATTCATCCAGGAATCTGTATTTGCTAGGACACTCTCATGCAAGGAGCTAATGTTAGAGTGCTATTAATTCTCTAGCAATGAGCCTGCATTAGCAAGCTAAGGTTTTCAGCAGCCAGAAGCCTATATTAGTAAGGTGGGCCACTCTCTAGTAAGGAGCATGTATTAGCAAGCTGGCGCATTTCCTAGCAAAGTGTCTATGCTATCGTGCCTGAAGTATTCTCTACCAAATTACTTATGTTATCATGCTATGGCATCCTTCAGCGAGGAACTTATATTAGCTGGGCAGGGCATTCTGAAGTAAGAAGTACATATTAGCAAATTCACGCATTCTCTAGCAAGTACCCTACGTTAGTAAATTTAGGCTTTGTCCTGCCAGGACCTTAAATCAGTTCACCAGTGCAGTATCTAGCTAGGAATCATTATTGTCTTGTTAGGGAGGCTTGTAGCAAGTTGTTTTTTATTTTTACGAGTTCTCTAGCATATTAGCAAGCTAAATTCCTAATTTTCTATGAATTTATACGTCTAAATTAGAAACTATAGAATACCTAGTAGTTGCTAATTGTATCAGTGGGTGGCATTACTCTATTTTTTATTGGTTAGCTGCGGTTAATAATTTATTCTATTTTTTGTCATGTTTGTTTGCTTTAATGCAGCTCGAGCTGTGTAGATAGTTATCCTGCTACTAATGTTAGGAATTAGTCTCAGAGCCATTTTCGAATTCTAGGATTTCCAGCGGTGTTTTGCATACATCAAAGAATGTAATTGTAATTGATTCCCAGTATTTATCAAGAATACCTCCTCAGAGAGATTAACATCCATATTAATTAAGATGGCCGCTACCCGCGTCATTCTCTCCAAATCTACCATTTCTTCTCTTACTAATGGTAGTTATATATTAATTGCTGATGGCTGTATTTCAAATATGCATATATACATACGCACCTCATATACGAGTATACTTATCTGTTACCGCTCCAGCGGTCGTAACTTATTTTGATCGTCGCCAAACACGATATTTTAGTTAAAATCAAACGTTCAGGTCCGTTATTGGCTGAAACTGGAGCAAGAGTGGGGAAAACCAAAAACATAATATATCTTAGTTAGTATTGAAAAACTGCATAGAAAAAAAGTTATTACATTTTAGCAGATTTCCCCTAAGGGAAATCAACTATTGAGGTCGTATTCATGACATGATTTTCGAAATTTTTCTTCAAATGTCCATTCAAGACTGTATATATATATCTATATATATATATATCTGTTACCGCTCTAGCGGTCGCAATTATTGTTTAATCGTTACCAAACTCGATATTTAGTCGTTTTATGTAAAAAGAAAGATCAAGTTCGTTAACGGCTAAAATCGGACCGGGGGGGGGGTTAGAGGGGAGGATATACGAAAATTCGAAATATCTCTGTTACTATAAGTCGGATCAAAAAAATGTATAGAACCAATTTATCGTAAATTTAATTTTCCATAAATGTTGTAATGTACATGTTTTTCATTATCTTGATTATTAACTGTGATATTTCCTTTTTTTTAGTTTTCTCTCTTCAGTAGAGCCCCACTCTTACTCATCTCATATTAACAATATTCTATTATGTTATGAATCACTTTATTTGAAGCTTAAATACCAAATATTGTTCTCATTGAACTTGAGTTAAATGAATGTGAAGTTTTGAGATAAATGCAAATACGTGGCGCACGTGGGAAATCTGCTTAGTTAACGCAGCCCCTGCGTGACGAACTTTTAATTTTCTATCAGTTTTGTTATGCACACGTTTTCTCTTTCTTGAAAATTAATTGAGATACTTACAGTTTTTAGTTGTCAGTAAACCCCCAATCCTGGCTCTTCTCAAACTAGTAATAAGGTTATATACCTTGAAAAATTGTATTCCTAATTCAAATATAAAATATTGTTTTCTTCGAACCTTTTCTAGATGCATACAGTTCATTTAGATGTAACGTTATCAGTAATGATTATTTTTTCTACAGAGCCCAATATTCACTTAATCTATGCAATACTTCATACTTAAACAATTCCAGCTAAAGACAAAATTCGTTAATTGGGCCATTGGAGGAGGGGTTGATATAAACAAATCTAAATATCTACGTTATTAGCAGATTTCCCTTAGGGGAAATCAGCTATTGAGGTTGTACTCATGACAGAATTTTCGAAATTTTTCTTCAAATTTCCATCGATCCTACCTAGTAGATGACGAAAATGAAGTCCGTTCAAAACTGTGTGTGTGTGTATATAGATATCTAGATATATATATATATATATATATATATATATATATATATATATATATATAGTTAGTCGTTTTATGTAAAAAGAAACATCAAGTTCGTTAACGGCTGAAATCGGACCAGTGGGAGGGGGGTTTAGAGGGGAGGATTTTCGAAAATTCGAAATATCTCCGTTACTATACGTCGGATCGAAAAATTGTACAGAATCAATCTTATTGCAAATTAAATATTATTTACTATAAATATTGATATATACATTTATTCTCTATCTTGAATATTAACCGAGATATTTGCATTTTTATGAAGTCTGTGATCTAGGATAGTTCGGATTAGGTCGGCCATTTCCGTCAGTACTCGGCTCAGGTGGATGCTTCTTCTAACCTTACCCGTCGTTTCTAACCTTACCTTACCTTCGTTACTTTGTGAGATTTATGCAAATACGTTCTGTTCATCCGCCCCCCCCCCTTCTTTAGTTCTTGGACTACTAAAATTTGAGTTATTAAAATATAAATTATTCTTACAATTCAGAAGCCGTTTCAGTTGGGAATTTATTTTAATTAACTGAAAGATTTCTCATTACCGTGGTATTGTGTTACCAGTATGCAGATTTCTCTATTGTATAACTTCACATGGGAAATCTGCTTACGCAGCCCCGGCGTGACGGACGTTTTTGAGTCAGGCTGACAAATGTGCTATAATCAATCTTGTTAACCATTTATCGCTCTATCATTTTTGTTCTTTATACTAGTTCTCTAATTTGAATATAAAGTGAGTTATTTGTATTTTTTGTTTCAGTCTTGAATTAACCCCCACTCCTCTGGGATTATTCATTTTTCAGCTACGGAATCACTAATGGTCTAGCATACTTTTATGCGTAGCAGAATTATTGCATGCAATTCCATTGTTGTTGCTTGTGTCATGAAGGCTATAATGCCGAAACTGAGGTTCTCTGTCAATCTTAGCATTGAAATCCCCAAGTACTATCTTTGCGTTTTATAGTTGAATATCAGAGTCCCCGCTCAACAATAGCTCATAGAACTCATCCTTGAGTTCATCCTTCTTGTTCTACGGAGGTGCATTGGATGATTATTAGTGGAGAAACAGGAAATCTAATTTGAGATTGTAACATTGGGGAATCGGATTAGTTTAGTCAGTGACTTTTTTTTTTTACCTGCTTTGTCAGTTCTTTAAATACCTGGACATTTTACTGACATTAATTTGTTTGTGTCAGTTATAGTTGATTACTCACTTCAGAGAATACAGAGTAAGCGGCTGAGCTCATATGTTATAAGAGTTTCTCGTTCATTTACTTTAATAATATGGCCATTCCGTCCAAGTTTTGTATATATATTTAGTCAGGCGGTGGCGTTTCAAATCTGGTGCTAATGCTCTCTCTCAGCTGGTGAGTTGAAACACGAGCTGAATCAGCTGTCCCGGAGATATTCCTGTATTGGTGACATTTATACTCAATTGCAAGCATATGTATGTCGAATTAATGCCGGGGCGGAGACTGTACAAACCCGATGATCATTCATGTGTAACCCGCGCACAAGCGGGAATTTATCAAAAGTGATATTTTCCCTTTCATCTCGCCGTCTGTGATGGAGAGGTGCCCGGGCCACCGCAGGTGCCTTCGCCGTGTCAGCGCTATGACAGATATTTGGCCCCCGGTCACAGCTCCCGGTGGAAATAATTCTCAAAGGGGTAAGACGGATTTTGTGTTTAATCAATGTTTCTGTTGGAGCTAGCTCAGAAGGAAATCTGTTTTCTTGTCCTATTTACATCCATGTTCCGTGAATTGCTTGTAAACATAACTTGTTCTCACTTACATTATTCCTTCTCAGGAAATTATTCAGCCTCTAGATACATCAAAATATAAACATATCAGTGATTTCTGAATTCCAAATTCTTCTGACCACGAATCAGGACAGGAAAGAATTCTTGAAAATTATATATATTCACCATTCGTAGCCTGTACATTTATATTAATAAATCGATGGCGGAACATTAACAACATTTAATAAAAAAAAACCTCAAATGATTTTTAAAGCCATTTTTATGTCTCGACTAGTTTTGCGTCCACTTGTCACCTCATCTGGGGACAATTTCACCAGAATACCAGATTGTATAATTGATTCTTTCACTAGTGGTTGTTGCCATAGAATAATGTTTTTTATATAGATTTTAAATAATCAATCCGTACATTATAAAACTTCATTTCACTAAAAACTGTTTTTATAGTTAGTTTACTTTGTAGTTACTCTGAAAGTAGGGTCTTATATCATAGTAATACATGTGAGAATAAAGTTTGCTAGTATTTCTGGTTCCTTTTCACGTGGACTAATTAATTATCTCTTTTCAGGTATGTTTGCTGTTTTAATGGTGCTACTAGTGTATGTAAGTTACATTTTTATATAATTGTCTGATTTTAATTACGTATAAATTTTTACATACAGTTTTCTATGCCCTAGTGTCCCATTATCAACGGGTATTATTTCCTGCATGCACAGTTCTCTTCATTACATGCTTTGTTGTTATTGCTTACAAATCAAAAGTGCATCTTATAATATATGAGGGAACTACAGTATTTAATTTTGCATTAGTAATTTTTTTTTCGGTATTATCCGTTTAGAAGTTAGTGTAAAAGTTTATAATGATAAAGGAAAAAAAGAGGAGGAAATAAATAAATTATAAAAAAAAAAAAAACATATATTGCAGAGATATTCTTTAGTCGAGGATTTTATATAACTAGATCCTTCTTCTTCGATAAATTTAATGCCTTCTTCAAAGCGAAGAACGAAAAATACAAAAACACGCTAAATTGAATAATTGGAAAACAATTAGAAACTAGCCTTAATAATATATTTACACTTGTGTGTTTGTGTGTGTAGGTTGAATTATTTGTCTGTTAACGCTCTAGCGGTCGTCATTTGTGTTTGAACATTACCTAACTATGTATTTGAATGTGTTGGGGCGTGCGGTTAGCTTTTGTGGTAATAATAAGAAAGCATTAGACTGAAATAAAATTATTAAAGAGATAATTTCCTCACCTTGATTATACCTAAGTATTTTCTCTTCTTGTGGAAAGATGAGTCACTATTTGAGTTCTACAAAGAATCAAGTATATACTGAATAAGTAACATATAATAAACTTTATAGTAAGGAAGCTAATTTTATACAACTTACACCTTAAACGAATGCTAATTTAGGGGCTAACCTTATATCTAATTGACACAAACATTAACATTTATTGACATAGATGTTGAGAGAACAAAGGAAATTTAACTTTATATAATACGACTGTACAACCTCGGTAGACCACAATGGTTAGCATTTTGTTTGTTTCGTAACTTTAGCGGCAAGCCAATAATATATACACAAAATAATGATTCGACCGGTCTTATATTATGAGTACTTTTTTAATTGTTTACGGAGATAATGCTAGCATTGTAATTAGAAATAGGTACATTCGGGAAACATATACTTTCCATGAAGTGGATGTTTCTTCCTGTGTTGTTTTGTGTTCCCAATGAGATTCTGTCTTCTAGCTGGTGAATACTGGTTGCGGTGAGCTTTATCTGCGATGCGGTGATCCTTATTGGACGCTAGCGTTGCGGGTGATGAAAATTATTCCCCTTTTTGCGGAGCCCACTACCACAGCACGTGCACTTAACATGAAGTCAGAATCAACAATGGCCCTCAGCCACCAAAACGAGCTCTCCTTTCTAACAGCTAGCGCTGCAGTTTCCTCTCCTGGCCACTGCCTACGTGATCTCCATATGTGAGGCGGGTTAGTGATCCAAGTAAGCGCGGGATTTTCAATTCAAAGACGACTGAACAGAATGTTTTATTTAATACCAAAGATGATATTCGTTAATGGCATAAATCCGAGTAGGAGGAGGGTGGTTTAGTAGAGGGGAGGGGATCAAAAAGTAGAATTTATCTCCATTATTTGAGACCGATCAAAAAATATGATATTAAAATTATTTCTGCATATTTAAGTCACTGTAATTGTTTTCAAATGTAAATTTCATTCGCATGTCTAATATTAAGCAAGTTTTATATTATTTGTTTTAAGAAAAATAAACAGTAGTTTTTTTTTTTTTGTTTTTTTTAAAATTAGGTAAACAACGTGTCTGTCGTTCAAGAACTCGAGAAATGGGCGACTTTAATGTTTAACCACCATCTTTTAAGTTTTAAGGTTTATAAATGAAATAAGAAATTGACAGAAAAAGTCATTATTAAAAATTGCATTAGTCTTGGCTTTTTGATCGACTCACTCGTGAAGTATTTATTTATTTTTTTGTCCAAAGAGAAACCTTCCCAAGAAGGCATTGTCCCCATTTCGCACTGCCTTCTAAGCCCCACAGACCGTTCTCTCTTTCTTATCGATAGCTGCTTACCTACCTCTTTTCCTCTTTCTGATAGCTTCTCTGAGGGTTTTTCAGCAGATTTCCCTTGAGGAAAATCAGCTATTTGGGTCGTAGCCGAGGCGCGATTTTCGAAAAATTTCCTCAAATATCGATCTGTACTATTTAGAAGATGAAAACGAGGTCCTTTCAAATATATATATATATATATATATATATATATATATATATATATATATATATATAATTGTCTTTTGCCATACTAGTGGTTGTTGTTTTTGTTTGATCATTAACAATTCTCGATATATATTAGTTTATGAAAACTAAAGGTCAAGATCGTTAACGCATGAAACTGGACCGAAGGGAGGAGGTATATCAAATACTCAAAATATCACCGTTATTTGAGACGGATCAAAAATATTCTTTTTAAAAAAAAATACCAGCTAATTTCATTTTAAGGGGATTTTAGAGGGGGAGAAAATCGAAAATATCTCCGTTACTATGAGTGTGATAGAAAAATTGTAGATAACTCATTTGGTTACAAATGTAAACCTACCAGAGATTCAAAGAAAAATCTACAGTGGATCACATAAATTATTTACATTCCTATTAAATTAAATAAACAGAATATTTCATTGACGTCTAAGATATCACCGTTCCACTGGATCTGTACAAAGATAAAAAAACATGGACTATCATTTTCGTCATCTCCTAGATAGGTTTCGATGGGCATTTGAAGAATTTATTCCGGAAGGACTTGCTCAAAAAACTGCAACCTCAACAACTAATTTTCTTTAGGGAGAATCTGCAAAAATACCTAGCAATGGCTGATACTTCAACAATGTTTTCCTTCAATTAAAATCCCCTATCAGTATGAAATGGAGAATGATCAAGTCTCTGTATATTACTTGTTAGTGAAATAATGGCTTCATACTCGAATGATAACCTCGATGTTAGAAGGTCACTGAGTTTATCTTCAAACTATTTATTCCTACTTTTTATTCCTATTCAGACTCTAGTTAGTTTATTAGCGCAATTCCTGTATTAAATATCATTGGCTCAGGTGTCAAGAATATACAAGATTTTGGCATAAAAAAAATCTAATGTGGGCACAACTCCACTTGTGCTCCTATGAAATTAAATAAATAATATGTTTTGAAGCACTTGAATTAGAATTATTACATTTAAAATGAATATACGTCACTTCCGTTCCAATACATTTCATCGAAATATATCAGAACATAATTTTGGATAAATCTTTTCTTGGCAAATACGTGGCCCTATATAAATTTGTTGTATTTCTGATACAACGGCGAGATTTGCCATTTTATTTTATTTTAGCACGACGAAACGTAAATCTCAACTATGAAATTTCAAATTCTAAAACTTGCTGTTTTTGAGTTCGTAACTAGTCTAATTAAGTCCAGGAAAGAGGGAGGATGGGTTTAGAGGGGTGAATTTCGAAAATTTGAAATATCTCCTTTAAAAACACGTCGGATCAAAAACTGTATAGAATCAATTTTATTCTCCATTGAATGTCCTATAAATACTATTCTATACATATTTTCCGTATCACGAATATTAAGCGATATATTTAGATTTTATAGTTTCTGTTTTATCCTGAGCCACTTCATTTTTTAAAGGTGACAACCGACTTTTTTGCGATTTCAATACTTCCTTTATTACATACGAGGAACTAAAAATTGTGTAGGACCATATTTTTTTCTCATATCGAAGAGATCATTCATTATCTTATGGTATATGACATTCTTGTGCCTATCTGTTATTTATTAACGTCCGCTTTGCGCACGCATCTAAGGCTTATTGGGACGGGTACCACGTTATTCTGAGCTTAAATACCAAATATTGTTCTCAAGAGACTTTTATTATACATGCACATTCGTTGTGTTATAATTTGTGTCATCAATTAAGATTTTGAGGTCTTGAATCGAAAATATGTATTTATTATATACCGTTCTGCAATATATTTAACTGCTTTAGTCAACACTAAAGATCATATTATTTAATATCTGAAGTCGGGGGTGGAATAGGTGGGGGTTTTGTGGTCGCGAATTTGGAAAAGTCGAAATATTTTTTTTTATCAGTCGTATCGTAAACTTTTATAGATCCAATTTTGTTAAGCTATTGATAGCTGTGCAATTGTTGTTCTATACATATTTTTGTAACTCAAGTATTAAGCTAGTTATTCGTTCTACTTATACACATCAAATTACAGTTTTTTACAAATAAATAGAGAAAATGTGGTGATATGAGATCACAAGTGTGCTATATAAGCATAGCACGTGGGAAATATGTTTAGTTTACGCTGCTCCTCCTTGACGGACTTTTTTGTGACTGGTCGGATATATTTTTTTTTATTATTATTATAATTATTTATTTCTTTTAAAATACATAGAAAATATCTATTGAATATTTTTCGTTTGAGTCACTCCCTTGAATGACCGCTTGAGTCATTCTCATGAATATGTCCATTGTGCTCTGGTAATACAGTATATATAGGTCAGCAGCTAACGCCAGTAGAATAGAGATATGGCTGCAGAAATGATAAATAATAATAATAATACAGATAGTTTAATTGAAAAAAGGAAAACAATATATAATGGGGGTTTATTGTGAGGGGGCTGTAAGGGTGATTATTGTGTTGGTCATATTACGTGTAGCCGCCATTGAGGGACATACCGTGACTCCCTGGCTATCTGGGTCAAGGACTGGTGCTCTTTACTCGCCAGCTACATCTCTCTCTATCTACATTATCTCCTTCCTTAGCAATTAATTAACCCATTGGCTGCAAGTCTCTCACGCAATTGCTGCGTCCGACTGAGCAAAATTCCCACCCGCTAGTTGAAATTCCAAGCTGATGACTTCACTCTCTATTCTATTAGCTATTAAGTGGAAATTAGCTATTCATTGATGTTATATATATATATATATATATATATATATATATATATATATATATATATATATATGTTAACGCTCTAGCATTCGTAATTAATTTTTGTTTGATCGTTACTAAACTCGATATTTAAACGTTTTATGTAAAACTAAAGATCAAGTTCGTTTATGGCTGAAATCCGAACAGTGTAGAGGGGGTGGATTTCCAAAATTCTCAGTATCTCCGTTATTATGCGTTGGATCGAAAAACCGTATAGAACCAATCTTATTGAAAACGTAATGTTCTATAAGATGTTATGCCCGTTCTTTTTCACTATCTTGATTATTAACCGAGATATTTGCATTTTTTAGTTTTCGGCTTCCAGTAAATCCCCCTCTCACTCCTTTTTATCTCATATTACTAATATTCTACTTAGGTAGGTAAATACAAATACGTGGGGAAATCTGCTTAGTTAACGCATCCCCCTGAGTGACCGACTTTTTGTTTGGTCTTTACGAAACCTAATGTTTCTTAAAAACAAAGTTCGAGTTCAATAATAATTGAAATATGATTAGTGGAAGAGGGTTTTTTTTTTGGGGAGGGGGCGAGGTTCGGGAATTCCAAATATCTCCGTTATTATACTTCTGATCGAAAGATTTTATAAAATAAATATTATTTCAAATTTATCTTTTTTCACTATCTTGATTATTAACCGAGATGTTAGTATTTTTTAGTTTACATCTCCCTACTCCTTCCCAAGTCATATTAACAACACGGTTTCATATATGAATCAAATTATTCTATGCTGAAATACGAAATATTGGGAGGGTGTTGGAGGAGTGGGGTTGTTTCGAAATTTAATAATATCTCCTTTATTATGACCCGGAAGAATAATGTCATAGTACCAATGTTTTAGCAGATTTCCCTTAAGGGAAATCAGTTTAAAATATTGATGCCCTACATTTGATGTTCTATACATGCTTTCGAAACTCATATATTTTAAGATGTATTCCTATTTTATTATTTTAGCCTCCTGTAAGTCCCTAATTCTATTCATAGGATTTTACTTAGAAATGGAGGATATATGGGTAGATGAGGTTAGTAATATGTCCAAATCAGCACCTTAAAAATCTGCTTGATGTACGCAGCCCCTGCGTGACTGACTTTATTAAATGTTTATTTGAGCCTGATAATCAGTGCTGTAAAAAAATAATTAAAAATTATACAGTCAACAATTTTAAAACAATAACATGACTCAATTATAACATTTGTTTACAAAAGTAACACTACAATTAGTCTTAACAATTAAAAGTAAATATAAAACAAATTTCTCGTATATAATTTAAAAACTATAATATATAAATAAATTCCCTTTTATTTCCCCCAAAAATAATTTCCTGTTAATAAATTAACATTTAACGGAAAATATTTACAAATACCCACCTTCCTCAATAAATCATATCCTTAAATATTTTAGTCTCAACGCAAATCCTCGAATAATGATATATGCCTTAGTGAGTGAACAATGAAAACATTGTTTTCTGTTTCCCCGTTTAGTTCTGATTAATTTTCCACATTGGCGAGACGTGGCTCACGAGAGATAACCTCAGATAGAGAGGCCAAACCAATAATGGATATTTATGTGAAATGTGGTTCCAGAGATCAGTCTCTTGTGATTTAGTATCGGAAATAATGGTTTAGGAATTTAGAGTTATTTGTATTTTTTTGTATTCAGCCTTCAGTTAGAATACCTCCAACTTATTGGACTTCAATTAAAGTATCAGCTTAAATTTTTAAAGTTATACAATACAGAAATTTTTCACATGAGAGACGAGCAGTTAATTAAACGCCCGAACTAGCTTTTGGCGGGAAAGACAATTCGTCCGTTAGCCGCTCAACTTTCAATAAAAAGGCAAATATCTCGGTTAATATTCAAGATAGAGAATAAATCTCTGGAATATGCTGGATGGTAGAGGAACCAATTGATAACGACCTTAAAGAGAATAAATGTATATAACAATATTTATAGTAAATTTAATTTGTAATAAGATTGATTCTATACAATTTTTCGATCCGACGTATAGTAACGGAGATATTTCGAATTTTCGAAAATCCTCCCCTCTAAACCCCCTCCTCCCACTGGTCCGATTTCAGCCGTTACTTGATCTTTCTTTTTACATAAAACGACTAAATATCGAGTTTGGTAACGATCAAACAAAAATTGCGTTAACAGACAAATATATATATATATATATATATATATATATATATATATATATATATATATATATTTTAACGGACCTCATTTTCGTCATCTACTGGGTAGGATCGATGGACATTTGAAGAAATTTTTCGAAAATCGCGTCATGAGTACAACCTCAATAGCTGATTTCCCTTAAGGGAAATCTGATAAAAAAATCCTTTAGGCATGAAGTTCTGTAAATTATGTTTAAACAAACAATATTATTATAGTGGATCAAACAGCATTCGAGCAGACCGTTAAAGAACTTGTATTCCAGAAAATGATTTCCTCGAAATGTTTATGCTTGTGTTAGGGCGTTGTAAGCATATTCTTCTGTCTTGTTTTATGATTTTGCTTTCTACTATTTCTTTAAAACGAGTTCATGTTTTCTTTGAAAAACATTATTGTTTAGTTCATACATAATGAAAAAACACATTATTTTTAACCCTTTTGAGAGTGGCCGACACGAGTCTATCGACTTTCTGTTGAATATAAACCTTATTCCTTCTGCAATTGAAGTATTAAAATTTGATCATTTAAATATCCCGATGTAAGATGCCACATAAGTTCTTGAATCTCTATCCTCGCAATCCGCCTTGTCCGAAACAATATATGATATTTAAGCTCCAAATAAAACTATTCAAAGATGTTTGAAGGGTAAAATAAACTAAATCGTAAAATAAAAATACGTTATAATTATTCCGTTCGAAAAATCGTATTAGTTTTGTTACGTTTATCGCAAAAATAATGAACGTTGGTTATTTGGTTACTTTTGGATTGCTAAATTAAATACACACACTTTAACGTTTTTAAAACTACACAATTTATTTGAAGATACTACTTTTATTTACACGCGTGATCAATTATTTTTCCATTATTTTTACCACCAATATGTAGCGCCAATTTCACGGTCTTATTACCATACACCACGATAACTAACGATCACTCGAATCACTGATGTTCAAATAAAAAAAAAAAACTGATTTGCTGGGTGAGCAGTCCGACTTTTAAATGCCCGCCGTCGCCTCTAGCAGGTTCCAAGGCGCCAAATCGCCCGATGATTGGTCGGAAGGGCCTAAATTCCCGCCCTGGTTTCATCTACGCCAATCTTTTGCAGGGAAGCCTTAATTTTCTCTGTACGTCTTAAAGAAAGTGATTAAATATACGTAATTTACGCTTTTGCAACATTATTATTGTATCTTACATACTTTTCCTCATTAAATATGAGTTTGGGAGATGTAAATCCCGTTCTATCAAAAAAGTCCGTCACGCAGGGGCTGCGTTAACTAAGCAGATTTTCCACGTGCGTCACGTTTGCATTTATCTCAAAAAAGTTCAATGAAAACATTATTTGGTACTTAGGCTTCAAATAAAGTTCTTGATAACCTAATAGAATATTGTTAATATGTGATGAGTAGGAGTGGGGCTTTATTGGAGACCGAAAACTAAAAAATGTAAATATCTCAGTTAATAATCAAGTTAGTCAAAAAATGTACATAACAACATTTATAGAACATTACATTTGCAATAAGATTGGTTCTATACAATTTTTCTATCCGACGCATAATAACGGATATATTATCATCATTATAATTTTAGAAATTCTCCTCCTTTAAAACCCGCCTCCCATGGTCGAATTTCAGCCGTTAACGAACTTGATCTTTCTTTTTGTATAAAACGCTTATATATCAAGTTTGGTAACAATAAGACAAAAATTGAGACCGCGGTAGCGGAATACACACACACACACACACACACACACACACACATATATATATATATATACAGTTTTGAACGGACCACATTTTTGTCATCTCCTGGGTAGGATCGATGGGCATTTGAAGAAAGATTTGAAAATCGCGTCATGAGTACGACCTCAATAGCTGATCTCCCTTAAAGGGAAATCTGCTAACATCAAGTGGTATTGACAGTTGCAACAGCCTTCGTAAGTAAACAATAATAATTACGAACAGGAATAAAGTGTCAAGACTCGGCCTAGTTTATAATAGCAGTAGTTATTTCCTCGAAAGACATTATTCCTCGTTTTTCTTGAGACATTAAGCTTTCCCTTGACTCAGTTGGCCGTCTCTCGGAAAAACTCGGCTCTTATCACTGCTGCTGATTATTCTTGCGCAATCTTCTTAATTGCCCGTTTTAATCCTTAACTCGTGCGAAATCTCAACCATTCTCGCTCCGTCATTAGCCGGTGGCAGTCGTCTTTCCGCCACAACGGTAGTAAGTCCGTCACGCAGGGGCTGCGTACACCAAACAGATTTCCTACCTGTTGGAATTAAACACCTGCTCATATTTTCTCTATTTCCCCTGCAGTAAGATGCTTAAGTAGACAGGAATTAAAGTGCTAGTTTCACTGAAAACTAAAAAAAAGTCCGTCACGCAGGGGCTGCGTAAACTAAACAGATTTCCTACCTGTTGGAATGACACACCTGCCCGTATTTTCTCTATTTCTCCTGCAGTAAGATGCCTAAGTAGACAGGAATTAAAGTGCTAGTTTCAACGGAAAACTAAAAAAAAAGTCCGTCACGCAGGGGCTGCGTAAACTAAGCAGATTTCCCACTTGAAGTTTTACAATAGAGAAATCTGCCTAATAACAGCTGTAGTAGTAAGAAACCTCTAAACCTATTCACGAGGGACGAATAGTTACGAAAACGGCCGCCAGAGCTCACGGCGGAAAGTCCGAACATAGCCACTGCTGCCAAGCACATGCAGAATACAAATGCAAATATCTCAGTTAATATTCAAGATAGAGAATAAATTTATAAAACAATATTTATAGTAAATTTAATTTGCAATAAGATTGATTCTGTAATATTTTTCGATCCGACGTATAGTAACGGAGATATTTCGAATTTTCGAAAATCCTCCCCTCTAAACCCCCCTCCCACTGGTCTGATTTCAGCCGTTAACGAACTTGATCTGTCTTTTTACATAAAACGGCTAAATATATATATATATATATATATATATATATATATATATATATATATATATATATATATATATATATATATATATATACAGTTTTGAACGGACCTCATTTTCGTCATCTACTAGGTAGGATCGATGGACATTTGAAGAAATATTTCGAAAATCCCGTCATGAGTACAACCTCAATAGCTGATTTCCCTTAAGGGAAATCTGCTAAAAAGACAAATATCTTGGTTAATATTCAATATAGACATGTTTTATGTATTGTATGATATATATAAACTTTTATAGGACATTAAATTTATTAAATGAAACTGACTCTATACAATTTTTCAATCTGACCTATAATATCCGAGAAATTTCGAATTTTTGAAATTAGCACTCTTAGCCCTCCTCCCTTGGTCCGTTTTCAGTCTTGACCGAACCTGATTTTTAGTTCTCAGGAAACGTTTAAATATCGAGTATAGTAACGAATAAGGAAAAATAGAGCGTTATGAGACAAATATTATAGTTTTGAATGGACCTTATTTTCATTATCTTCTGGGAAGGACCGATGACCATTTTAAGATTTTTTAATTTTTTTTTGAAAATCGCTTCATGAGTACTTCTTCAAGAACCTATTACTGATTAGTGGGAACATCTTATGCGGCACATAACTTCCTTGTACTCGTATTAAATTAAATAAACAAAACGTTTCGATGCACTTCATTCAACATTATTTCATTCGAAGATATATTTTTTATTCATTTTATGAACTTCACAAAACACACTTAAGTGATGTTGTTCATTTTAAGTTTTGAAAAGAAAAATGCAACTTCTAATAGAAGAATTCAAAAAAAGCAAACATATAGAACAAAAATGCAACATACAGAACAAAAACATTACGTATAGAAAAAAAATAACGAAACATATAAAACAAAAACACCAAAAAATATTAAATAAAAATTGCAAACTGAATAATTTTAACAAAACTCAGAATAGAACGAAAAAACAACCATTCCACGTACAATTAAAAACAAAATTAAAAGATGATAAAAAATGTATTAAATTACATAGTAGTTAAAGTTAAAATACTTGTTCGACGTTTAAAAGATTAAATTAATAGATAAATAAAAGCCCTTCTTTAACTTAAACATTTTTGAACCAAAAGAGAGTTTAAAACTAGACGATACAACCGACATATATATGAAATATCTAAGTTTTTTGGAGTACAGACTTGACGGACAACAAACGGTTTTACATATACTCTTTGACTCAACATTTAATCAGAATAGATCAAATTTCATAAATAATGAACATAATTTTAAAATGAGGTAATTGACCAGAATAACCGCATATACTACTACTACTAATATACTATAGAACTCATAATGTTTGTCAAAAGTGTACATATGAATGTAGCAAAAATACATTAGAATATAACGTTGATTATGAGGAGTGAGAATAATAATTCAATATATTCGCCTTACATAGATTTGCAAATTGTAGAAGAGAAAAACCGTAACATGAGTTGAGTTTAACTTTATTTAATTGTTTTTTTTTTTTTTTTCATTTTC
The DNA here is from genome assembly GCA_019009955.1 of Riptortus pedestris. Lineage (NCBI taxonomy): Eukaryota > Metazoa > Arthropoda > Insecta > Hemiptera > Alydidae > Riptortus > Riptortus pedestris. The sequence continues at coordinate 145,272,749 of CM032232.1, read as the reverse complement.
ATTTATTAATTTTATTTGTATTTTTCTTGTTTATATCATAATTATATTTTATTTTTATTATATTTGGTTATATGGTAATAGCCCATTAAATATTAGATATTGTAAAAATGTATTTAAAATTAGTCGTACATGTAATATGCCATGTGCCAATGAGACATGTTCTAAAATAAATAATTTCTCATAGGGTTACTATAGGAGAAGAAGTAAAACGTCTGTCTAGATTTGGCGGACGGGCATACCTCCAGTTAAAACCTCCTTTTTTATTGTTTTGAGATTCATAATTCATATTTTTGGGTTGTTTTACCCTGACAGACCATATTAAATGAAAGCCAGAGACCAAGGTCCTACGATGAGGCTAGCGCCTAGAAGTGCTGTTTGAGTATTTAATTTTAGAGAGAGTCTATCTGGCCCTCGAAGGTAGAGGCTGTGAAGAGGCACAGGAAAAAGTATTAAAAAAAACTCCCAAGTGGTGACTATTCCTGTCCCCGGAGACATCCTCTTCTTGTGCGCACATAAATAGTGGCCACCCCCTTCTCTCTCTCTGCGCATGTGTGTGTGGGGTACACATCCCTTCTCTATATGTGTGTGGTGTACGACAGCCTTGGTGAGCCCTTGCTTCCAACGTAATTAAGATCCGACAAGACGCAGCGTCTATATTTTTTGTCAGGCGTCGAGTCGTTAGGGGCATATTTTAAAATTTTCCCCATCAGTTAGAACCTAGTTTCCGGTATTAAAATAAAATAACTTCCCAGGCATATGATGAACTAGGGTTACCCATGCTTTCTCCGCCTGTATACCTGCTATACTTCCTAAGTTGTTTTCTGGCTATATCAAACCATTTACCAAATGGATTCTAGCACAGCTGTGCTATCTCAAGTATACTACCCATATTTAGTAAGGTTAAGTATCCATTTTAGTAGAATTCCCTAGGTCGCACTTATAGCTCGATTTTTAGGAAAATTTCTTCAAATGTCCATTGACCACACAAGAACATGAGGTCCGTACAAAATTACATTAACAAGTTAACAGCAATCCAATATAGCATGATACGTCATAATCCAGGCTCAAGTACCAAAAGTTGTTTTAGCAGATTTCCCTTAAGGGAAATCAGCTATTGAGGTTGTACTCATGACGGAATTTTCGAAATTTTCCTTCAAATGTCTATCGATCCTACCCAGGAGATGACGAAAATGAGGTCCGTTCAAAACTGTATACATATCTCTATCTATCTATCCCTCTCTCTCTCTCTCTCTCTCTCTCTCTCTCTCTATATATATATATATATATATATATATATATATATATATATATATATTTGTCTGTTACCGCTCTAGCGGTCGCAAGTGTTGTTTTATCGTTACCAATCTCGACATTTAGTAGTTTTATGTAAAACTAAAGATCAAGTTCGTTAACTGCTGAAATCTGACCAGTGGGAGGGGGTGTTTAGAGGGAGAAGATTTTCGAAATTTCGAAATATCTCCGTTACCATACGTCGGATCAAAATATTGTATAGAGCCAATCTTATTGCAAATTAAATTTTCTATAGATATTGTTCTATACATTTATTCTGTATCTTTAATATTAACCGAGATATTTGCATTTGTATTGTGAGTGTGGTCGGCTATGTTCGGGAGTTTCCGCCGAGCGCTAGTGTGGCCGTTTCACTAACTATTCGTCCTCGTGAGAATAGGTTACTACTACTGTTATTATTAGGCAGATTTCTCTATTGTAAAACTTCACGTGGGAAATCTGCTTAGTTTACGCAGCCCCTGCGTGACGGACGTACTTTTAGTAGAATTCCTTAGGTCGCACTTATAGCTCGATTTTTAGGAAAATTTCTTCAAATGTCCATTGACCACACATGAACATGAGGCCCGTACAAAATTACATTAACAAGTTAACAGCAATCCAATATAGCATGAGACGTCTTACTCCAAGCTCAAATACCAAAAGTTGGTTTAGCAGATTTCCCTTAATTTGTCTGTTACCGCTCTAGCGGTCGCAATTTTTGTTTGATCGTTACCAAACTCGATATTTAGTAGTTTTATGTAAAAATAAAGATCAAGTTCGTTAACTGCTGAAATCGGACCAGTGGGAGGGGGGGTTTAGAGTGGAGGATTTTCGAAAATTCGAAATATTTCCGTTACTATACGTCGGATCGAAAAACTGAATATAATCAATCTTATTGCAAATTAAATTTACTATAAATATTGTTATATAAATTTATTATCTATCTTGAATATTAACCGAGATATTTGCATTTTTATTAAATCTGGGCGGATAAGGGACGAGTGACTTTCCCGCCAAAAGCTTGTTCGGCAGTTTCCTTAAATGCTCGGCTCTCGTGAAATTTCTCTATTGTAAAACTTCACGTGGGAAATCTGCTTAGTTTACGCAGCCCCTGCGTGACGGACTTTTTACGTTCTTGACTAGAAAAAGTTTTTTAGATCTATAACTCTCTTGATATTTTTTGCTTTCATTCTACACTAGAGATCATATTCGTTGAAATCGCACTAGTAATGGGGGAGGAGTGATTCAAAATATCTCCCTTGTTTGATGTCGGGTCGCACAATGTCATATTGGCAATCTTGTCAAACTGTTGATGCTCTGTATTTATTGTTGATTTTTTTCGTAAGTCAAGTATTCAGCGAGTTATTCGTTCTTGCTTGCTTCCAGCCTTCTGTTCGCACCCATTCATCGGATTTGACGTAGAAATAGAGAATATATAGGAGAAGTGGATTCATGAATGTGTCAAACTAGCATGGGGGAAATCTGCTTGGCTTACGCCTCTCTTGCGCAAGGGACTTTTTTCTTACAAACATCCATTGCTGTTAAGTACATGTTCGGCTCCTTGGTTTGTTATCGGTATTAGGTTGTTGTGTTTTAGTATGTAATATGCGTCATGGTCTCGTAGGTTGTGTGAGAGCCCAAGGTATATTGCAACGTAATAATGTTTCCAGAACAATAGATGCAAGGTTAAATAATATTAAATTAGAATATGGACCTATGCTCGTCGTCGCTGCGTTTCCGTGGCAATTGTGCGTGTGTCCGTCTGTTGGATTCTTTCGCTTGTTATTGTGTTTAAGTAGTTGCAATGGTCTGAATATTGTGTCTGAGCTAGTGTTGACCTGTTCGTTGATAATGTCTCCGTTGAATGCTCGTTGTTTGTAAATCTCCATGTTCTTGAGTATGTCCAATTTACGTCCTTTTGCTCGACAGTGTTGGAGCTTCATACTGTCGGATATATTTCTAAGATCGTGACAGTGATCGTTCAAGTGGTTAGCGAAGTTGGAGTCTGTTTAGTCTGAATGAGCGTATGTGTTATGTCTATCACGTTTTATGTTTCCTCCCAGTGTCCAGTATACGTGTTACTATGTGCAAGTTTGCTTGCATACTGTGTTCAAGCGGGATAACTAACACTAAAGGACAGCCTACATGAAAAAAACTTTACCTGGACACACGTTAAAGCACCCTTCGTTTGACAGACCTAAGAAGTAAACAAACGGACCCTGACAAAAACGTAAACAACCTCGTAGGGATTAAAGACTTGTAAAACCTACTGACTCAGTTCAACTTTTGACGGGTTTGAAGAACAGCAATACTTTCGGTCCTAACCCAAATTATATTTTAATCAAAATTTTTCTGCATCTAAGGGTGATAATATTATATTTTTGAAATATAGATGGTTTGCAGTATTTCATAATTTAGCTGCATCAGGTATTTCGGGTTTGCCGAGGAAGAATACTATATGTGGAGGAAAGATTGATACATTAAAACAGATTTGGTGTTTTGGGTGCACGCATGACTAAATTCTTTGTTCTATCAGGGCTAGAACTATTCTCAAGGAATATCTGAGATTAAGTCAGTGACATTTCTTAATTTTTAATTAGTTTTATGAACTTCAAAACTCCACGGAAAACTATACAGCAGGGCACACTGATTATGTGAAACTGGATTCCACGTTGATCTCTCCTTTACCATGTTTGTTATCGAATTGCAGACAGACGGATTATCATTTTGCCCGTCAATAAATACGGCATTAATAAACAGTACAGTTGTCCCCAGCAGAAAAACGTCTATACAGGTTGTTGGTCTTTGAGCGACATTAAGGTGTTTTGTATGCAAGGGAAGCGATGGTGTGCTGTGGTAGTGGGGGTGTTCTCCATCGTCCATTTGGAATACATCCAACTCAACCTACCGTTGCTCCAACCATCCAAGTCGCCCGGAGTTATGGTGTACAGGCATTGTATTCACCTGCAACATGTTTCTGGTATGTACATGCTGGGCAGTTCCAGTCTCGTCCGGAGTGTTGGTCTTCAGACGCTGCATTCTCCTACAACATGTTCCTAGTGTGAACATGTTGGACATTTCCAATTAAATTCCATGAAACATGTTCAATAGACCAAGTCTGGCCTGGAGCTATGGTCTACAGCCATTACATTTATCTGCAACATGTTCCTGGTGTGAACATGTTCAATAGTCCAAGTCTCTCCCGGAGTTATGGTCTACAGACATTGCATTCATCTACAACATGTTCCTTGTGTGAACATGTTCAGTAATGCAAGTATCTCCTGGAGTTAAGGTATACATACATTGCAATCACATGCAATATGTTCCTGGTGTGTTGGATAGTTCCAGTTGAATTCCATGGAACATGTTCAATAGTCCAAGGTATACAGACATTGCAATCACATGCAATATGTTCCTGGTGTGTTCATGTTGGATAGTTCCAGTTGAATTCCATGGAACATGTTCAATAGTCCAAGGTATACAGACATTGCAATCACATGCAATATGTTCCTGGTGTGCTCATGTTGGATAGTTCCAGTTGAATTCCATGGAACATGTTCTTGGAGGTATGGTCTACAGACATTGCATTCACCTGTAACATGTTCCTGGTGTGAACATGTTCAATAGTCCAAGTCTTTCCCAAAGTTATGGTCTACAGACATTGCATTCATCTACAACATGTTCCTGGTGTGAACATGTTCAATAGTCCAAGTCTCTCCTGGAGTTAAGGTATACATACATTGCAATCACATGCAATATGTTCCTGGTGTGTTCCATGAAACATGTTCAATAGTCTTGTCCGGAGTTACGGTTTTCATAAATAGCATTCACTTTGGTATATCTGACCGTGCTAGGGCTTATCTTGCTTTGTTTTATACTTCTAGGCCATATCTTGCTATTTCGTACAGCCCTAGCCTCACCGTGCTTTCCCTTACAGTCCTAGGCCTTATCGTGATATTTCTTGCAGATATCCTTAACGTGCTATATCTTACAGAGTTATGGTTCAAGAGTGCTATTACTTGCAATGCTAGCCTTAACATGCTAAGCCTTACCATGGTTTGACCTAGCGTGTTTTTGATTTCTATGCCTTATCGTGCTATTTCTTGCAGAGCGAGCATTAAGTTACCTTTTACAATGCACGGTAATACGATGCTATTACTTAGCATTTTACGTCTTAGATGTCTATGCTTTATTTCTGGCAGTGTTAGTCTTAACGTCATCTGGTTTACAATGCTTGGCCTTACCAAGCTACTAAGGTTTATACTGTTTTCTCTTGCTGTGCTAGTCTTACTCGTGCTATGCCTTACAGCCTACCGTGCTATGTCTTAGCGAGTACTATGCTTTCCCCAGTTATGTTCTTCCAATATGGCGTTACAATGCCATTTCATCCAGTCCTGGGCCTTGCTAGATATGTGTTCAGGCAATAACTTAATCATTTATTAGAACATTCTATGATGCTTGCCATTTATCATTTAACTCTCCATTTGTTCTCAAGGCTATTCCTAACTACAATGTTCCTAATCTCCGAGCCATTCTTTCCTCTAATAATTCTCTTTGAGTATATTCATCTTAAGGTTTAGAACCCTAAGGAAGAGTTGATCTCACAAATAAATACATTAAGCAATGAAAATGATAAGGCACTCCGCTTATCAATCTGCCATAATGACTTTTATCATCTTTCACCATATTTCACGTTTATTATTTCAAATATTTATCTTTCTTAACGGTTGGGGTTATCTAATAATTTCCTTAAGTGTCGTATCTACTTTTTTTTAGATTTTGTATCTGTCTCTCTCTTATATATATATATATATATATATATATATATATAATATATACATAGGGTGTCCCAAGTTCCCGTGCCACCCTTAAAATCGCCAGTTGTATTAATAAAAGGTTGATCCTTAGTGTGCCATAATTGTGACCCGCACATCTGCAGAGACCACAACTTTGGTATGTCCAATGGAACGCGATATTTCAAAGAAAATCCAATTCTAAAACGAGTTTATATCGGTGAATTTTTGGATGCCCAAATCTTTATTTCAGAAACGTCGCGTTTTATTGAAAAATGCTGTGACTTGTTGGTTGAAGTTGTAGCTGCAAAATTATCTTTAAAAGAAGTCTACGGGAAAAGTAATTTATTGTGATATAAAATAAAAAATAATATATTTTTAAAACGATATAACGCAAAAGGCTTTTATTTACCGAGATATTTGAATAACATGATATTCAATCAGGTACTTCCAATCAAATACGTTGTGTGTTGAGGCCATCATTTAAGGTTTTACATTCTTAACTGGAAAAAGTGTTATTTGTTCTAAACCATACTCGATATGTAACTGTTTCATTCGACATTGAAGACGATGGCTGAAACCGGACTCCGAATTGGGGGGGGGGGGTTTAGAGAGTCACTAAAAGTTTTATTTCCAGCATACATTCCACTTTTTGTTTTGTTGGTTAGGCTTCTCACCATCTGGGGATAGGTTGGTGTGATATGATATAGTTAAGGTGCCCCTGCGGCCTTTTATTACATTTAAATACGATTGCTTGATACATCATTCTCAATCCGAATGCTGGAGTTGATGCTTTTTAGCGCTGATAATTCTCCATAAACTGCTGATTTGTGCTATTTGGGTGGGTTGCTAGGAGCCTAGTCATCTGCTGATAATCTCTTCAGCAGACCCCTCGGAGGCAACCATATCAGCTGTTTTTACATTTATCATATGTTTCCCCAAGGACTTCTCTCCTCTCCCTTATCATCCTTCTACCAATGACAGATAAGGAATTTGTGCTATTTTATGCCACGTTAATTATCTTATGCATTTATTTCTCTATGAGAGCCATTTTTTTTTCTCCATGCATCTTTCAAATAATTTATGTTCTTTGCATCGGAACTGTGTTACTCCCTTGACCCATCCTTGCCCTATTAACTACAATGCATGTAGGTAGTATGTTGTACGATCACAACGTAACTCCTCAATACAAGTAGTTGGATGTCAACGCATTACTCTATTGCAAGTAGTAGGGCGACATTGTAGTTTTACAAAGTAAGTTGTAGGGTGACATCGGATTAACCCAATGTCGGTAGTAAAGTAGGAACGTTGTACTATTGCAAACAGTAGTGGTCAACGTAGTACCCACATGCAAGTAGTAGGATGACCTCGAGTTAAACCAATGCAAATAGTAGGGTAGCAACATATTATCCCAATGCAACTGCAAACAGTAGTGGTCAACGTAGTACCCACATGCAAGTAGTAGGATGACCTCGAGTTAAACCAATGCAAATAGTAGGGTAGCAACATATTATCCCAATGCAACTGCAAACAGTAGTGGTCAACGTAGTACCCACATGCAAGTAGTAGGATGACCTCGAGTTAAACCAATGCAAATAGTAGGGTAGCAACATATTATCCCAATGCAACTGCAAACAGTAGTGGTCAACGTAGTTCCCACATGCAAATAGTAGGATGACCTCGAGTTAAACCAATGCAAATAGTAGGGTAGCAACATATTATCCCAATGCAACTGCAAACAGTAGTGGTCAACGTAGTACCCACATGCAAGTAGTAGGATGACCTCGAGTTAAACCAATGCAAATAGTAGGGTAGCAACATATTATCCCAATGCAACTGCAAACAGTAGTGGTCAACGTAGTTCCCACATGCAAATAGTAGGATGACCTCGAGTTAAACCAATGCAAATAGTAGGGTAGCAACATATTATCCCAATGCAACTGCAAACAGTAGTGGTCAACGTAGTACCCACATGCAAGTAGTAGGATGACCGCGAGTGAAACCCATGCAAATAGTAGGGTAGCAACATATTATCCCAATGCAACTGCAAACAGTAGTGGTCAACGTAGTACCCACATGCAAGTAGTAGGAGGACCTCGAGTTAAACCAATGCAAATAGTAGGGTAGCAACATATTATCCCAATGCAACTGCAAACAGTAGTGGTCAACGTAGTACCCACATGCAAGTAGTAGGATGACCTCGAGTTAAACCAATGCAAATAGTAGGGTAGCAACATATTATCCCAATGCAACTGCAAACAGTAGTGGTCAACGTAGTTCCCACATGCAAATAGTAGGATGACCTCGAGTTAAACCAATGCAAATAGTAGGGTAGCAACATATTATCCCAATGCAACTGCAAACAGTAGTGGTCAACGTAGTACCCACATGCAAGTAGTAGGATGACCTCGAGTTAAACCAATGCAAATAGTAGGGTAGCAACATATTATCCCAATGCAACTGCAAACAGTAGTGGTCAACGTAGATCCCACATGCAAATAGTAGGATGACCTCGAGTTAAACCAATGCAAATAGTAGGGTAGCAACATATTATCCCAATGCAACTGCAAACAGTAGTGGTCAACGTAGCACCCACATGCAAATAGTAGGATGACCTCGAGTTAAACCAATGCAAATAGTAGGGTAGCAACATATTATCCCAATGCAACTGCAAACAGTAGTGGTCAACGTAGTACCCACATGCAAGTAGTAGGATGACCTCGAGTTAAACCAATGCAAATAGTAGGGTAGCAACATATTATCCCAATGCAACTGCAAACAGTAGTGGTCAACGTAGTACCCACATGCAAGTAGTAGGATGACCTCGAGTTAAACCAATGCAAATAGTAGGGTAGCAACATATTATCCCAATGCAACTGCAAACAGTAGTGGTCAACGTAGTACCCACATGCAAGTAGTAGGATGACCTCGAGTTAAACCAATGCAAATAGTAGGGTAGCAACATATTATCCCAATGCAACTGCAAACAGTAGTGGTCAACGTAGTACCCACATGCAAGTAGTAGGATGACCTCGAGTTAAACCAATGCAAATAGTAGGGTAGCAACATATTATCCCAATGCAACTGCAAACAGTAGTGGTCAACGTAGCACCCACATGCAAATAGTATGATGGCATCGAATTAACCCAATGTAGGTTGTAGGATGACAACGTTTTCTTCATCACGTGAAGAAGGATGGATTAACGGAGTTACATGTATTTTTGAGTTTTCTTCTTCAAGTAAAGAGCGATTTCTTGCTATGATATTAAGGCCTTAAGCTGGCCAGTATATCACACTCTTCAAAAGAGAGAAACAAGAGATTACATTGTGCATATGGCATGTTATGTGTCGTTGTTCCTGACTACTTTAAAGTCATCTTTAGACATTCCTGCCCGCTGGAAATCCGAACTTTTTGTTGTTTAAATGACAAAGTAATTTCGTCATTGGATATATGACCTATCTAAAGACATGGACATTCTATGCGAGACATAATGCCCCATGTATTATGTATGGATAATACAGACTCCTGGTTTGTCCTGGAACATGGTGGATACATCAGATATCAGCTGTCATTCTCGCCTGTCAAGCATTCGCGAGCGATTAATTCATTCCTATATACCTCCCTTCATTCATTACTATTTAAATATGTCACGATAAGCAGACAATAGTTATCAATCGCCCGCCTATGGCCTTGTCTCCGTTGTAATTTATACCTCCTAGCTCGGCCCATACCTCAAACTGGTTTCCGTTAATCAATATTTAAAAAGGTCATTTACATATTTATTTTTACTGCTGACGGAATATCTAAAAAAAAAAACCGCTTCCATAATAAATATTTTATTTCTTTTTAATAAATGTATATAAAGTTAAGTCCATAATGGTTTTTTAATCACTTAAGTGTTGAGTGGTAACCGTTAATGTCAACAGAGCTTATTGTTTTACTGTCTTAAATATAGCGATGACTTCTTACTCTCCGTTTTCAGTAACTTCACGCTTTTTTTAAATCCATTAGTTTAAATCAAATTATCTCTATGACTTAGCGTCCACAATTTGTTACCAAGAACAATATTTGATCTGGTCATTAACCCAAAACCTTTGATCACGCAGATACTCCTTGAACTAAGTGCATTACTCGCCATTTGTTACATGATTTCCCTATAAATTTTAACATACTATAATAGGTTACGTCAGATATTAGCAGATTTCCATTAAGGGAAATCAGCTATTGAGGTTGTACTCATGACGGAATTTTCGAAATTTTTCTTCAAATGTCCATCGATCCTACCTAGTAGATGACGAAGATGGGGTCCGTTCAAAACTGTATATATATATATATATATATATATATATATATATATATATATATATATATATATATATATGTCTGTCTGCGGTCGCAATTTTTTTTTAATCCTTACCAAACTCGATATTTTGTCGTTTTATGTAAAAAGAAAGATCAAGTTCGTTAACGGCTGAAATCGGACCAGTGGGAGGGGGGGGGGTTTAGAGAGGAGGATTTTCGAAAATTCAAAATATCTCCGTTACTATACGTCGGATCGAAAAATCGTACAGAATCAATCTTATTGCAAATTAAATTTACTATAAATATTGTTATATACATTGTTTCTCTATCTTGAATATTAACCGAGACATTTGGATTTTTATTAAATCTGGGCGCCTAACGAACGAAAGTTACTTCCCCGCTAAAAGCTAGTTCGGCCGTTTCCTTGACTGGCTGAGTTCTCGTGAAATTTCTTTATTGTAAAATTTCACGTGGGAAATCTGCTTAGTTTACGCTGCCCCTGCGTGACGGATTTTTTTTTGTTTTCTATAAACAATTTAGAAATATTATGCCAATCTATGTCATTAAATATTAGTGAATAGCATTAATTTTTACATATTGCATTATAAAATTAGCTCAAATTCCATGAATACATTTATGTATAAAATCAATTTAATAAGTATATATCATAAATTAATTTTAAATAAGTTATTGGGTTGTAAAATAAGTTTATAGCATTTGTTACTGATTAGTTCAATAAAAACTTCAGATTCTTGTAAATATTTTTAATCAATTATTTATGGTCCATTTTGATCAATTACACGTTGCCATCTTTCAGGTAATTTTAGCAGATTTCCCTTGAGGGAAATCAGCTATTGAGGTCGTACTCATGACGCGAGTTTCGAAAAAATGTCTTCAAATGTCCATCGATCCTAGTCAGGAGATGACGAAAATGAGGTCCGTTCAAAATTATATATATATATATATATATATATATATATATATATATATATATATATAAAATTGTCTGTTAACGCTCTAGCGGTCGCAATTTTTGTTTGATCGTTACCAAACTCGGAATTTAATCGTTTTATGTAAAAAGGAAGATCAAGTTCGTTAATGGCTGAAATCGGACCAGTGGGAGGGGCGGTTTAGACGGGGGATTTTCGGAAAATTCGAAATATCTCCGTTATTATGCGTCGGATCGAAAAATTGTATAGAATTAATCTTATTGCAAATTAAATTTACTATAAATATTGTTCTATACATTTATTCTGTATCTTGAATATTAACCGAGATATTTGCATTTGTATTCTGCATTGGTCGGCAGGAGTTAGCTGTTTGGTACTTTCCGAAGAGAGCTCTGGCGGCCGTTTTCGTAACTATTCGTCCCTCGTGTATAAGTTTAGTGATCCCTTACTACTTACTACACTTGTTATTGGGAAGATTTCTCTATTGTAAAACTTCACGTGGGAAATCTGCTTAGTTTACGCAGCCCCTGCGTGACGGACTTTTTTATTTCCGCCCTTCCAGAAGTTCTCAGATTTTTGCGCAATGAACTCCTCTTAGCGCGTTTTGCAGTCCTCTAGCGAATCAACTTGTTTCCCGTGAAGAGAGTTTTGAATGGCCCGAAATCTGTTTTTTGTCTTTTTTCATTTCATTTTTCAATATTATTGGCAATTATCTTACTTATTTTAATATTTTATTTTTATTATTTTATTTTATCTTTTACTATTTCATTCTATTTTTATTTTATTTCATTTTTTAGTGTTATTATTTTATTTATTTTTATTAGATTTGATTATATCGTTGATTAACGCGTATACATTGTAAAATAAAAATGTATACAAACACAATCATACATATAATATGCCATGTGGCAATGGAACATGTGTTCAAATAAATAACTCCTCATTACTTGCAGGACAAAAAAATAAGGGCCCGAAATAAATGCAAATCTTTTTGATCTTGATCTGTTGTATAGGGTGAGTGGGGGATAACATCCCAGCCATACCGTCTGTGTCGAGAATTTTCCTGTTCGAATAAAAAATCATTAAATTACGAAAATGATTTTTTTTTCTCTTCCATTTTGAGCAAGGATACCACAGGACTCATAGTTGAAACTGATGCATAAAAACACCTTAACTAATCCTTTTTTGGAATATATAAACATTATTAACCAAATGAACACAGAAAGGATTAAATTGAAATATTGATAAACGCTACGAACTTATTTGATAGTTGATGGAAATAAGTTTCTTCCTTTCATTTATGTAGCATATCATCCTTTCATATATCTAAGACTAATATCTGAGAATGATAATAAATTAAAAATTGAATGTTATATACACTCAACCGCAAAAAAAAAACCGGACACTTAGATT
>CM032232.1:145030000-145255000 GCA_019009955.1 Riptortus pedestris | reverse complement strand
TATGATCTTTAGTCTTGACTGAAAAGGCTAAATATTGAATTTGGTTTAGATCAAATAAACATTTTTGAGTCAAGAACGGAAAGTCGTAATCGATTACATTATCACACTACAAGGGTGCTCAGGTTAGCCGTGCGAGTTAAAGCGTTGTCCTTTATCTCACATGGCAAACCTAGAGTGGCGAGTTCGATTCTCGTCTGGGCAAAAGAAATTATTTAGTGACGGAATTCATTAAATAACATCCTAAAATCCCACCCTGGCTAGAAAAGGGTGGTAACCTGTTGATAACCCGTCCCAATTAGCCTGAGTTGCAAAAAGTGGACGTTAATAAATAATAATAATAACCATAATTTGCATGTATCTCACACAGTACAAATTCAATTAAGACAATATATTGATAGATAATATTTATGCCAATTCATGATATAGCAACTTATTATTAATATGGCATTGGTAGGAGTGGAGATTTACTGAATGATGAAAACTAGAAGATGCAAATATCTCGGTTAATAATCAAGATAGTGGAAGATCATACATAACAACATTTATAGAACATGTAATTTGCAATGAGATTGGTTCTATACAATTTTTCGATCCGACGCATAATAACGGAAATATTAAACATTTTCGAATTTTCCCCCGCTTGCCGGATATTAGCCGCTAACGAGCTTGATCTTTAGTTTTACATAAAACGTTTAAATACCGAGTTTGGCAAAGATCAGCCAAACGTTTTGACCAATAGAACGTTAACAGACACGCATAAGTCTAGTTGTCATAATAATTATTGCCCTTTACTCTGTAGGAGTGAAATTACTTGTACCATAACTATTTATACATTCAATTGTGATACATTTAGCACTTTAATTAATATGTACTAACATATTCAATATATAAACATTTTTATTAAACTTGCTCGAACTAACGAGTTGTATTTTATCAGTTAATCAATGGGTAGCACTTAGAACAATAAAAATTATAAATTAATGAGGAACTGAGGAATAAATGAGAAAACATATAGCTGAGCTGACAGCTTTATATCCAATAATTGTTCTTAATTATGAGAACTGATGTAAGGGTCATTACTGTTTACGGACTCCAGGGCGTTCATTAGTCCTAGGTTTGTGCAGCCTTCTGGATGTGTCATTGAGGATTTGTGTGTTGAAATAGGATTGGAATAGGAAAAAGTGTGATATATCCCACGATGTATTTTCTGCAGGTCAGAAAAGGTTGGGAACCTTAAGCATAACATCATCAGCATCTTGACTTTGCATTAGCCATCTCGTGCCCTAATGAGCATGTTTACCTTTGTCCAATTGGAGAATCTATCGGCGAGCGTGTAAGAAGTATTGGAGTACAGGGCGGCCATTGTGCTCGGAGAATAGGCTCATTGTGTGCGCAGTGTTCTTTGTCGGCTCCAGGGCCGCACTACGGGGCCTTCATCTGGCTACAGTCTCCCATTCATCATATGTAGCTTTACCGCTAGCAGGCAGCAAACTGGGAGCAGTACGTCAGCAACTAGCAGGCAGCAGAGTAGTTTTAATGTATCTTATCAGACAGTGCACTGGAAACCATCAAGTAGCACCAGAGTGGTACTGGTGGTGGAGTAGAGTACTGGACAGCACATCTGGAGTCAGCAGAGAACGGAATAGTTACAAGCACATTATCAGGCAGTGCAGTTTGAGAAGCACACTTGAAGGACTTCACTAGCATTCAGGAGACAGAACATTAGCAATTAGCAGACTGCACACTAGCGACTAGCAGAGAGTACAATAGTAATAAGCCCATTATCAGACAGAGCACTAGAAGCAGCCCATCAGGAGCTTGCAGACAGCAGAATAGATACAAGCACATTATCAGGCAGCACACTAGCAATTGGCTAGCAGAGCAAGCAGCACAATAAGAGCAGCACACCACCTGCTAGTGTAACACTCTTAATGGAGTACACTAGTAATCAGCAGACAACAGCACACTAGCAATTATCAGACTTAACAACAGCGACTAGCAGTGAGTACAATAGTAATCCGTTATCAGTTAGCACACTAGCAGCAGCACATGATGAAATAGCAGTCAGCAGTTTAGATACAAGCACAATATCATCTACCGCACTAGCAATTAGCGAGGAGCACTCTCGCTGACAGTACACTAGCGACTAGCAGACAGGACAGTACTTTTAAGCCCATTATCAGACAGCCCACCAGAACCTATCAAAGCAGCACAATTGCAGCACCACTATAGGAGGCAGCACAGAATAAGGAGCACACCTGGAATTACCAGACACCCGAATAGATACAAGCACATTATCAGACAGCCCACCAGAACCTATCAAAGCAGCACAATTGCAGCACCAGTATAGGAGACAGCACAGTATAAGTAGCACACCTGGAATTACCAGACACCCGAATAGATACAAGCACATTATCAGACAGCCCACCAGAACCTATCAAAGCAGCACACTTGCAGCACCAGTATAGGAGACAGCACAGTATAAGTAGCACACCTGGAATTACCAGACACCCGAATAGATACAAGCACATTATCAGACAGCACACTAGGAGCAGCGCACCAACAATTACAATTTCACACTAGAAGGAGTACACAAGTAATTAGTAGACAGCACAGTGGCCATAAGCACATTATCAGCCAGCGGACTAGCAACTAGCAAGCAGGAACCTTGCAGCAGCGCTCTAGCAGGCACAACGCCTAAACAGCTCGTAGCAAGTGGCTGGCAGCCCATTTTCACGTAGCACATAAGACCTATCAGCCATCTCAGTGCCCGGTAATACTTTATAAGATAGCACACTTTGCAGCAGTGCACTAGAAAATAGTAGGCGTCACATTATTTATATCGTTAGCTACCGGCTGGCACTTTACTAGCAAGTAGCATGCAGCATATTAGCTAGCAGTACACTTTCTCCAGAAGACCTCACACCAGCGACTAGCAATCACCACATTATCTGGCAGTGGACTAGCAACTAGCAAGTAGCACAATAGCTGACAGCACACTAGCAGTCTCCAACTATTTCAGAAGTTAATAATTTAGATGAGTTCCTCATTACTCCATTATCATTAGTTAGTTGGAAATAGATTCTCATCGGGGCATTAGGAAGTTATTTAGGGACGAACCATTATATCAAATTCTCAGTTCAACCCTGGCTAGATGTTGGCAACGTGTAGGATAACCCGTCCTAGTTAGCCTCTGTAGCACAAAGTGGACTTCAATAAATAACATTTTCATTAGTTAGTAGCCACTAATGTTTGAAAAATATAATGTTTTCCATAGAATTCGAATTCACTAAGTACAAGGATCATAGTCAACACAATTAGACATATCCTAAGTTACATTTCCAAGGATTTTGAATGAGCTGAGTTTGTTGGATTAGGGTGATCAGACAAAACGTTGAGTTAGAAAGAGTAGTGTTTTTTCTCTCTCTTTTAGGAGGAGATTAGAAGGGATAATGTGATCTAATAATGATGTAACAAATAGGCCTATTAGGTTTCCCCAATTAGATTAAACAGAACGAGAGCCTATTTGTGGTAAGGTTACAGTTTGTGTGTGGTGAAGGAAAGCTGGCGAGGGCGATTGGTGAGAAGAGGTTGGAATGCGGAAGTGTGTGTCTCGTCCAATATGGAGCCTACCGGGCTAGCAGTTGCGCAGGTGCGCATCATTGTTTTACTACGGGGAAAGGAGTCTCTTGTCGTAGGTTTTTGGGTGCGAAAAGTAAGTAGTTATGAGGTGGTGGGGAGGGAGATAAAGGTGTTTCTCTTCAGAGTCGCGCGAGTGCGCAAGATAACCTAGTTATAGGATACGATAAGGAGCCCGATGTCGGAGATTATAGTATGGGCAAGTCTGTACATAGATATGAGGGGAGGGGGGGGGGTTGCAAAGAGGATTTCTCTTTCGAGTTGAGCGGATGCGCAAGATATCCTTCCTATTGGATGAGGATTCCCGCGTCGGAGATTCGTGGGTGCGCAATGTATATTGATGTGCGTGTGTGTGGGGGGGGGGGTGTTTCTCGTCGAAATGTTGCGGATACATAATTCAAAAGACCATGAATCCCATGCAGGAGATGGGAGATATCTCCCATGTTGGAGGTACCTAGATATGGTGAGGGGCAAAGAATATTTCTCTTCGGAGTTGAGCGGGTGCGCAAAATGACCTCTCTATAGGGCAAGGAGTCTTATGTCTGATATTCATGGGTGTGCACGGGAATTTAGCAATGGTAGGGGAGAGGGCACTTGCTTGAATAGTGTGGGTACTCTAACTTTGGACTATTAGTGTCATGTCTGAGATTCATGGGTGCGCAAGGTACCTATCTAGGTGTGGGGGAAAAGAACGATTCTCTTCGGAGCTGTGCGGGTGCGCAAGACATCCAGCTATAAGGGGGGGAAAGGTACCTACCTTTGGGACAATTAGTACCGTGTCTGAGATTCATGGGTGCGCAAAGTACCGAATGGGGGTGGTGGACAAATATCTATTCTCCTCGGAGTTGGGCGGGTGCGCAGTTCACCTACCTATGGGAGGGGGCAAAGTGTGACCCCTTTTGGAGCTCTGACATTGCGCAGGGTACCCTTGCATTACACCCACGCCGGAATTGCGCGGGGGCGCAAGGAATCCAGCTATGGGGGAGAAAGCTAGGCTTCCTCTCCAACCATATGGTCCCTTGTATTGGGACCATGAGGTTTCATTTATAGGCAGGCATGGTGTCGCTGCAAAGGTCAGACCATTAGAAGCTACCATTGTTCTCATCCAACAGCGGCTCCATATCAATCCTCTCTCTCTATTT
Source organism: Riptortus pedestris (assembly GCA_019009955.1). Classification (NCBI taxonomy): domain Eukaryota; kingdom Metazoa; phylum Arthropoda; class Insecta; order Hemiptera; family Alydidae; genus Riptortus; species Riptortus pedestris. Next base: position 145,250,219 of record CM032232.1, on the reverse strand, counting down.
ATCCCTCATAAGGTAACCCATACTATTACCTTCCTAAATCTATCAGAGATTCCTTGTAGCAGAATTATATTAAGGAATCAGCTGTTGAAATAGTAATCATGACTCGAATTTAAAAAAATCTTCATCAATCCTACGTAGTAGAGTCCACAGCAGGTTTCCCACGCCAAGGAATGACTCACATCATATGTACATTTTATTCTGTATAATCCTCCCTCCTTAATTACCTTATGCAAATATGACATGAAACCCAGCTGGTCATGAGATGTCAAGTGTTATCTTAATAGTAATAAGTTGTACAATTTTTTCCTTCCAGTAAAAGCAGTTTATTTGCATTCGATACCCACTCTTGTATTCGTTACATCTTCCTCATATTCCTTTTATAGCAGATTTCTGATAAAAGATAACTGGCTGAGGGGGCAAATGAGTGGATTCTGAATTCTGTATGACCTTTAACTTTTTCAATCTTCATGAGGCTCCCTGCTTTTAGTACAGTAATAATATATTTGTCTATATTAACTGCCTTATTTAGCAATTTATACTGTTATACATATAAAGTATGTATTTCCGGCTTTAAATACGATTCTATTTTTTACAATATTTGCCAATACTATCCTTAGTTGAAAAAAAATACACTTTTTCAGCTCTATAGATTTCCCGTCCCATGATGATAAGTGACACCTTAGCTATTATGTGATATATATATATATATATATATATATATATATATATATATATATATATACTAGCTCAGATACCCGGCTTCGCCCGGGAATTCATTTGAGGCTGAATGGTGATAGTATTTTTTAGCAGGCTTTACATTGCACAATATTTTGACATTTACCCGTCCCAGTGTTTAGGATTGATACCCGTCGTTGCCGTGGATTTGCTAATAATAGAATATTTGTTCGATAAGGTTTCACTGTCTTCGATATTTTTATATTTCCCGTCTCTTATACATGTAAATATGGTGAATTTTTATTTCAGGCCTCCCTTATAACCCCCCTCCCGTTCGAACCTAAAAATTTTAATATAACTTATAATCATGGAAGAATTAATGCTAATTGACATACCGAGCTTTTTTAAGTTCGGTTCAGCCGTTAGTGCCCAATAAAATTGTTGGCTCCCGCTAAAGTTTTAACGTATAACTCATTTATACTTAGGTATACGACAAAAGTGTATATAACAAAAGTTACTCCAAATAACAAAATAAACAACTTTTGTTATGTTTATATTTGCGGAAAAACCAATAGGAAACGAAATATCGCTATTTTGAATTTCAGGCTTCCCTTATAACCCCCACTCCTGCCCGTCCATAGAAATGTTGGTATGGCTTATTATAATGAAGGCCTCACTGCTAATACACATACCGAGTTTTATTTAGTTCGGTTGAGTCTTTTTTGGCAAATAATATTGTTGACTCCTGCTATAATATTTAGCGTATAACGCTTTTAAACTTCGGTATACGACAAAAGTGTATATAACAAAAGTTACTCTAAATAACAAAATACACAACTTTTGTTATGTGCATATTTGCCGAAAAACCAATAGAAAACGAAATATCGCTATTTTTAATTTAGGCTTCCCTTATAACCCCCACTTCTGTTCGCCTCAGAGAAAATTAATATAGCCTAAAGTCTAAGTTGGGTTATTAGTAATATACATACCAAGTTTCATAAAATTCTGTTCAGCCGTTTATGCGTGAAAAGGTAACAAACAAACAAACAAACAAACAAACAAACAAACAAACAAATAAACAAACAAACATACACGAAAGAAACAAAATGCAGATATGGTGTCTATGACATGTGAAACGAAAAGTTATCGTGAAATTTCGCGAAAAAAATCAATGTACAGACAGAGGTTACAATTTTATATATATAGAGATATATATATATATATATATATATATATATATAATTTTGTTTTGATTTGATTTTCTTTTTGTTACCTCTTCGTCTGCAAAAATTCCTCATATACAATATTGGTAAGAGTACATATTTTCCTGTAAGACGACAATATTTTAGATATGAACGGGCAATAACAAATGTTTATTGACATGCTTTGAACAGTATTAAAAAGTTATTTCTTTTTATCTTATCTGGATCTTTATCGGGGAAGTCTGGAAACATCAAATCTTCTTGAAACATCCTTACTCCAAACTCTTTACAAATATACAACAGTTTCCCATTTGCATGCCATTTTCGACACTTAAAATTGAATGAATGCATTAAAATAGGTATTTGACATACGAAATGAGTAAGAATACTTGGTTTTTGGGTTTAATTATAATAGAACCGGCATTAGAAGTGTAACTGATAACATTCTAGGGCTGTTCGGATCCAGAAGACTTTGCTAATACTGATAAGGAGAAGCATAAGGCGGTCAAGAAGACTTATATATGTATTGGTTTCTTAACTTTATCCTAGTTTGTTTAGGTTGCTTCGATGTATAAAATGTCAATATTGTCTAGAGTTTACCAATATCAATCTGGCAGATTTGCTTCACGTTTTCCGATGCCAATTTGAGTTACGAACTACGTGCTAACGAAGGATAGTTTTTCTAAAGGAGGTTCTCGTTCCGGGAGACTTTACGGGGGAAATGCCAATGACTTTGAGAAACTGGAAGATCGAATTACAACATGAACGTGTACTGTCAATCGATTTGAAGTAGGAACGTTGGACTTTCAGAAACCGATGAAAGTCCAGTATCAAGTACGGGGCTTGTTTCACGTTTTCCGATACGAATACAATGCTAGCACTACGTGCTATTTTACATGGTTTTCCCAAAGAAGGTTCTTTTTCCAGTAGACTTTTCGGGGTACAGAACAACGGCTTTGAGAAACTGAGCAGTAGATCGATTCGCAACCTGAGCTCGTGCTGTTAATCGCATTGAAAAAGCGACGCAAGACCCAACTTAGAGTTCTCATCGTATTGCAACCATGCAAGGGATTCTCTCATGGCACTGCAGGAAGAATCCTTGAATAATTTAACCTTTTTTCCATATGCAAAAGGCAACCCTCTTGAACACTCTTGTTCCAGGAGTTCGTACGTAGCTTTGGTCCTAAGGTGGGCAGCCATCTGGTATATTGGGAACCACTTCTTATGGACTGACGAAGCGAGTTTCACGCGCTGTGGGACGGTATATTTACCCATTGCCTAAGTATGTACCGAACCCCACCCACACGCCACACCGTCGGCTCAAGCATAGGAACCAGGCATCTAGGCCTACTGTCCAGAACGTCCGAAGCATGATTCCGCACAATATGTGTTATACAATCAAGTAAAATATTGTAAATTCAATGAGAATAAGCGGTTTGAGAAGGCTGAATGCCCTGCTCTTTGCAAAGTAACATTGGAAATTGGCGGACAATCATTTTCAAGGAAGATGGATATCTTTCGAGAAATACAAATCTGCACCCATTAGAATTTTATGTAGGATACTACCGGTAAAAGTATTAGCTGAATCAATGATCACTGAAGAGGATTTAGAATCCCGAAACTGAAGGAGCTCTACCGGGAATGATGCAATAAAGAAGGAAACTCCTGCTGGATTCACGTACACTTCAAAAGTAACTTGGTTTTTGTCTTTTGAACGAAGTGGCGTGTTAACGTAAGTTTAGAATTGTCCTAATATTTTTAGGAATTCAATTTAAATCTACAAATAAGGCATTTCCTTATTTTTCATTGTTTTCAACAGTACGAGTACATTATATTACGATCACAACAGTAGCCTTGTTTCACGTTCGAGCATTTCATTTCTTTGAACAATTGCAACTTTTATCTAAAATATTGGCATAAAAGAAATTGAATTTTCAAAACATTTCTACACCAAATATATCGGGGAGGGACTACTACTTTCAGTAGAAAAAAAATAAAAATCAGTAACAACTTAACCGGAATTACTTTGCTTCAAAAAAAATTTTGTTGGCGCTAATGAGTTGTCACTTGGTCCAATCAAATTTGAATAAAACCTACTTGCTCCAAAGGATTGTTGGACATTTGAACGAATTTTACTTTAATGTTTAAAAATCAATCTTCTACAATTATTGAATAAATTAAAAATTTGTTGTTTAATTAACTGTTTTTTGAGTTTTTATTTCTTTGTATGAAGAAAAGGAAGTTTAGTAATAAAGAAAATTTTCGGTTTTCAAATTTTAACTCGAATATCCATTTTGACCAAACCTGAACCTATTTTGACTGGTTTTGCCGACACGTCAGTACGTATATCCCATAACTCAAAAACGGCTACCCTTAGAATGTAAATTTTTTTATTTGGAATTCTTGAAATGTTTACTTGTGCACCTTTTCTTTTGATTGAAGTCGGCGAAGGCGGAAGGAGGGAGTGTGTTACAGGAAGGTGAAAATTAAAAGTTTCTCTGTATGTATTAGAGAAAAACATTGCACAGGACCTTTTTACATATGAAAAAAATTAGGTTCTATGGAATTTTTCTATCCTGTGCATTGTGTTTAATTAACTTCAAATGAAATACAAAAAAAACCACATTGTTCATTTGATTTAATCGTAGTACAAGGAGGTCATGTCGTAGCCAGATTAAATTTTTCCATACTTTGTGGGCAGAAACCGTTTAAAATTTATTATCACAAGTGGGCAGCACAGTAGTAGCTTCTATTTTTTATACATTTTTAACTAAATCCTCTTGTAATTCTAAATAAGTGTCATTTTCCTCTCCACCACAATGGCATTTCCAAATGTCATCATTACGGTTTAGGTCATTTTACACATCAAGTCAACAAACATTCACCGTAATATATCTGTCATGTTATAAATAGGACTGGATTTTCTTCACGGAATACCCTTGTGTCATTCTGTTCTACTTATATCCGTCGTATTCTCGTTGCATCATATATTCTGTGTATTTATGACCATGTGTTTAGATCATTCAGTCTTCCTGGAGCTGAATGTCCACCATATCCGGGAAGCAGTGTCGGCTTCCTTCATATCTAGTCCTAGGTGAGCGTAGGTTCCCTCAATAAACTCTTGGCTTCCTGATCGTCCCACGCCCTCTCCAAGGATACCTCGCCCCAACTGGCTCCTTCGTTAACCACACACTTGTTGCTTATCACGCCTTTTAAAGGCACTACCCGTGTAGCCTACTTCTTCCTTATACATATAAAATGATAAAGGATTTCACAATAACTGATTACTTCTGGTCAGCAAATTATACTTCCATAGTATTAAATCAGAATGCAGGAATAAAATGTTATCAAATATTTTTTCTTGGAATTCTAAGTTGATGCAATCCTTTTTTTGTTGGAAATTAGATATAATAGATACGCTTAAATACGCTCAATTGTTCCTTTTATTTCTCGGTTATAACTACTCAAGTGGTCTACGGAAAAAAATAATGTTTTTTTTATTTTTTTATTTTTGTGTTAAGTTAATTCAATCTTTATCAACGGAAGAACATGAATAGGTCAAACACCCCGTCTCTTAAGAGTACTTTATTACAGACAGTGGTCTTATTAGGTCTCTGAGAGTACATCTCTCTCTCTCTCTCTCTCTCTCTCTCTCTCTCTCTCTCTCTCTCTCTCTCTCTCTCTCAGGTGTGACAATTGCATCCCTCATCACTTTTCAGCGATGATGCATCTGTCGCCATCGCAGCTCCCCTCATTCTGAGTGCTCTTACCTATTGCATAGGCACTCCTCATCATTCCTCTACGATGATGCACCTGTTATTGTAGCAGCTACCATCATTTTACATTCTCTTCCTCAGCTGATGCCTACACACCCCTCATCATATGCCAACGATGATGCACCTGTTATTGTAGCAGCTACCATCATTTTACATTCTCTTCCTCAGCTGATGCCTACACACCCCTCATCATATGCCAACGATGATGCACCTGTTACTGTAGCAGCTCCTCTCATTCAGCATTCTCTATGTCAGCTGATGCCTACACACCCCTCATCATATGCCAACGATGATGCACCTGTTACTGTAGCAGCTCCTCTCATTCAGCATTCTCTCCCTCAGCTGATGCCTACACACCCCTCATCATATCCCAACAATGATGCACCTGTTACTGTAGCAGCTCCTCTCATTCAGCATCCTCTCCCTCAGCTGATGCCTACACACCCCTCATCATATGTCAACGATGATGCACCTGTTACTGTAGCAGCTCCTCTCATTCAGCATTCTCTCCCTCAGCTGATGCCTACACACCCCTCATCATATGCCAACGATGATGCACCTGTTACTGTAGCAGCTCCTCTCATTCAGCATTCTCTCCCTCAGCTGATGCCTACACACCCCTCATCATATGCCAACGATGATGCACCTGTTACTGTAGCAGCTCCTCTCATTCAGCATTCTCTCCCTCAGCTGATGCCTACACACCCCTCATCATATGCCAACGATGATGCACCTGTTACTGTAGCAGCTCCTCTCATTCAGCATTCTCTACCTCAGCTGATGCCTACACACCCCTCATCATATGCCAACGATGATGCACCTGTTACTGCAGCAGCTCCTCTCATTCATCATTCTCTCCCTCAGCTGATGCCTACACACCCCTCATCATATCCCAACGATGATGCACCTGTTACTGTAGCAGCTCCTCTCATTCAGCATCCTCTCCCTCAGCTGATGCCTACACATCCCTCATCAATTTTCGACGATGATGCAACTGTTCCTAAAGCAGTTCCCCTCATTGATCCTCCTCAATCCTCGCTTTGATCTGTTGCAATGCCACTCCTCATCACTGCCCTGATGATGCACCTGACTCCACCGCAGCTCCCATCATACTCCATCCTCTCTCTCAGCTGTTGCATGACCACCCCTCATCACTTTTCTATGATGATGCACCTGTCGGTAAAGTAGTTCCCCTCATTGTGCATTCCCCTCTCCGCTGATGCATAAGCATCACTTGCCTGCGATGACACACCAGTATCCACCGCAATTCCTCTCATTCAGCATCCTCTCTCTCAGCGGTTGCATGAGTACCTCTCATCACTGCACTTTGATGACCCAACTGTTGCTATACCATCTCTCCGAAGTCTGAATCATATCTTAGTTTTTGCATTAAGACCCATCATCACTGTCCTACGATGATGCACTTGTTGCTATAGCACCTCATTCTGGATACTCTCTCTCAGTTGTATGCATGATCATCTCTAATAACCTTCCAACGATGATGTGCATGCCGCCACCGCAGAGATGTCGCCGCACTCTGCATCATTTCTCTCAGCTGTTGCGCGATAATTACTCATCACTTCCCAGCGATGACCTGCTGCTATGGCTACTCCACTCCTTCTTTATCACCGTACTCAATACATTTCCATTTATATTTCTACATTCCAATTTGAAATTTGATTTTTTAGAGCATGTTTGTAGGCGGAAGGTATTTGAGAAGAGCATAGGAGCGTGTGATTGTTGGCCAAAGAGGTAGAGATAGGTATAGTATGGGAGGTGATTATGTATGTAGGAACGCGGGCACTCCCTCCTCGCTGCCCCCCTCCCTGTCTATCTAGGTCCCTTCCCTACCGTGCATTCGCTCTTTTATCATATACAACTACCCATTCTCGTATTTTTTTTTTGTTTTTAGTCAATTTTACCAAATTAACTAATCCAGAGGAAAGCACCCTCCTCAATTATGCTAAGCAGTTAACCAACGACCATTAGCAATCTTGAGAAATTAACCATGCACCAAAACCGTCTTCCTAGTAAAGAATTGGCCAAATTTCAACTCCCTACCCCTTCCAACAACCATATGGTTATTTCAAACATCTCCCCACCTCCAACAAATGTAGCTAACCAATGTTCTATACCAACTCGAACTATCGTAGGCGATTTGGTCAAATTTCACCTTTTCCTAACTGTCGTAAACAATTTAGGATACTTCAAACCCCTCTCCATCTCCTACAATTGTAGGCAACCATACGGCAACACTAACTATCGTTGACAATGAACTATACAGCTAAACTATCTACCCCAATTCCCCTAACAGTCAACCATAGAAAATTCGAAATATCTCCATTATTATACGTCGGATCGAAAAAGGTTTAGAATCGCTCTTATTGCAAATTGAACAGTCCGTCACGCAGGGGCGGCGTAAACTAAGCAGATTTCCCACTTGAAGTTTTACAATAGAGAAATCTGCCTAATAACAACTGTAGTAGTAAGAAACCTCTGAACCTAAAACATTATTTAGGGCGTAATAACCCAGTAGTTTCTAGCCCCGAAAAACTGTTAACCTAACCTCTAAACCTATTCACGAGGGACGAATAGTTATGGAAACGGCCACCAGAGCTCTCGGCAGAAAGTCCGAACATAGCCAGTGATGACCACACGCAGAATACAAATGCAAATATCTCGGTTAATATTCAAGATACAGAATAAATATATAGAACATTATTTATAGTAAATTTAATTTACAATAAGTTTTATTCTATAATAGTTTTCGATCCGACGCATAATAAAGGAGATAGTTTGAATTTTCAAAAATCCCCCCTCTAAACCCCCCCTCCCACTGGTCCGATTTCAGCAGTTAACGAACTTGATCTTCCTTCTTACATAATACGATTAAATTCCGAGTTTGGTAACGATCAAACAAAAATTGAGACCGCTAGAAAAACAATTACTAAAAATATATCCGAATATAATGTATTAATTTTATTTAAATCTATAAGGGCTGTAATTTATAATAAACCAGAATAATATTTAACACAATCACTCAAACTTTAGTAATTCAAAGACTTAAGACGGGGGGGGGGGTGTTATCAACGGTAAATATTTGCATTTGTCTCGCATAATTAAAGACTCTTGAAAACAAAATTTGGTATTTAAGCTTCAAATAAAGTAGTGTGTTATATAACGAGAGTATTATTCATATGACATGAGTAGAAGTAAGGGTTTGCAGAAGGCTGAAAACTGAAAAATGCAAATATATCGGTCAATATTCAAGATAAAGAAAAAATGTATTTAGCAATATTTATAGCAATTTAATTTGCAATCAGATTGATTCTATACACGTTTTCGATCCGACGTATAGTAACGGAGATATTTCGAATTTTCGAAAATCTTCTCCTCTAACCCCCCCTTCCACTGGTCCGACTTCAGCCATTAACAAACTTGATCTTTCTTTTACATAAAACTATTAAATATCAAGTTTGGTAATGATTAAACAAAAAGACTGCTTGCGCGTTAACAGAATATATATATATATATATATATATATATATATATATATATATATATATATATATATATATATATATATAAAGATATATATATATATCTATATATATATATATATACGAGTATATTTGAACGAACCTCAAACTTATGGTTAACGTGTGATTATTATGGACGAACGGTTGTCCCACTTTGCATACATTTTAGCAGATTTCCCCTGAGGGAAATAAACTATTGAGGTTGCACTCTTGACGCGTTTTTCGAAATTTTTCTTAATATCTCCATCTATCCAACCCAGGAGATGAGGTCCTTTCAAATATATATATATATATATATATATATATATATATATATATATATATATATATATATATATGTCTGCTAAAAGTCTGGCGATGGAAATTTTTGTTTGATCGTTCCTAAACTCGACAGTTAAACTTTTTATGCAAAAAGACAGATTAAGTTCGTTAATGGCTGAAATTGGACAAGTGGGAGGGGGGGTTTAGAAGGGGGAATTTTCGAAAATTTGAAATATCTCCGTTTTCTATTTTGATAGTATTGTATGTTATAAAGTAGTTTTATACTAATACATTTTTTTTCTATTTTCAGGTATGAATTTCTGATGGATATCTTAAAGTTGCTCTTAAAGGGTGAGTGAACTATGTTAAGTGATGTAAGCGTTGATTGGTACTTAAGTTTCACTACCAAAGCAAAATGAATTTATTTAGTGACGAACTCATTAAATGAAATCCTTAGTCCCACCCTTGCTTGTTGACTGAAATGGTCAAGTTTGGTATATATCAAATAAATATATTCGAGGATAAGAATTAAAATCTTTATTAATGACGTTATATTTGCACGTATCACATTTAGTAAAAGCCCGAAGAACAACAATAATGGACAACTTATGCTTTCAATAAGGCTTTTCATGATATAAGTTATGATTAATAGAGGGATGTCTCTCTGACGTATAATAGTCGAAATAATTTGAATTTTTGAAATAACCCCCTGTAAACCCACCCCCGATCCGATTTCATACGTTAACGGATTTTATCTGTAGTTTTACATGAAATGCTTATATATCGAGTTTGGCGTCGTCAAACAAAAATAGCCACCGCTAAAGTGCTAATAGGCAAATATATATATATATATATATATATATATATATATATATATATATATATATATATATATATATATAATTTTGAACGGACGGCATATTCGTCATCTACCACGTAGTATCGAAAGACATTCTAAGATATTTTTCGAAACTTGCGTCCTGTGCGCGTTTTTAACTCTTTAAACAAATATGCAAGTTGTTAAATGCACTACGTAGAACAACGACAATGTTTTTACCTCTGCCGACAATGGAATTCAAATTCCGTTGTGCTTTAATCGTCGAATTCCTCTAAGTCATATTACGAGGTGTAATGTTTGATGATGATGCCCGTCACTCAATCCCATTTCTCATTAACTTTCTAACTATCTCTTGACAATGTCTGTACTCAGTCCTTCTCATTTGTGTGACAGTTATTACACTAAAAAATAGTCTCGGATTTTTGCTTTCCATCTTTTTCTAACTGAGACCAATAAAAGTATTTAAGCCAATAAAAGAGATCTCTAAGACTTACGAACTTATTATTTTAATACAAACATTTCGACTTACTGGACATTTACAATTCTAAAAATACAGGGCTATTTGGATTAATAATTATTACCAACTCATACCTGAGGAAATCATAATTTCTCTAAAATTATATATATATATGTCTGTTACCGCTCTAGCGGTTGCAATGTTTGTTTGATTTCATATTTAAACTTTTTATGTTAAACGAATGACCAAATTCGTTAATGCCTGAAATCCGACCAGTAGGAAGGGAGGGGGGGGGGGTTAAGAGAGAGAAAATTTCGAAATTTCTTAATATCTGCGTTATTATGCTTCGTATCGAATATTTGTGTAGAACCAATCGTATTGCAAATGGAATCTTATATATAAAAAGTGAATGTTTATCTGTATGTCCTTTATAGAATCGTAAACGGCTGAACCGAATTTAATGAAACTTGGTATGTATATTACTACTAAAACAGGTTAAGTTTCTGGCTAAATTAATATTCTCTGAGACGAACAGGAGTAGGGGTTATAAGGGAGGACTGAAATTAAAAACAGTGATATTTCGTTTTTTATTGGTTATAAATATATGCAAATAAAAAAAGTTGTTTATTTTGTTGTTCGTTTATAGTAACATTTGTAATATACCCTTTTGTCGTATACCGAAGCATAAATGAGTTATATGCTAAAAACTATAAAACAACAATTTTGCATGGCACAAAAGACTCAACCGAACTAAATGAAACTCCATATGTGATTTGGTATTAAGACCTCCCTCATTAATAGCTATATTCCAATTTCGCGGTACGAACAGGAGTGGGGATTGTAGGAGAGGCCTGAAATTAAAAATAGCGATATTTCGTTTCCTATAGGTTTTTCGGAAATTTTGCACATAACAAAAGTTTTTTATTTTGTTATTTAAAGTTACTTTTGATGTATGGGCTTTTTCCATATAACGAAGTAGGAGCCTATAATGAGATATACAGGAAAACTATAGAAGGGGACAACATTGTTATGGGACCCGAAAGACTAAATCAATGGAACTCCGTATTTTTGACAATGATAATATGATAATCTATGATTATGTTATATTTAAAAAAAGATACATGCATAGGAAACGGGTTATATAAACATATTGTGTATTTTGTTGAATTAACATACAACAAATACTTTTATTATTAACATATCCCCAGCACGCCGGACTCGGGTGTAAATCCTAAGCATTGAGACTGGAAAATGTAAAAATATTGTACAAAGTAAAGCCCCTCAAAAAATACCATCATCATTCAGCCTCAAATGATTTCCCGGGCGAAGCCGGGTAACTTAGCTAGTGTTCTATAAATGTTGTTATATGCGTTTTTTCACTATTTCCTAAACATATAAACAATAAGCTTCTGCATTATGAAGCTCTTTTTTTTTGAAGCCTAAATACCAGATATTGTTGTCATTGAACCTTTACGGGCTTTTATTGCCTTGAACAGTCTGGTGTGTTCGCATCTCCTTGAATGGATTACTTGGCCTTTTGCTTAGAGCGACTGGTATATATGGCGTTGGAAATGTTTAGTGCCAGACACTGCAAGGGAGGGATGTTAGAGGGTTAGATGGGGTAGGCTTTAGGGGATTAGCCACCTGTTGAAGTCTTATGGTTTCCCCTTACACTCTGCTCAGGAGGGGGGGGGGGACCGAACCCTCTCACCAAACCCGCCTCAAGCTTTATTGTTTCCTCGTGTATAAATCTACATTTTTATGACCCACCCTTCACTTGTGGACATTCACACAACATTAGTAAGTATATGGTCTATCATTTTATGGAATTTGGAATACTTCTAATACTCAACGTGTTCGATACCAATTTTAAACTCATAATCTGACCAAAAAATGCTTATTTCATTAAAACTATACATGATATCTAGCTTTGAGTATATTTCCCATGAGGGAAATCAGCTATTGAGGTTGTACTCATGACGCGATTTTCGTAAATTTCCTCAAATGTCCGTCGACCCTATCTTCTAGATGACGAAAATGGGTTCCTACCAAAATTATATATATATATATATATATATATATATATATATATATATATATATATATAAATGTGTGTGTGTGTGTGTGTGTGTGTGTGTGTGTATGTGTGTCTATTCACGCTCTAACGGTCGTAATTTTTGTTTGATCGTTACCAAACTCGATATTTACTCGTTTTATGAAGAAAAAAGATCAAGTTCGTTCATTGGTGAATTCGGACAAGTGTGGGGGGGGGGGTTAAGAGGTAGGATTTTCGAAAATTCGTAATATCTCCGTTATTATACGTCGGATCGAAAATTTGTATAGAAACAATCTTATTTCTACATATGATATATATATATACACACTCTATCTTGAATATTAACCGAGATATTTGCATTTTTATTAAGTGTGGGGATAACGTACGAGATGAGATCGGCTGATGTCGGGTCTATTCGAAAGTATCCCCCGAAAGATACTTCGGCTGTTTCCGTTACTGTTCGGTTCTCGTGAAATTGTTTTAGAGACTCGAAAAATTTCTTCAAATGTCCATCGATCCTACCCAGGTTACCCGTTACGCAGCCCTTGCGTGACGGACTTTTTTTCAGCCATCCATAAAATCCCTCCACAACTCATCCAGTTTTGACGTAGAAGTAGTGAATATATCGTGATTTGATATTACTAGTGTGTCATTCCAGCACTTGGAAGCAAATCTGCTTAGTTTACGCAGCCCCTGCGTGACGGCCTTTTTTAGAACTACAGAGCCGTCAGACTACTTCATAAGGCTGACTAATGCACTTGAACTTTGCAATTCACTATTTTACGCCATATTAAGTATTTCAAGAATCTGATCACTCTTTTAGAAAGCATAAGTTTTTCCAATTATGTTAAATAAAAAACCCGACACCATCCTGTTTGCGTGAGAAAATACCCCTTGGCTTATATCTCATGCATCTGGCTATGTTTAACACTTGTTCATTTTTATGACCTTAATTATTTTTAACGGGACTTAATTATTTTAGCAAGTTGTAAATACGTACTCCCTATTTTAGATTACCCATTTATAATTTAATTTTCATACATTTCAGTCTGTCTTATTCACGCTTATTTATTACTCTTTTAAAAAGTAAATGTGTATTAAGTATTACTAATGATTTCTACTTGGGCAATTAATTTTTTCCGTTTTTTTCCATCCTGTCAACGCAATATTTTATTTTTGTAATTTGCTGAGTTTAAATGGTAGCGAGTTCTCTTTCCAAGTTTTTTTTTTTTGTTTATTATTGCATATGTTATGGATACGTTATATTTATTTGTTGACGAGTTTGCCAGCTGGCAAAGCAGCTTTGAGGGCAAATTCAGGTCCGAGCCTATATGCTTGTGTGTGTGTTTTGAGAATTTTCGTATAACTGCTTGTGAATATTTCCAGCAGATTATTTACAGATATTTTATTTCACCGACTGTTTTCAAAGTTCCTATTCGAAATAGGAATTTCATCACGCAGGGGCTGCGTTGACTTTGCAGATTTCCCATGTGCGCCTCGTAAATTAATTTATCTCAAGACGTAAAAGTTCAATGAGGAGGATATTTGTTATTTAGGCTTCAAATAAAGTGATTCATAATATAACAGCTTATTGTTAATATGAAATGAGTAGGAGTGGGGCTTTACAAAGGCCCGAAAACTAAAAAATGCAAATATCTCGGTTAATATTAAAGAAAATGGAAAATGTATAGAACAACATTTATAGAACATTACATTTGCAATATGATTGCTCTTATACAATTTTTCGATCCGACTTATAGTAACGGAGATAATTCGAATTTTCGCAATTCACCCCTTGGTTCGATTTCAGACATTAACGAACTTGATGTTTCTTTTTACATAAAACGCTTACATATGGAGTTTGGTAACGGTCACACAAAAACTGCGAGTGCTAGAGCATTAACACACAATATATATATATATATATATATATATATATATATATATATATATATATATATATATAACTTTGAACGGACCTCATTTTCGTTCTCTCCTTGTTAGGTTCGATGGACATTTGAAGGGATTTTTCGAAAATGGCGTCACGAGTACGACCTCAATAGCTGATTTCCCTTAAGGGAAATCTGCTAAAATGTATGCAAAGTGGGACAACCGTTCGTCCATAATAATCACACGTTAACCTTAAGTTTGAGGTTATATTTTTACACGAGAGTTCGTACTAAGGAAGAAATACTGCATGTGGTGTGTGTGTGTGTGTTTGTCATTCCGGAAGTCACACATATAAAGTGACGGACTTTTTGATGTAAATTGTTGTAAAGTTTTATTACGATTACCACTTTGTTTTATTTAATTCTTTTTAAGACGAAAGCTTCCACTCGTTGCCCGGCTAACTGATAACTATTAATTAAGGTGATTCTAACGCGAGAGTTGGACAGCCTGATTAGAGATAAGGGCTTCCCGCCAAATTTTCTCACGGTCTTATCACGATTTTATTTTGGTAGTAATTATATGCCGTGTCTTTTTTTTTTTCAGCCAGCCTTTATTTTTAGCCCGTAGCACGGGTGGTCTGTTTATTGTAGCATGCTAACCTCTGAAATAGAAATCTTCTCTAAAACAGGAAACGAGAAAAATTAAAATAGGTTGGAATATATTTTATTTTCAATTTTTATTTATTTTAATCAGTCGAGTATATTTAGCTTGCCTGAATCAGGAATACAGATTTTTTAGATTTACACACACACTCATTTGTCTGTCGATACTGTAGCCATCGCAATTTTTGCTTGCTCGATAAAATGGATCACTTGGAAACTAAACACTGAAATCAGAGAGTTATTTATTTCCTCTCTTGATCTTTCGTGCTTCTCTTCGCCTATAAAAAGAGAAGTTTCACGTCTTTCTAGCCGTCTGTAAAATTGCAAACATTGCATTTGGGCTGCTTCCCTTTTATTAGATTTCAATTTTCGAATATTTCCTCAAAATGTCCATCGATCCTACCCAGGAGATGACGAAAATGATGTCCGTTGAAAACTGTATGTATATATATTTGTCTGATGGGGCTCTAGTTTTCGCAATAAATGTTATATTGTTTAACTGGGTTTAGAGAAGGAGAATTTCAAAGATTCGAAATTTCTCCGTTATTATACGTCGCATCGTAAAAGTGTTTGATTTATTCTTATTGTAAATTTAATTGCCTATAAATGTTGTTATATACATATTTTCTCTAATATTAATATTAACCGAGATATTTCGAATTTTTAGTTTTCACCCTTCAGTAAACCCCCTTCCTACTCATGTCAGTTACCTGTTATAACACGAACTTCTTTATTCTAAGCATAAATTCAAAATATTGTATCCACGGGACCTTTGTTATGTCAAATACATGCAAATTCGTTGTTATTATTATTTATTAACGTCCACTTTTTTGCAACTAAGGCTAATTGGGACGGGTTATCTTCAGGTTACCACCTTTTTCTAGCCAGGGTGGGACTTTTATTTTATTTAAGGAATTTTGTCACTAAATAAATTCCCTTGTCCAGGCGGGAATCGAACTCGCCACTCAAGGATTACCATGTGAGATTAAAGGCAACGCTTTAAGTCGCATGGCTAACCTGAGCCCCAATTCGTTGTCCTATGACTTCATCAATTAAGGTTTTGCGTTTTTGTTTCGAAAATATTCATTGGATCTATACCATATCCGATATTAAACCGTATTATTCACTTGGTTGCCCAGTGAACTTTTATTATTCCACGTAAATACTGTCGATTGAATTTTTCGTAGTTTATTTTCTGTTAGTAGCCATTTTTCTACAAAATCGTGTAGTACGTTAGTTATTGCAGAATGTACTATATCGTCTGTTTCTGTACTAGAATGTACTATTAGTTCATTTCTTTCTAATTCAAGATTCTGAGTTGCTAATTTTGTTTGTTCGTTAACTTCTGTAGTTAGTCCAATATTAAGCTATTGCATATTGTAAGGTGTTGCTTCTAGTCTTATTATTATTAATTTAACTGTTATTTGTATTTGATAAGGCTATAAAGAATGGAGTAGAGTTAAGAAATGGCTGTTAAGAGATATTTGGTTGTTGGCCAATGGTCGCAACATCTGGAGTTGGGTCTTGAGTCACGAACCTTCTCCTTAATGTCTTTACTATTGTTCTTTTCAGGGCTCTTATTTTTTTTCCTATCCTTTTTTATCGTGTTACCTTGTTCCCTCCTTGTTCCTTTTATCCCGCCTTGAATATCTTTCTCGTGAGTTGCGCAAACATTCTAGACACGTTTATTGGCTTAGTAGGAAAAAAATATCATCCCTTTTTCTGTCGGTTTGTTTGTGATGATTGACGGCGGGAGGTGATTAAACGTCTGAGAGATGTAGAATATAAAATATTGGTTTGTAAACATTTTTTAAAATGCATAAACGTGCAAATGTTAAGGTTCAATTATGCTTTAAGAAACTGTACTCAGATCTTTGCCATGGATGCCTAAATAGAATATATTGTAAAGACAGAATGTCAATTTTAGACACCACAAAAACCAGGACAGGGAAGCTAGAATTAAGAAAGGTGTCATACAAGGGTGACCACTGTCACCTCATCTGTTCAATATGTTATTCAGAGGCAATAATGGAAATGAAACCAGGAAGTATGAACCAAGAAAGAATGACTAATCCAATGGCAACTTATTGCTTGTGGTTCAAGTCCCCACTTCCTCTCTGTTTACTTCCATTCGTCCCCACTCCAATGGGTTCAATGATTCAATGGCAACATATCGACTGGGGTTCAAGTCCCCACTTCCTCTCTGGTTACTTCCATTCCTCCCCACTCCAATGGGTTCAATGATTCAATGGCAACATATCGACTGTGGTTCAAGTCCCCACTTCCTCTCTGTTTACTTCCATTCCTCCCCACTCCAATGGGTTCAATGATTCAATGGCAACATATCGACTGTGGTTCAAGTCCCCACTTCCTCTCTGTTTACTTCCATTCGTCCCCACTCCAATGGGTTCAATGATTCAATGGCAACATATCGACTGGGGTTCAAGTCCCCACTTCCTCTCTGGTTACTTCCATTCCTCCCCACTCCAATGGGTTCAATGATTCAATGGCAACATATCGACTGGGGTTCAAGTCCCCACTTCCTCTCTGGTTACTTCCATTCCTCCCCACTCCAATGGGTTCAATGATTCATGGGCATCATATCGACTGTGGTTCAAGTCCCCACTTCCTCTCTGTTTACTTCCATTCCTCCCCACTCCAATGGGTTCAATGATTCAATGGCAACATATCGACTGTGGTTCAAGTCCCCACTTCCTCTCTGTTTACTTCCATTCCTCCCCACTCCAATGGGTTCAATGATTCAATGGCAACATATTGCCTGTGGTTCAAGTCCCCACTTCCTCTCTGTTTACTTCCATTCCTCCCCACTCCAATGGGTTCAATGATTCAATGGCAACATATCGCCTGTGGTTCAAGTCCCCACTTCCTCTCTGTATACTTCCATTCGTCCCCACTCCCATGGATTCAATGGCAACATATCGCCTGTGGTTCAAGTCCCCACTTCCTCTCTGTTTACTTCCATTCCTCCTCACTCCAATGAGTTCAATGATTCAACGAGCAAAATATCGACTGTGGTTCAAGTCCCCACTTCCTCTCTGGTTACTTCTATTCGTCCCCACTCCCATGGATTCAATGATTCAATGGCAACATATCGACTGTGGTTCAAGCCCCCACTTCCTCTCTGTTTACTTCCATTCCTCCCCACTCCAATGGGTTCAATGATTCATGGGCAACATATCGTCAACAATTCAAGTCCCCACTTCCTCTCTGTTTACTTCCATTCCTCCTCACTCCAATGAGTTCAATGATTCAACGAGCAAAATATCGACTGTGGTTCAAGTCCCCACTTCCTCTCTGTTTACTTCCATTCCTCCCCACTCCAATGGGTTCAATGGAAACATATCGCCACCAATTCAAGTCCCCACTTCCTCTCTGTTTACTGGTAATCTTTTTCTCTCCAGCGGAGGAAGTAAACCGAGGGGAAGTGGGGTCTTTGAAAGTGCCTCCGATATGTTGCCATTGAATCATTGAACCCTGCCAGAATGGAGGTGAAAGGCGTTCATAGCTCCCTCAAGGTCGCAGCAATGGAAAACCTTCCACAGCTGTGTAATAGCTCTTGCAGCCATTAACCACATGTTTCTCCGATTAAAGCCCATTCATTTCAGAACGACATCTTTTTGGAATGAGATGCAGCACAGGTGAAATTTTCTCGTTAATTATTCTGGCAATGCCATTTAAATTAAACCTTTAACACATTTCATTACTTTCCCCGGCCTACATTTGCGCCTCACCTGTTTCTAATTATTCCTGCCATAAGATATGATTGGGTTGCGCATTTATCGTGTTTAGGTTAGATCAAAATCGCTATCCCATTGTAAGCGCATTACTGAAGTCAGTAGCAGTTCCCCGGTTACGTCGCAAAGCAGAGGTCAGTAGGATTCACCCAGTTACAGCGCAAAGCAGTGTCCAGTTGCACTACCCTAAGTACTATGGTAAGCAGATGTAGTCCATAGCACTTCCTAGTACTGCGCAAGTAGCTCCACTGGAGTTATAGTCCTTGTCAGAAGTCTAGTGCACGGCATTATTTAAAGCGCAATGCAAAGGTCAGTATGATTTACCCCGTTACAGCGCAAAGCAGAGGTCAGTATGATTTACCCAGTTACAGCAGATTTAGACCATAGCACTTCTTCCCAGCTACTGCGCAAAGTAGATTCCCTAACACTACCTCGGTTACAGTGCTTGACAGAAGTAAATTGCACTGTTTTTAGTTAAAGCACAAAGTAGATTCGACTGCACCACTTCACCTAAACGCTAGGCAGAATTCAATTTCATTCACTGAGTTACATCGCTAAGCGGAGATCAGTAGGATTCGTCAAATTAAGGCGCTTAGTTGAGTCCAGTTGTACTACTCCAAGTACAATGGAACACACTACCCCAGCTTCTGCGCAAAGCAGATTCAATTGCATTATCACTTTAAAAAGCAGACTTTAAAAACAGTCAAAAATCACGTAAGAAGCCATGAGTCAGGAAGAAGTGGCCTATACGGAGCCATGCTATAATCACTTCATCTCTCCCTGTATGTGTTGCAATTTTATTATTCCGTCTAAATATTGTCGATTTAATTTGCCGTAGTTTATTGCCTGGTCGTAGCTGTTTTTGTTCCCAGTCGTGCAGTTCGTTATTTATTGCAGCACGCATTAAATCAGTCGGTTCATTTGCGTCTACGTCAAGTTTCATTATCACGCCGCAAAGCGTGAGAGTCAAAACTCATGTCTTCTTCACTTTTCAATTACAACAGTTGATTACTGTTTTTTTTTTTTTTTTTTTTTTTTTTTTTTTTTTTTTTTTTTTTAATAGAACGGGCTAACCTAATATCTTTTGCAGAAATAGCATTACACTTAATGAACCAAGATACCGTACACATGTTTTAAACCCTTAATCACAAACATAAATATTTCGAGGATAGCGAATCATTTTCCAGAGTAAAGGAATGCCCGAAAGTATTAAATCTATAAAAAATATTCCTTGTTTAAAAAGAAATAAAAGAGCTTCATGCAAGATGAATGCTATCAAAAATTTTTAATTCTTAATTAAAACTAGAAAATATTTGTAATCAGTTATAAATTAGTTTATGTTCGAATGCACTGCCTCTTTAAGGTTAAGACAATTTTCCATCATTCATAAAGTATGTCTTCCTTTTAGCAGACTTCCCTTAAGGGAAATCAGCTATTAAGGTCATATTCATAACGCGATTTAAAATATCTTCAAATGTCCATCGATCCCACCTAGGAGATGACGAAAATGAGGTTCGTTCAAAATTGTATATATATATATATATATATATATATATATATATATATATATATATATATATGTGGCGTGTTGTTCTTTTCGGAGTTTTGGTCAATGTTGGTGAAATTTCGAGAATCTTTATTTTCTCTTCCTCAGGGCTGTAAAAATTACATGTACTACATTATAATATTGCACATTGTTGTTATACATTGTTATAAAAGGGTGTTTTTTCCTTATTATTACTTACCAAGACTAAATATATTTATAGACTATTATACATTCTTATTGCACTATGACTAGGGTTATAGTAACCTTCCTTGTTTTGTTTACATAGCAGGGTCACAGCCTTTTGTATGTTTTAAATATTTATAGTATGGTGTATTTGTTTGTTAAACTATATTATAATTGTTGTACTGTGGTTCTTATATTATTTTACAATGGTTATTGCTATGCACTATTTTAATTATTGCTATGTTTTGTTAAATCTATGTTATTGCCACTTACCACTATGTTATTGCAACTTATATTATTTTACAATAATTATTGCTATGCACTATTACAATCATTGTCATGTTATTTTAAATTATAATTATTGTTGTGTTATGTTAAAGTTATTCCTATGTTGTATTTATGTTGCTATTTTTATTCTTATATTTATTATGTTATAACAACCATTCCTGTGTGTTACTAAAATCATTGTTATGCCTATATTAAAGCTATTCTTATGTTGCATTATTATTATTATTATTATTCTATTATGTATCTACAGTATTATTATTCTATTATGTATCTACAGTATTGTTATTCTATTATGTTACAGTTATTATTGCTGTTTGTAGTTATATTTTTATGAACAACACACCACCTATACATACAACCTGGTCGACAACATCAGCACAATTATATAGATATATATATATATATATATATATATATATATATATATATATATATATATATATATATATATTTGTCTGTTAACACTCTAGCGGTCGCAATTTCTGGATAATCGTCACCAAACTCGGTAATTAATCGTTTTATCGTAAAAAAAAAAAAAAAAATCAAGTTTGTTAACGGCTGAAATCGGACAAGTGGGAGGAGGGTTTAGCGGGGGGAATTTCAAAAATTTGAAATATCTCCGTTATTAGCATCGGATCGAAATATTGTATAGAACCAATCTTATTGCCAATTAAATTTACTATAAATATTGTTATATGCATTTAGTCTCTGTCTTGAATATTAACCGAGATATTTGCATTTGTAATCTGCGTGTGGTCGGACTTTCCGCCGAGAGCTCAGGTGGCCGTTTCCATAACTATTCGTCCCTCGTGAATAGGTTTAGAGGTTAGGTTAACTGTTTTTTGGGGCTAGAAACTACTGGGTTATTACGACGTAAATAATGTTAGGTTTAGAGGTTTCTTACTACTACAATTGTTCTTCGGCAGATTTCTGTATGGTAAAACTTCACGTGGGAAATCTGCTAAGTGTTCGCAGCCCCTGCGTGATGGACTTTTATAAAATCTAAGACTAATATCAAAGCATGACAATACATTAATGTTATATATTTAGTCTTATTAAGATTGTTAACGAAATAATTCTATTATAGATAATTTTTAAATTGAAAGATTTTGTAGAATCTAATAGTGGACTTTCTACTTAAAAGTAAAGAATATTGACCGATGTGAGATCAGCAGTGTTTCATCCATTGCGTGGGGTTTCTGCTTATTTTACGCAACCCCTGCGTGACGGACTCGTTTCTAACCTTTGACTTAACGAAAGGTTATACGCCTGGGAGGTAATTTTAATTTTAAAACAGCTGATATGTGTATATTTATAGAGGGCTGACGAGTGGTAAGGGCTCTCCCAGCTGGTGATGCCATCCTACAGCTATTTCTCATCGACAACACGCCCTCCTCCCATAGTGAATCACTGCCTAAGCTATACTATACTCCCTCTCTGTTGTTATTAGCAGATTTCTCTTAGGGGGGGGGGGATTTATTCAAATTTCAACCGATCCTACCCACGAGATACACCAAAAAAGTCCGTCACGTCAGGGGCTTCGTGAACTACGCAGATTTCCCACATTGTGAATGGAATGACAAACTTTTGATCTCATCTCACCTTAATTTCCATCAAAAAATCCTATAATTAGACGCGAGTGATCAATAAAATCTTAATTGATGACGTTATAAAGTTCTGTTTGAAAGCCATATTTGGAATTTATACTTAAAATAAGCCGTTTCATAATATATTCGCGTATTGTTAGTGTGATGACTAAAAGTGGGAGTTTACTGAAAGCTGAAAACTAAAATATGCCAATATTTCAGTGTTTAAGATCAATGTTAAAAAGTCCGTCACGCAGGGGCTGCGTAAACTAAGCAGATTTCCCACGTGAAGTTAAACACCACCGTGATTAAATACAAAGGATAATGAAAAATCGTTCAGTTAATTAAAATAAATTCCCAACTGAAACGGCTTCTGAATTGTAAGAATAATTTATATTTTAATAACTCAAATTTTAGTAGTCCAAGAACTAAAGAAGGGGAGGGGGGATGGATGAACAGAACGTATTTGCATAAATCTCACAAAGTAAGAAAGGTAAGGTAAGGTTAGAAACGACCGGTAAGGTTAGAAGCTTCCAACTGAGCCGAAGGAGTTACAAAAATGGCCGATCTAGTCCGAACTATAACCGAACACGTGTCCCACAGACCATAAAAATGCAAATATCTCAGTTAATATTCAAGATAGAGAATAAATGTACATCACAATATTTACACAAAATTTACTTTGCAATAAGAGTGATTCAGTATAATGTTTCTATCCGACGTATAGTAACAGAGATATTTGGAATTTTCGAAAATCCCCCCTCCAACTGGTCCGATTTCAGCCATTAACGAACTTGGTATTAATTTTTAAATGAATATATTATATACCGATTTTAGTAACTATCAAACAAAAATTAAGACCGCTAGAGCGTTAACAGACAAATATATATATATATATATATATATATATATATATATATATATATATATATATATACAGTTTTGAACGGACCTCATTTCCGTCATCTACTAGGTAGGATCGATGGACATTTGAAGAAAAATTTCGAAAACTCCGTCATGAGTACAACCTAATAGCTGATTTCCCTTAGGGGAAATCTGCTAAAAATAAAAGAAAACATAAAATAAAAGGCGTCTCTAATAAAAGGTTTAATAAGTAGGTTAATAAATATTCGACCGACAAACAAAATATTTAAACTGAACATGAAACTGACCAGTTTACTGACTACATACTACTTAACAGATTTTGACAGAAAGAAAATGCCTCTTGCCCTTGTGACAAACTAATTATTCAAACTTGCAGTAGTACTGTTATTTCGTTTATTGATTTTATGTCCTCTTTAATTTAAATATTTATTTTAATTATACTAGATTTATAACCTTTCCCTTGAACATGTGTAACAATTTATAAATAAATAGAAGAGTTGGAAGAAAAAATATAAAAAAGATGTTGAAGAGTGCCAGAGTTCGGTACCTACTGCAAATAAACTGCCCTTTTCCACGGTTACTGAAGAAGGAGGGAGAACAAAAATACTTTTTTTTTTTTAATGTTGAAGCGCATATAATTGAGATCGAGAAGGCATTAGCATTCTGTAGAGCTGAGTAAAGGAAGTGATGACGTCAAGGAAGAAAGGTTACCCCCCGATGATGGAATCTCGCTGGCATTTCTCGAGCCTCAAGCCCAAAAACAATTATGATTTATTCCTCTGACCCGAGTCATAATTATGATTTATTCCCGTTTGGGAGTCATAATTTCTAACCGATAACTATCTCGGTAATGAATATGATTTTCTCAAACTTCTAATTTAAGGACGTTTGTACGTGAGCGAGAAAAACCACACCCAGAATCAAATCATAGTTGTGCAATAATGTTAATTAGCAGAAGATAGATGATAACGAACTTAATATGTGTACATGAAGACTTGATGATAGTACTTACATATAAATGCACAGTATTGTACTTGTGGAAACGTAATACACAAAATGTTATAACTGAAACTCAGAGCCGTCGTACAGCACAAGGGAACCAACGTTTCTCCATCTGTTCCAGTTTGGGTCTTTTAATAGTGGTTTAGATTTTATAAAATACTTTTTATAACATCTAGCAAATACAGGGTGTGGCAGCATAACTTCCTTCTTGTGGAAAAATAATTTCCATTTTGCTGCAGCACAACTTCTTTTTTTCAAGGTATAAAAGGAAGGAAGAAGTAAGATATGCTGCCACACCCGTTATCAGAGGACTGATTGCGCCTGATCGGTAGTTACAATTCATTAAGTTACTGGTCAGGGGCTGCATTGCACCTCATTGGGATTTACAATGTTTTCAAAGGGACTGGGACTGCATTGCGTGTGATTGGTAATTACAATGTTTCAGAAGGACTGGGACTGCATTGCGCCTATTCGGTAGTTATAATACATTATGTTACTGGACAGGTGTTGCACTGCATCTTATTTGGAGTTCCAATGTTCTTAGGTGGGCTGGTACTTCATTGAACCCGGGTGTTCGGTACAATGCTGTCTAGTCCCGTGTGAGCAGAGACTGCACTGCACCTTATTGGTATATTTAATGCTTCCAGATCGGCAGCGGCTTCACTGTGCCTGAATGATAAATAATTCCTTTCAGATGAGGCGGACACAAGGTGTGTGCATCATACCTGTTCGGTAGGTGCAATTCATTCAAACCGCAGGCAATGACTACTTTTCGCCAAATTGGTTCGGGGTTCCATTTGTGAGTCTTCTACATCAGACCATATTGCCTAAGCTGCTTTAGGAGCCACTTTAGCTTCCTTAGCTGAGTGCAGTTCGGTCGTCCATTGCTGGCATCTGTGGTATGTGGATATAGCCATGTGTATGGCCAGTGACCATCCAAGGTTTCCTCTAAAAGCCAGCGATATCATCCACTTGACTCTGACGAGTTCCTAATTGTGTCGCTGGCTGCTAATTGAAACCATTTGCTCTCCACACCATCAGCCAGCTGTATATTTATACATTTATCTCTCTCACTCGCTGCCATCTTCATATCTCTCTGCTTCTACTGTCGCCGGCTTCTTGGTATTGCGCTAAGTTCGAGATGGTGATAGCTTGTTGACGTTAATAAATATCTTTTTATTACTTTATTTATTAGAACCACTCCAAATGTTTCGCTCTTTGCAAACACCATTCCAGACACAAGCTCTTGTAACTGCACACGGATTTGGTCCTCATGAGCGAAGAAACGTTCGTCACGCAAGGGTTGCGTCAACTGAGCAGACTTCCCACCTGCTGATATGACACACTAGTATTGCTATCTCACCATGTATTCTCTATTTTTACCTAAACATCCGATGAGTAAAAGTAGAGGTTTACTGAAGGCTGAAAACAAGAAAGTAGAAATAACACTCTTAATATTTAAGTTACGAGAAAAATTAAAGAATAACAATTGTAGAGGATCAATACTTCAATACTATCAACAATTTATAGTAACTGAGCTTGAAGAGTGTAATGCCTATTGGAAGAAAATTAAAGAATTTAACACTGTTTTTGGGATGAAATAAATCTAGTTTCCTCCAAATTATCTTTGGATTCGGTGAAAATATACGACAAACATTTGTTAGGGCGTTCTGTTTTAATACGATCGGAGAATGTTACAATTGTAAAATATCAAAGAGTGATGACTAAAGTATCAAATCGCTCATACATACTAACAATACTCATTTCCTTAAAACATATACAGAGAATTTCCCAATTCTATTCAGGCATTTTCATAAAACACGAAGGCTTTGGCGTCCGGACTGCGGAAGTTAAAATTCATAAATGTAAGTATGTATTCATAAATAATGAATTAATTCCAAAATAGGCATTCTATAGACAACTCATTCTTTACATTTTTTCGATAAAACCGGTACTTGCTGAGATCTTGAGGAATATGAATTTTCACGGCGAAGTAACCAAACTCCTGCTAGGCGTTAAATTGTTTTTGTGTGATTGAGTAACAAACGGACAGACAGACACACAACATTTCCCGCGCTGATGCATTTGTTATTAAAATGAGATGTAAAAAAACTTGATTTAAATAGAAAATCGGTAGAGCGTTCACTTTAATCTTACATGGTAAACCTCGAGCGGCGAGTTCGGTTCCCGCCTGGGCAGAGGAATTTATTTAGTGACGGAATTCATTAAATAAAATCCTCAGACCCACCCTGGCTAGAAATGAGTGGTAACCTGTAGATAACCCGTCGCAATTAGCCTTAATCGCAAAAAATGGACTTTAATAAATAATAATGAATAGAAATCGGGCAAGTCCTAGAGTCAGCTGTTGTTAACCTTTAGTTTCATATAAGTGACTATTTTAATAATTTGTTTGGTAAATTTCTCACTTCATATTTTTGGAGGAAGCCAGCCGTCTTTTTGAAGATTACTCCTCGTGCTCCCAACAGCCTACCAGTCTACAGTCCAATTTTCAATCTTGTGTTTCTATTTGTGGGATATATATTTTTTTGGTCGGCCGAATTGTGGACATCATGTGATGAATAGCCGTTCCAAGCACCATTACAACAGTACAGGTGTACTCGGAGACAGCTGGGGTGAATCTCAATTATATATGATGATTCTCGCATATATAAATTCACTGTTTAGTTGTCCATTAGCAATGTGTATATTGTTGTATTTGTCCCGCCGGCTGTTGCATTTAATGGTCTGAGGTATAAGAATATTGAGCCAAATATAAGAAGGATAGACTCCTTATTTAAAAGTTTCGTCCGACACAAAGTAAACCCCAAATTCTACTCATCAGTATCAAATTGAAAATATATGGCAAAATGTCAGGAAGACCGTCATCCTAGGGCGTGGGAACTCTGCTTACTTAACGCAACGTGTGTGTGCCAGACTTCGGTGCTATCCTGGAAGGCCTGAGCTAGTGTCAGGGCGAGTTCATACTAATGGTCACATCCTTTTTACGAATACTCCCATTACACTGAACCCACTTACTTACTCTTCGTCTTTAATAGCTCTCTCTCTCTCTCTCTCTCTCTCTCTCTCTCTCTCTCTCTCTCTCTCTCTCTCTCTCTCTCTCTCTCTCTCTCTCTCTCTCTCTCTCTCTCTCTCTCTCTCTCTCTCTCTCTCTCTCTCTCTCTCTCTCTCTCTCTCTCTCTCTCTCTCTCTCACTCTCTCTCTCTCTCTCTCTCTCTCTCTCTCTCACTCTCTCTCTCTCTCTCTCTCTCTCTCTCTCTCTCATTTATGTTTTTATATAATTTCTCTACTTTTATTTCCTTAGTTACCTTGTATGACTGTCAGCCATAGAAAGTGTAGTTTTAGCCCTCGATTTTACAACGGACCAACTGTAATCAGCCCTTGTTTGCTGGTTGACAAACTATAAAAGATCACTCACGCTGGGGCTGCGTAAACTAAACACATTTCCTAGGCGCTGGTTGACAAAGTGGTGATCGCAGTATATTTCCTATTTCTAAGCAAAAATCCCATGATTCGAAACGGTGGCTTACTGAAGACTGATAACAAGAAAGCAAGAATAACTTCTTAATACTTGAGGAATTGAAAAGTGCACAGAAGAACAATTGTAGATCATTAATAGTTTACCAAGGAGTTTTCTAATCCCTCATTATTCCAGGTCAGCCTACAACATATATGATCTGTATTATTGACAAAAACGGAAAAATATCGAGTATACTTTTGATCAAATAAACATGTTCGAGTTAGATCGTAAAATCTTAATTGATGAAGTCATCACAGCAGGAATTTGCATCTCTCACGCAAGAAGAATATTTGGTATATAAGCTAAGATTAAGGTGGTTCATGATGTAGCAGCTTATTTAGCTCATGTTAATACGACATGAGTAGGAGTGGGGGGTTTTCTGAATGCTGAAAACTAAGAAATCCAAATACCTCGGTTAATATTCATGATAGAGGAAATATATATTGCAACAACTTTTATAAAACATTAAATTGTCATATAGCAACGGAGATATTTTGAAATTTTGAATTGAGTTCATCTTCATTTTCCCATGAAACTTTAAAATATCGAGTTTATGAGTAAAACTAATAAAGTAAAACTAATAATAAACTAAAGTAAAACTAACTACCCTAATCAGTGAAATTAGGGGTACTCCTCTAGCTAGGTAAGGTATAGATCACATAAACATCTTTTACATAGCAATGCAAAATCTGAATCAATGGCGTCGTTACATAATATTTGGTATTTAACCTTGAATACGTTTCGTCATATATGATGTACTTATTGTTAAATCGGAATGACTAAAATTGGGGGAGAATTTTTTTAATTGAATACTCAATTTCAAATAAAATAATTTTAAATGAAACAAAACCCAAAATTTTCTTCATTTTTATTAGTACAAGGAAGTCATGTGGTGTCCGAATTGCATTTTTTAATGTTTGTTTTTTGTGGCGTGTCCTGATGGCTATTAACGCCAGCCTGTAATTAATGCATTAATATTAATTGCGCCAGACTGTGATTTATACATTAATAATCATGATTTATCTGTGTTCAATAATAACCAAGATATACTGTCTTTTTTTAGATTTCAGGTTTCAGTTAACTCCCGCTTTTAGTCATCACACGTTAAAAATAAAGGGATATATCATTAAATGACCAATTCCAAGAATAAATACCAAATATTGTTTTCAAAGGACCTTTATTATGAGAGATACATGCAAATATTGTGATAACATCATCGTTTCTTATGCACACATTAATATCAATATTAATGTTTGCATATGAAACAAAATGACGAACTAAAACTTATCCGGATTATGGAATCTGTGTTCTTTTGAAACAATTGTATTATCATTTAGATTTTGAAATGCCTTCATGCTTTTCGAAAAAAATTCTTTAAATTTCAGTTAACATGCACACTATTGTTTACATGTTCATTCAAATTTAGATTGAATACTCTGATGATTCGTTTCCTCGGCGATATTTTTGTGCTGCTAACAACAATCCGTGTTTGATATCCTGATTTCCGCTGCTGATCCTGACAGATTGGTTGTGAATCCCCCCGGACTCAGTGAGGGGGCACGCCTCGGCAACCCTAACACGTATAATTTAAGAAACGTGTCAGCCGGAACAAATTACAGATGGCGATGGGTCAGTTCTCTTCCTGTCAACACCATCTTGGGTCTGACTCCAACACAGGATTCCACACTTTTCACTTATGTCATTCTTATAACACAACCCGGTTCTCTCTATTTCAGGGCCCTCGCTTTTTTTATATAAAGTCAGTCACGTAGAGGCTACGCAGACTAAGCAGATTTCTCACATCTTGGAATGACAAATTACTGATCTCATCTCAGCATTTATTCTCCAATTCCAAAAAAAAAAAGTTCCCTCACACAGGGGCTGCGTAAACTAAGCAGATTCCTCACGTGAAGTTTTACAATAGAGAAATCCTACATACTGGTAACACTTAAAACTACAGTGAATATTAAATGAATAAATTCATACGGTAATGAAAATTCTTTCAGTCATAACCTCTCAACGGAAAACGTCTGAATTGTAAACAAACAGGTCTGCCAAGCTCTCATGGCTGGACAACTAGATAGAAATATTCTTCACAGGATAGAAAAACAATTACTGAATATAAAATATTAATTTTATTGAAAACTATTTACTAAATCTAGTACTGCAATTTATAATGAATCAGAATAATTTTTATCTTATTATTTATGAACTTGATCTTTCTTTTTACATAAAACGATTAAATGTCAAGTTTGGTAGCGATCAAACAAAAATTGCGACCGCTAGAGCGATAATATATATATATATATATATATATATATATATATATATATATATATATATATATATATAGAGAGAGAGAGAGAGAGAGAGAGAGAGAGTTTCGCAAGAACCTCATTTTCGTCATCTACTAGGTAGGATCGATGGTAATTTGAAGATATTTTTCGAAAATCGCGTCATGAGTATTACCTCAATTCCCCTTAAGGGAAATCTGTTAAAAAAATCCGATGAGTAGAAGTTGGGTGGTCGATAAAATCTTAAACGTTGACGTCTTCATAATATTTTCATGAACCTCTCATAATAAAGGTCCCTTGAAAACAATATTTTGTATTTATTCTTGGAATAAGTCCTTTTATGATATATTCTCTTATTTTTAACGTTTGATGTCTAAAAGTTGGGGTTTACTGAAGGCTGAAATCTAGAAAATGCAAATATCTTGTCAATATTGAAGATAGAGATAGCATATGTATAACAATATTTACAGAACATTAATAATAATAAATAATATTATTGGTTCTATACAATTTTCCGATAAGACGTGTAATAATAACGGAGATCTTTTGAATTTTCGAAATTTCTTCCTCTAAACCTCCCTGGTCCGATTTCAGTCATTAACGAACTTGACCTTTATGACAACGATATTAAGGGAAATACGCTCATGCACTGATTGTTGCCCCAAAATTTATAGAATAAATCAATCGTTTTCTTACTACTAATTCAGAGATTTGTCTGTTCTTGAGGAATTTTAACGTTCATGAGACTTTGGAACTTCAAATTTATAGATTGGCATGTCTTTGCGTATCCAGTTAAAAGTATTCCTTTATTATTGTACTATATGCTAGAAATATAGTAATATACCTAGTACAATTTTTCAAATATCAATAACGATATTTGGATATCATCCTCGTATTGGAGCTGTAACGGCCAATGCAAGTTAGAATTCTTGAGATCCATCCATACTCACAAGTAATGCTTCAAAGATTAAATCCACCTTTTTTTGGGTAGGGATGGGTTTCTAGAAAATATATATGTTTTTATGTTATTATGCTATTTATTTACGTCCACTTTATGCTTCTACGACTTATTGGGACAGGTAATCTTCAAGTTACCACTCTTTGCTAGCCAGTGTGGGACTAAGGATTTTATTTAGAGTCCCCATTGCCATGTGAGATTAAGACACATCTGTCAACAGCGAAACACAGTGCCACATTCGAAATAATTTGACACTTAGAAACTGCTGATTTTCAAACGAAGTTCGATTTTTCAAATTTTCCATTTCGTGACAACCCCTGAGCTTTTTTACTTTATGATGCAAAACAAATTTTCCCTACTTAGTAGAATATCTGCTGGGGAAAACAACTGCTAAACTATTCTTATTTGAATAAAATAAATACTAAATTTATTTAAAACCCTTTTTTTTTGTTTCAGGTATGATTAATTTCAAGTGAATGCAATTTATTACTTGTAAGTACATATCATTTCTTATTTAATTTCATGTCACACAACTTTTGAATTTTTTGCCCTTTGTCAGCTTATCGTTGTCGGGATTTGGTCTTCTCATGAACATTATTCGAATTCCTTTGAGTTATGTTAGGTGTGAGTCATGTTGCGGTTTTCAAGAAATGAAATGGGTTTGTAGGTGACTATTTTCTTGCTGATGACTCCCGCCACTCTGTAGTAAGTACATCTCCGTGACTTTCTAACTCATAACAATGTCTGTAGTCACTCCTTATCATTTGTGTGACAGTTATAGTATTGATAGTCTGGTTTGTACACACGTAGCTAAATTTTATCATACTACAAGTAACTTTGGTTGAGCTGTTGTCGGAAAGGAGTAGCTTTATGGAAAATCAGCTATTGAGATTGTACTCATGAAAAGATTTTTGAAAAATGTCTTCAAATGTCCATCGATCCTTCCTATGAGAAAATGAGGTCTGTTCTAAATTATATATATATCATGGATCATGTTATTCTAATAATAGAGTTTGTTCATTTAGCTGACTAGATCCAATATGTATTGTTTTACTGTTGTCCTAGGGATTGACTTCAGTTGCTGTGTGCTTCAGCATCTCAAAGTAATTGAGCAGCCCCACGAACTGTATATAACATTATACAATAAAGTGATTTTCTCTCTCATTTTCTTGTTGTGAAATTAACTTTTTGGTAAAAATTTACTAAGAAGTGGGGGGGGGGCGCTTATCCAAAGAATTTGTTTAGCACCATTTTTTCTTATCAAAGATCTATAAATTATGTTCTTTGGAATTTTTCAATGGAATAATTTTTAATGAAATGGAACCCAAAGTTGTCTTCCTTTTTAGAAGTACAAGGAAGTCATGTGGTGTCCGAAGTGCATTTTAGCATATTTCCCTTAGGGGAAATCAGCTATTGAGGTCGCACTCATAACACGATTTTCCAAAAATGTCTTGGAATGTCCATCGATCCTACAAAGTTGTTGACGAAAATGAGTTCCTTTCAAAATTATATATATATATATATATATATATATATATATATATATATATATATATATATATATAGATATATAAGTCTGTGGTCGGGTGTTGTTCGGGTTAGTTCGGCCGTGCTCGGCTCTGGCGGAAGCTTCTAACGTAACCTGTCCTTTTTAACCTTACCTAACCTTCGTTACTTTGTGAGATTTATGCAAATACGTTCTGTTCATCCGCCGCCCACCTTCTTTAGTTCTTGGACTACTAAAATTTGAGTTATTAAAGTATAAATAATTATTACAATTCAGAAGACGTTTCAGTTGGGAGTTTATTAAAATTAACTGAAAGATTTCTCATTACCGTTTGTATTTACTTATGGTGGTGTTATGTTACCAGTATGCAGATTTCTCTATTGCTGAACTTCACATAGGAAATCTGCTTAGTTTACGCAGCCCCTGCGTGACGCACCTTTTTTTGGAGTTGACTGTGGTCGTGAAGGGAGGTCTGTGTGTTTGATAGGTTGACGAGGGCTTTAGTGGGATTAGCCAGCCACCTGTTGGAATGCCTGTCTTCGTCTGGTTTCCCATTACACCCTGCTTAGTCATCAAAGGAAAAAACCCATCCCTCTCACCATCTCCAAGTTAAGCTGCTTACGGTATATATGTATGTGGATTGATGGTTTCATCACGTATGAATCTACATATTTATTGACTCATTGATTTGGAGTCATGTAAAGTATTTTGTGTATTTAATTTAGAGTACAAGATCATCTGGTCACATCAGACATGTTTTTAACACATTGGGGAGGCTAGAAAATAATACCATCACGTCCTCTAAAGGAAATCAGCTGTTGAGGTTGCAATCATGAGACGATTTTCCAATTTTCCGTCACGCAGGGGTTGTGTAAACTAAACAGATTTCTCACCTGCAGGTATGACACACTAATGATCTCATCTCATCTCATATTGTCTATTAACAGATTTACCTTAAGGGAAATCAGCTATTGAGATTGTACTCATGACGGAATTTTCGACATTTTTCTTCAAATGTCCATCGATTCTACCTAGTAGATGACGAAAATGAGGTCCGTTGAAAACTGTATTTATATATCTATATCTATAAATATATATATTTGTCTGTTACCGCTGTAGCGGCCGCAATTTTTGTTTGATCATTAACACTCGATATTTAGTCGTTATATGTAAAAAAAAAAGATCAAGTTCGTTCATTTCTGAAACCGGACAAGTAGAAGGGGGTGAGGGTTAAGAGGTGGGATTTTTGAAAATTCGAAATATCTCCGTTATTATACGTCCGATCGAAAACTTGTATAGAATCGATCTTATTACTATGTATATATATATATATATATATATATATATATATATATATACTCTCTATCTTGAATATTAACAGAGATATTTGCATTTTAGCAGATTTCCCTTAAGGGAAATCAGCTATTGAGGTTGTACTCATGACGGAATTTTCGAAATTTTTCTTCAAATGTCCATCGATCCTACCTAGTAGATGACGAAAATGAGGTCCGTTCAAAACTGTATATATATATTTATCTATATATATATATATATATATATATAGATATATATTTATTGGACTGTTACCGCGCTAGCGGTCGCAATTTTTGTTTAATCGTTACCAAACTCGATATTTAGTCGTTTTATGTAAAAATAAAGATCAAGTTCGTTAACGGCTGAAATCGGACCGGTGGGAGTGGGGGTTTAGAGGGGAGAATTTTTGAAAATTCGAAATATCTCCGTTACTATACGTCAGATCGAAAAATTGTACAGAATCAATCTTATTGCAAATTACATTTACTATAAATATTGTTATATACATTTATTCTCTATCTTGAATATTAACCGAGATATTTGCATTTTTATTAAATCTGGGCGGCTAACGGACGAGAGTGACTTTCCCGCCAAAAGCTAGATCGACCGTTTCCTTGATTGCTCGGCTCTCGTGAAATGTCTCTATTGTAAAACTTCACGTGGGAAATCTGCTTAGTTTACGCAGCCCCTGTGTCACGGACTCTTTAAGTAATATTTCGATGATCAGAACAGGGTGTGTACTGGAGACTGAAAACCAGAAAGTATGTGTAACTCTTTAATATTTCAGTTACGAAAAAAAAAAAAAATAGAATAAACATTGTAGAGCATATACAGTACTGGCTTTATAACATTTTTCGATTCAACAGATCTATTTTGAATTTCCAAATTCCACCTCCCTCAAAAGTTGAGTTACATCCCCACATTAGCCCGGAAGAATTCATCGATATGTACCGATATTCGACTAATCACTTTGGAAATATCCAAACAGAGTGAGAAATACATTCAGCCATATAGAAGATAAATTAAAATCAACGGATACCAAATATAATGTATACAAATTAAACTGTATGGATTACAATAAAAGTTATATAGGGGAATAAGCACAGCTACTCAAAAGAAGAATGAACACAACAACACCTGATGAATGTACATCATAAATTATTTAATTACATTTATACTTGTATAATAAAAAAAAAATACCTCGATAAAAAAGTATGTTATATTCTGAGAATACATAGTATAAAATTCATCAATTGAAATAATTATATACAATAAAATAGTTTCATTAACAATGTTAAGACAACATCAAATATGTACATTTTTTTTACAACCGTAAAACATACATTTCTTTTATTTGTTGAATTGCAAATTTATTAAAGGATAACAAGCTTTATAAGTGATGTGAAACTTTCTACAACTTATGGAGACATTGTTCCTGATCACAAATTATTTTAGACCAATATTTATGGTAAACATTTAGTAGTTTTATTTAACAATTGAACATTTTTGAAATTATTCATCTTGTGTATATAGCATCCGTCATACATGAAGTTATTAATTTTATTTTTAAACAAAGTATTTTTTAAAAGATTTGATACATTCGGGCAGAGCCTTAAAGAGTTTTGTTCCTGAAAATGATACGCTTTTCTCGAAATATTTATGTTTGTGGCTTGAAGCAATGGAGAGAGAAGGTTAATAATCAGCCCATTGGTAAATCTGCTCAGTGTACGCACCCCCTGCGTGAGAGGTCATTGTGTCCTTGAGAGATGACCTTGTGCCAGTAGGAAGTAGGGCGGAAGTCCGTCTCATCCCCCAGCTTTTCCCCCTGCTTGTAGTTTCTCCTTGGGCCCGATAAGAAAGCGGACCTGTTGCTTCGATGCTTATCGTACTTTATACCTCTCTCCCCCCTCAAACCCATCTAGTCATTTACATAGAAACTCCATTAGGGCGACTCTTTCTTGGCCGAGCTTCCGACTTAAATTCGTGGTATTAAGCCTTCTACAACGGTCCTCTTACCGGACAAGTCGTGCAAGTCCAAACTACAGGGGCTGCGTTCACGAAGCAGATTTCCCACGTGCTGGTATGACACCCCTCTCTCAGACGTACATTCTCTTTTACCAGATTTCCCTTAAGGGAAATCAGCTTTTCAGGTCGTTCTCAAGACGCGATTTTCGAAAAATTTCCTCAAATGTCCTCAATCCAACCAAATAGAGTTCACAAAAGGTCCGCTCAAAACTGTATATATAAACACCAGGGTCGCCGAGCATATCAAAAGTTTGAAAAAGTTTCGGACAGAAGAATCAGCAATAGCGGAACACTTCTGGGAAACTAATCACAGCATCAAATTCGATGAAGTCAAGGTGCTGGCAAAGGTGGACCGATACCAAGAAAGACTTGTTCGAGAAGCCATAGAAATAGATAAATACCCAAACAACTTCAACAGAGAGGATGGATACAGACTCAGCAAACTCTGGAAGCCTGCCATTCCACAGAGACCACGGACAAGAAACATAAACGACGGTATAGCGGGTGAACGACCACCGGAAGAAGTATCCGTAGACACCTGGAAGGGAAGACTCCGCCCAAGGAAACCGGATAAGACTTACTTATATACCTGACGTGAACACACACTCTTCAGTCTCAGAGATAGCTTTGAGGAAGCTAGAAGCATCTAGCGAAACGTTGGCAACAAAAATGCAGTACTCGAAGACCTTAACAGTATTAATGACCAGGACCGTGGAAGTCTACGAGTATATATGTATATATAAAGTTTGTCCCAAGTTCCCGTGCCACCCCCTTTAAAATATCCAATTATTTTAATACAAAACTGAGACTTAGTGTGCTATAATTGTGACCCCTGAAGTATCCTTTCAGTCCACATTCAACCTCCTAACCTTCTCCAGTACTTCTCCAGCGTCCCTAACTTTGGAATTTCCAACCGTATGCCATACTTTTTATGACGTATTCTTCAAAATCAAATTCTAAAAAGGAGTTCATATCTGTGAATTGTTCGATTTCATTCTCCCTTTAGCCGTAAAATGCAGAAATCTTTATTTCAGAAACGCCATGTTTTATTGAAAAAATGCTACGATATAAAAGATGT
Source organism: Riptortus pedestris (assembly GCA_019009955.1). Classification (NCBI taxonomy): domain Eukaryota; kingdom Metazoa; phylum Arthropoda; class Insecta; order Hemiptera; family Alydidae; genus Riptortus; species Riptortus pedestris. The sequence continues at coordinate 145,212,904 of CM032232.1, read as the reverse complement.
AGTAAATAGAAAAAAAACTATTACTGTTATCTTATGTGGTTGTCGGTCATTCGGGTTGAAATAATAAACAATTCAGTTTTACGCCATTTATTATTAATATATTTTATATATAAATGCAATGTTGCAGGACTTGAATAAGGTATTAAATTTTACCTGAACGTCGGCAAGCTGTTGTGGTCTTTTTAAGCCTATGTGGCCGAAATCCATGTCAGATAAGGGTAGTTTTCATTTATATTGAATCTCTCCGATAAATGGCTTAAGAACAAAATAACATTGCTTTTACGACTAAAAAAGTTTTGGTTTGTATTAGTCTTAAGTCCCCAACGTTTGAGGATTTACTCCAAATTGTAAGAATATATGTATATATATTATATCGGTAGCTATATATAGGCTGATAGATGGGATCTATAAGTGGTGGAGGCCCATCCCTCGGAGACACGCTACGATGCGCGTCATGGCTCTATGACCGGCGACAATGGGCTCTGTTTCGATTCTAACTATCTCTTCTTCAGGGATTCATCTCCCCATCTGCTTCACCCACTTCCTTATTTCTTCCGCTTTGCTGATTCAATAATCTGACCCACATTTGCCCCACCGTCAATGATGCGGCTCCACTTTCCCACAAATTACTGATTGATAAGTTAGATTCTCGTATAAGAACGTGATGTATGCGATTGTATCCTGTTAGTCCGTTAGTAAATGCTTTTTGCAATTGTTCTACGTCGCTAATACGTTAAATACCCATATAAAAATCCTCAAGCACTCACCAAAATACCCATATAAAATCCTCAAGCACTCTCCCAAAATACCCATATAAAAATCATCAAGCTCTCACCCAAATACCCATATAAAAATCATCAAACTCTCACCCAAATACCCATATAAAAATCCTCAAGCTCTCACCCAAATGCCCATAAAAATTCTCAAACACTCCCTTAAATACCCATATAAAATCCTCTAGCACTCTCCCTTAAATACCCATATAAAATCCTCAAGCACTCTCCCAAATATCCATAAAAAATCCTCAAGCACTCTCCCAAATACACACATGAAAATCCTCAAGCACTCTCCCAAATACCCATATAAAATTCTCAAGCACTCTCCCAAATATCCTTTTAACATCCTCAAGCACTCAGCTCAACATCTCAATTCCCCTTGAAACGATTATTCAAATTAAAATTAAAAAAAAAAATATAATCATTTTTTGAAGCGGATCGTGAGAATGAATGATTCAGGCGAATTAAGAACTCTTTGATTCTCCAACAACTTATATTGTCATTAAGTGTGTTCAACAGGTAAATATGAACAAGTGAGGTTTATTAAAGTGGGGTTTTAATGACGCATGCCCACATACATACACACAAACCTAACAAAATGAGAAAGAGCTATGTTTTGGCTTGTAAAGAGATCAAAATGCAAATTGGTCCCTGTCCTCGACCTTTCAATGTGGCCTTTGGTAACAGCCGACTTTGGGACAGTGGGAAATCCTATAATAACTTATTTTTTGACAAATAATCTTATTATTCTTCGGGTTCTCTCATTTCGTTTTAACGACGTATCAAAACAGACAAAGAAGAGCTAGGACCGACACACACGGTATTGATGGAAGAAAATCAGGTTTATATGTTGTACCATGGCATTTATGACGGATTTCAAATAATGGGACAAGCATAGTGCCAGCAGCATATTGGTATCACATGTGTGGGCATTGATTTCCGTTTGTACATAACGGTTAAAGAGATTTGATGCTTGGACAACGTATTTTTCCCCATGATTTTGTGGAAAATAGACATCCACTTTTGCCACGAAAGCTAATCTTGTCTGGCTATCTTTAGATTACCGACCATTTCTCACCAGGATTTGGCTAAGGAATTTATTAATAAGTTCGTCTCTCAGTAAATTCCTTCTGCTCAAGTGGGATTCGAACCAGCAGACCAAGAGAGATTAAGAGAAAACTCACAAAGCTAACCCCTAACTATTTAAGTTGATCTCTTGCTGAAAGAGAAAGACTATATCTTCTCCTTTACTATACAGTGAAAGCTATCAGAGTCGGGTTCTAATATTGGAATCAGATGTCCTGAAATAGACACAATAACTATCTCCCTAACATTCTATCTAGAAACAACATATTGCAGAGAAGGGCTTCCTTCCAGTCATATCAGGTTTCCTTGCTGTTGGAATACCTCACGGATCACCTCAAAACCCTTTTATTCTTTATTTCCCCCTGAGTATTGGCCTTATTTAAACAATTCTTGAAATTTAAACTAGCCTCTGAAGTAGGCATGGGCGACCTTTGACATGTTCGCGAGCTGTTTTTAGAAGTAGTACATTTTAATTAGTGTTCACAATTTTTAACGATAGACATCAGAGATTAAATTATACGACAATGTAATTATAATACAATTTATTAAAATAACAAAATGAAATTAAAAAAATAATAGGTATAACATTATAATTAAATCGTAAAAGTTGGAATTATTACAAACAACGAAAGTTAAATAAAAGTCCGTCACGCAGGGACAGCGTAAACTAAGCAGATTTCCCACGAGTAGTTTTACAATAGAGAAATTTCACGAGAGCCGAAGAGTTAAGAAAACGGCCGAACTAGCTTTTGGCGGGAAACTCACTCTCATCCGTTATCCGCCCCGATTTCATAAAATTGCAAATATCTCGGTTAATATACAAGATAGAGAATAAATGTATATAACAATATTTATAGTAAATTAAATGTGCAATAAGATTGATTCTATACAATTTTTCGATCCGACGTATAGTAACGGAAATATTTCAAATTTTAGAAAATCCTCCCCTCTAACCCCCCTCCTCCCACTGGTCCGATTTCAGCCATTGACGAACTTGATCTTTCTTTTTACATAAAACGACTAAATATCGAGTTTGGTAACGATCAAACAAAAATTGCGACCACTAGAGCGGTAACAAACATATATATATATATATATATATATATATATATATGCATATATATACATATATATATATATACATACGTACAGTTTTGAACGGACCTCATTTTCGTCATCTACTAGGTAGGATCGATAGACATTTGAAGAAAAATGTCGAACATTCCATCATGAGTACAACCTCAATAGCTGATTTCCCTTAAGGGAAATCTGCTAACAACACCGAATTCAATGAGACACTTGAGCTTGAATTTGGGAAACTAATCCATCGACGTTTGGATTAATTCCACTGATACAAAGACGAAAAGAATTTTCTAAATTATCGTCAGTCAGCCTTGTACGATGTTTTGATTTATTAACTTTCATTATTGAAAAATAACTGTTCGCATTTATCGATACTGCCAAACGCACAAATCTCTTCTGATCTTTCTCGTTTGGAGTAACTAGTGTAATACTTTTGTTTAATTGGCTTTTTCAGAAAGTCTCGCGGGTCGGATCAAACCTTACCGCGGACCGGTTGTTGCCCACATATGCTATTGTAATGAGGATCTCTGTGAGAGGGAGGTGATGATAGTCCTATTTCTCTTAAATACATATATTTTACAAATAGATTAAAAAGTAGTTAACACCAAAAAAATATAAACACCATAAAAACTAATTAAACGGGAATGGGACTGGCTATCAGATAAATGGGTATGACAAAGGTCTCTCACCTAGGATTATCCATGGCCAATACATGCTGAGGGTCTGCTCTGCTACAGCACTGACACGCACACCCAGTCCCTGCCTGCTGGACACTGTCCCCCCGGCCTCACCTCTTGCACCGGTCAGCAGAAAACCCCTCTCTAGCACCAGCCAGCCCCACCCAAGTAAACTCATATTAAATAATTAATATCTTACACAATTACCTTATACAAATACATGATTAATAGCTATTAACTAAACACACTACCCTTTACAATTAAACTAAACACACTACCCTTTACACTATAAAGGTTTAGTGATATGGTAGCACAATCCTAGGTGCAGGAGAATGCCTTTAGGAACGGTCGAAAAAGTAACAAATTGCATCTTCGTTAGCATACCATTTAAGTGTATAAGTTCCACTATTAGGGTATTCCTTTCTCGAAGGGGTACATGTTTTACTTTAAATATAAGTGATCATCTACTAAGATTGGTGGACGCTTGATGAAAATTTCGAAAATTGTGCTAGGCTGAAGCGGTGATTTTTCTTTAGACTGTGTTAAAACTGCCAAAGATTATTGTTTATATAAGCCCCAAATTGCTGTGAAATAAGAAGTTAGTTGAAGAATATGCGTGACGTTGTAAAATGCAGAGATGGCTGATGTCACCGTGAGTCACGTCATTGTAATTCATATCCCGGCCAGCATATATATTCTCCATGTGTTCTGCAAGTCCCCACCTTGTATACCATGGGCCAACAATGTAGAGATTACTGGTCTCTCACTTTGCAAGTCTCCTTCTCTTGTATACAATGTACCTCCAACACTGTGTTTCTAGCCTAAAGCAAAATCTCACATTTTGCAAGCCACCTTCTCTTGCATACAATAAATATATCGTTCTCTAGCAAAAAATAATATCGTTCATTTTGCAATTCTCCTTCTCTTGTTTAGAATGTACCTACAACACTGTGTTTCTTGCGTAAAGTAATATCTCCCACTTTGCAAGTCTTCTGTTGTATATAATGAACTTACAACACTGTGTTTCTAGCGTAAAGTAATATCGATTACTTCGCAAGTCGTTCTTCTGTTGTATGCAATGAACCTACAACACTCTGTGTCTAACCTAAAGTAATATCTCTTACTTCGCAAGTCCTTCTTCTGTTCTGTTGTATACAATGAATCTACAACATTGTGTTTCTAGCCTAAAGTAATATCTCCCACTTTGCAAGTCTTGTATTGAATACAATTAACCTAGAACACTATGTTTCTAGCCTAAAGATATATCCTTCACTTTGCAAGTCTTCTCTAGTATATAATGAACCTACAACACTGTGTTTCTAGCCTAAAGTAATATCTCTTACTTTGCAAGTCTTCTGTTGTATACAATGAACCTGCAACACTCTGTGTCTAGCCTAAAGTAATATCGATTACTTCGCAAGTCGTTCTTCTGTTGTATACAATGAACCTACAACACTCTGTGACTAGCCTAAAGTAATATCTCTTACTTTGCAACTCTTCTATTGTATACAATGAACTAACAACACTTTGTTTCTAGCCTAAAGCAATATCTTTCACTTTGTAAGTCTTCTATTGTATACAATGACCCTACAACACTGTGTTTCTAGCCTAAAGTAATATCTCTTACTTCGCAAGTCTTTTTCTGTTGTATACAATGAACCTGCAACACTCTGTGTCTAGCCTAAAGTAATATCGATTACTTCGCAAGTCCTTCTTCTGTTGTATACAATGAACCTACAAAACTCTGTGTCTAGCCTAAAGTAATATCTCTTACTTCGCAAGTCGTTCTTCTGTTGTATACAATGAACCTGCAACACTCTGTGTCTAGCCTAAAGTAATATCGATTACTTCGCAAGTCGTTCTTCTGTTGTATACAATGAACCTGCAACACTCTGTGTCTAGCCTAAAGTAATATCGATTACTTCGCAAGTCGTTCTTCTGTTGTATGCAATGAACCTACAACACTCTGTGTCTAACCTAAAGTAATATCTCTTACTTCGCAAGTCCTTCTTCTGTTGTATACAATGAACCTACAAAACTCTGTGCCTAGCCTAAAGTAATATCTCTTACTTCGCAAGTCTGCCGCTTCTATTGTATACAATGACCCTACAACACTGTGTTTCTAGCCTAAAGTAATATCTCCCACTTTTCACGTCTTCTGTTGTATACAATGATCCTACAACACTGTGTTTCTAGGGGAAAGTAATATCTCCCACTTTTCACGTCTTCTATTGTATACAATGACCCTACAACACTCTGTGTCTAGCCTAAAGTAATATCTCTTACTTCGCAAGTCTTCTTCTATACTGGATTTTGTTCTAATCGTTTCCAGAATTACCATTTATACACAACTGGGATATGTGCTACAGACCTTGGCATGTGTTGCTCGCCATACACGGCTGTTTTAAGGAAGAGACCTGATTTAAATGCATGATGAGTATAACAGAAGGAAATTGCTAACGATTAGAGCGAATGTACTCCCAAATTGTACGTTGTTTCCACGAGGCATAAGTGCCATATTTGCCTGAAATGTCAGACCACTGGTCTAGATGGTCATCAGGCTGGTTTTAAATTGCTCCTAACTCATTCGTACTAAAAGAGTAACATTTGAGCTTCCCCCAAAACATGGAGGGCTGCCTTGTGACACTGATTGCTGTAACTCACAAATGCAGGTGCTGCGTAAACCAAGCAGATTTCCCGCCTCCTGAAATGTAATGCTGATGATATCATCTCATTTTGTATTCTATCTTTCCCCCTATAATGTTTAAGACATCCAGTTGAAAAGAACATAAAATGTAAGCTGGTGCAATTATTTTTTGTGCTATGTCAACAAGGTTTTAATTTAGAACGGAGGGAGGGATGGATGCATAACATTTTTGAGCCACCTCATAACAACGAATAACTGAAATATAAATGATTTCAGCAAATTTCGTTTTGAAGAAATCAGCTTTGGATGTTTTACACGATTTTCTAAAAAGGTTTAAAAATCCTACTTACTTAAATACTTCTTAGGGTACGACAAAAATGGGTTCTTATACTCGCGCGCGCCGATGTGTGTATGCCTTCGTGCGCGATTGTGTGAGTCCTCGCGCGCGTGTTTGTGTGTTGGTACGTTTTATTTGCTTTTCGATTGATTGTTGCCAAAGTCGATATATAAGCGTTTCATGAAAAACGAAAGATTTTTAGAGGGTTAGAATGGTGGAAAATTAACATTTTTGAATAGGTCTTTACATGCTATTGAGGTCGTACTCATAACGCGATTTTTGAAAACTTTTCTCAAACATGCATCAATCCTTACTAGATGACAAAAATTATGTCAGTTCAAAATTATATATATTTGTCTGTTTACACTATCTGTCGCAATTTTTGTTTGATTGTTACCAACCTGGATCTTTAAACGTTTTATTAAAAAATAAAGATTAAGTTCGTTAACGGCTGAAATCGGACCAGGGGGAGGGGGTTTAAAGGGGGAATTTCGAAATATCTCCTATATTATACGTCGCATCGTGGTCTACAAATGTTTTATATGCATTTTTTCACTATCTTAGCATTTTTTAGTTTTCGGCCATTAGTAAACCACCACTCCTACCCATGTCATATTAACAATTAGCTGTTACATCGTGAACCACTTTATTTAGGACTTAATTACCTAATACTGTTCTCATTGCACTTTAAAATTTTAATATGAATGCAAATACGTGGCGCACGTGGGAAATCTGCTTCGTTAACGCAGCACCTGCGTGACAGGTATTTTTTTCCAAGTTGTTCAGTAATTCGTATTTATTAGTTTCCAGAGTTCATATAAAGCCAGCTCATGCAATTTCATTTTCTCGACACAATAAACATGTTATCCCTATCTTACTGTACATTTTCGATTTACATAGGATTCTTATTACTGGGGATATGGTGTATGACGTCAACGCGTTATTGCGGCAGGTACCAAATGTGTTTAATTTAGGCATTATCTGCAAAGTGATTGTTTTTTTGGTGCAGGGTTTAGTTCTCGTAGGAATCCTAAACTTTTCCCAAAGTTTTAATAATTCAACACACGATTATATTAGCGCTTTCACCCGAAGTGAATTTCACCTCTGCTATGTTACAGAAAAAAGCCGACAAATCCTGTCCATGAATTGTTAACCATTAATACCTGTTTAACATTGAAAACTGCATGAGAAGAAATGTGTTCTCATGCAGTTCTTGAACTTTTCGCCATTTTGAAATATACTTGGTTGTTACAAAAGTCCTTGTGCATATCAAGTTGTTTACATTGAGGTCTCTAATTTAATCCTTATTTCATCTCTGACGAATACAATTCTTATGTCAATGTTTACATTAACTAATCCTCTAATTATTTATGTACGCCAACTGTCCCTGCCTTTCATTCAGTTTATTAAATTTCACTAGAAATGTCGGAAGAAAAATTTGTCATCCGCGGCCTTCTTAGGCATTATTGGAAAAAAGGTTTTAGTGCAAAGGCCTCAGCCGAGGAAATTTGTGCAGTGGAAGGGGAAAGTGTGGTGCATCGAAACACGGCCGCATTTTGGTTCAGGCGGTTTAATTCTGGGAATACAAGCCTTGAAGATGAACCATAGTTTCAGGTCGTCCTTCAGTCGTCGATGATCCAGTGCTACTTGAGTCTGTTGGTCGGAATCCACATGTCACAACTCGAGGATTAGCCGAAGAAATGGGAGTTTGTGAACTGAAATTTGACTGAAATGTGAAATTTTGTGAACAAGGACTTTTGTAACAACCTAGTATATATAAAAATATCCCCCAGGCCCGATGTCTGCATTAACTAACTAGATCTTTACTAAATCGTTGCTCATTAATCAGAAAAAAAAGACTTACTGATAAGGAGGGACACTTCGAAATGGAGTAGGGAAATAAATATAAAGTATTGAATGAAAAAAATATATACAACAAATATCTATACAAAAATGTAATTTGAAAGAAAAGTGACCCTGGGCCCGAAACATAACATTAAATTGTTACTTTATGTCAACTTCAGTCTGGAAGGTGTGTGTATCTGTGTATATATAATTAAAATAAAATTGGAAATATGACCCGTTGAAAAATTACAATTTGCTGAAGAAATTTATAAATTACTAGAAAATTTGAGAACTTATTATGGATAAAATAGTTATTTATTATACAAGTGACGAAAGTAGATCATTTTACAACCCGAGTGAAACGTTTACCCACACGAGCGAAGCGAGTGTGGTAAATTCATGAGAGTTGTAAATTCTACTTTCGTCACTAGTGTAATATTAAATTTTTTCTGTAATCGTGTAATACATGATCAGATCTAACCAGAATATGAACAAAATTAGGATGTTGTGAAGATTATGGTATGTTGTTGATAGGTTATGAGCATGGTTGTGAAAGGTTATAAGCATAGTTATAAAACAACTAGTGATGATTGTGAAGTAGTGCATAGTTATAAACAAGTGCAGTTTATAAACAAGGAAGGTAATTATTATTATATTTAAATTTTGAAATATATTGATTATTTCCACCAATAATTCATTCACATTTCAATTTATTTTGTTAAAATAAATTCTTACAATGTTAAGAAACATTTAAAAGCATTTAATTTCCAACTTCAAATTATTCTTTAATTTATACTTATTACTAATTAAGAAGGCAATTCACTTTCTTCACTCTATTGCAAAATGTTTCACTTTCTTCACTCATTTCAGTTTAGTAATGTTACCATTATTCAGCGATTACAGAAAAAATAATTTGTTTTATTTAATTTTCTTGTTTATTCTATTTTTTTCTTATTTGTTATTTATTTTATATTTCAATAGTTCTTAAAAATATTGTAATGATTTTAACGTGTTTTAAATACTTACATTAAATTTAACAATTACATGTTGTGGTCAGGTATTATACGTAACTTGTAGACAATAAACTAACCTTTCGTAGGGTTACTTCGAGAAGGAAATAAATAAAGAAAATACTTATTTATGTGTGTGTGTGTGTGTGTGTGTGTGTGTGTGTGTGTGTGTGTGTGTGTGTGTGTGCGTGCGTGCGTGTGTGTGTGTGTGTATATATGTTTGTTTCATAAAGGTTTAGTGCGAAAAACTACTAGATTATCATCGCCCTGTAATATCTACAACTCTCGTTTTGGTTAAGTACCTGCATTTTGAGAGTAAACTGTGAATAAGTAAATTTTCAATATTGCATTTCATGCAAATCTGTATTGTAATTATATCCTCATCCATATCGCCTTTTAAAATTTTACAATATAAACAAGGATATAAATACTCGTCATTTGAATTTCTTTATTAAATTTGTAATTTCCACAAAATCAAACAATTTATATAGCTCTTCGGGGTCGTTTCCAAGGGCCACTGCTATGTAATTGGAAATATTGCATTCGTTTCGTATATTTGTATACGAACGGAGCTCCATTAATATATGGTAGATAGTTAAATCTGAGTTACACTTCCCACATATCAGGGGTTAATCTTTTGTCATAAGATAACTATGTGTAAATCTTTTGTGTCCTATTCGGAGTCTTCCTAGTACGACTTCATCTCTTCTGTTTTCTCTTGTCGCATATTGCGATGGACGGATGGAGGTTTTAAGTGTTTTTAATTTATTGTTCTGGGGTTCGTTCCACATTTGTTGTCATGCTTTATGAATATCCTCTTTGAGTACATATATACGGGTATATATATATATATATATATATATATATATATATATATATATATAATGCAATACATATTCCTATTGGTTGTTAATATTAGTTTGATTTTTACCAAACTCGACATTTAACGGTTGACATAATGGCGGGGTTGGCCTGTCACGTGAGAAATCATTGTTAGGTTAGATTAGCGCATTTTGAACATCTCAGCTGATTGCTGTCACCATATTGGAAGCCAGTTTCATCCCAAATTTGTCCTAAAAAAGAAATAAGATTGTCACGTCGCATTGAGACTGACATGAGTCGGGAAGGACCTGCCTTTCGGTGAATGGTTCTTCCGAAATAGGTCCGTTCTGGATTCCCTTTTGGTGACCCGTTCCTCTAACTCGTTCCTCAATAGCCTTCTAACGAGTCACTAGTCACCAGTCACCGGTTCTAATAGAGCCGAGAGAATACCTCCTGAATGGAGTCGTTCTTTCTCTCCCGCAGCTCTCACAACTGAACCTTTCATCGTGCCACTTAAATTTATTAAAGTGACACTGTTCTTCTCGGTTCCACGACATTTTCCTTCCTGATTATAATGATCTCTGCTCTCTCTCCCTCTCTGATCTCCGTGGGAGGTCTCTGCCATACAATATAATAGTGAACAGTTATTGATTTAATTGACTGTCGTGAACTGTTCATCCCAGATTTATTTCAATATGTAATAAAATGTCTGTCACGCAGGGGCTGGGTTAACTAAGCAGATTTCCCACGTGAGTCACGTATTCTCATTTATCTCAAAACGTTTAAGTTCAATGAGAACAATTTTTGGTATTTATGCTTAAAATAGTGTACTTCATGATATAACAGGTTATTATTAATATGGCATGATCAGGAATGGGGGTTTTCTGAAGGCCGAAAACTAAAAAAAGCAAAGCAATTTTGTTTAATCGTTACTAAACTCGATATTTAATCGTTTTATGTAAAAAGAAAGATCAACTTCGTTAATGGCCGAAATCCGACCAGTGGAAAAGGAGGGTTATGAGAAGAGAATTTTCGAAAATTCGTAATATCTCCGTTATTATGCGTCGGATCGAAACATTGTATAGAAGTAATCATATTGTAAATGTAATGTTCACTAAATGTTGTCATGTACGTATTTCCAGTATCTTCATTATTAACCAAGATATTTGCTTTTTATAGTTTTCAGCCTCCGCTAAGCCGTTATATAATAAAACACATCATTTGAAGCATAAATACTAAATATTGTTTTGATTGAACTTTTATTTTTTGAGATAAATGCAAATGCGTCTCACAGGTGGGAATTAGAGGGGGAGATTTTGAAATTCGAAATATCTTCGTTACTATAAGTCGGATCGAAAAAGTGTATAAAACAAATCTTATTGCAAATTAGATGTACTATAAATATTGTTATATATATTTATTCTCTATCTTGAATATTAACCGAGATATTTGCATTTTTCAGTTTTCAGCCTTCAGCAAACACCCACTTTTACTCGTGTTACAACAATACTCAATAAACAATACTCTGTTATATAATAAACTACATTATTCGATACTTAAATACCAAATATTATATTCCAGAGACCTTAATTATACGAGATACATGCAAATATGTGCTTGTGAGCAACCCCCCCCCCCTTAAATTCTTGGACTAATAAAATGTGATTGATTGAGATAAAATTTATTCTGATTCATTATAAATTACAGTACTAGATATAGTACATAGTTTTCAATCAACTCAATGTGTGATACTCTGATATGTCTCAGTTATTGTATTTATCAGATTTCCCTTAAGGGAAATCAGCTATTGAGGTCGTACTCATGACGCGATTTTCGAAAACTTTCTTCAAACGTCCAGCGATCCTACCCAGGGGATGACGAAAATGAGGTTCGTTCAAAATTATATATATATATATATATTTGTCTGTTAACGCTCTAGCTGTCGCACTTGTTTGATCGTTACCAAACCCGATATGTAGACGTTTTATGCAAAAAGACAGATCAAGTTCGTTAATGGCTGAAATCGGACCAGTGGGAGGGGGGGGGGCTTAGAGCCGGGATTTTCGGAAATTCCAAATATCTTCGTTACCATACGTCGGATCAAAACATTGTATAGAACCAATCTTATTGTAAATTAAATTTAATAAACTTGGACCGATAACGGACAAGTTTCCCGCCAAAAGCTAGTTCGGCCCTTTGCCGTAACTGTTCGGCTCTCGTATGGAGATTTCTCTATTGTATAACTTCACGTGGGAAATCTGCTTAGTTTTATGCTGCCCCTGCGTGACGGAGTCTTCTTTCATGTGAGCCGTTAGCAGACCTGTTTGTTTACATTTCAGACGCTTCCGTGGAGAGGTTTCTTATTACCGTTTACATTATTCAATTAATATTCACGGTGGTGTTGTGTTAGCAGTTTGCAGTTTAATCTATAATTAAACTTCACGAATCTTCCTTCACGAAGGAAATCTGCATAGTTTACGCATCTCCTGCGTGTCGGACTTGATTTTGTTATAGTTGTTGTGTTTGTTATCGTTGATGTCCATCTCTTTTTATTATTGTTATTTGAGCAATATCGACTCTTAGCGAATGCTCCAAATAAATGAATTACAAATTTCAAGGCGTGTTTAAATGTTGTTCATTTTTTTAAAAGAAAAAATGGAGAATAAATCGGCAGAGCGACCATCATTGGGGAAATCTGCTTATTTTACGCATCTCATTCTTGACGGGCTTCCTTTAACTTGTTTCTTGTTGTAATTCATGCACGTGTCTCTGCAAAAGCTATTTGGACAGTGAGTTAGCCGTGAGGGAGGTTTTGAATCTCGCCCTTGGGACCCGATGACTCTCGGGTGAGTTTTAACTCGTGACTCAGTCCTGAAGTCAGTGCAGGTGATTTAGCTCTGACAGGGGAGGTTTTACCTGTTCTCAGTCACCGTTATAACACAATCACTGCTGCCAAGTCGCCGTGTCACAGTTGCCTCTCTACATCTGCTCGCGGTATCCTTAAATGTAATTAATTTGCCAAGGCTCTGCGATTTATAGTTCAAAGATTGATTTGGATTGGCCGCCGAAACATCTTGGCACTACGTCCGAGTATTAGTAATCCCTGTTTTCTCCACTTGTCGTTTTGTGACACGCGCTACGCGTTTGGCCGAGTCGTTACCTTACTAGGAAACGTTAGGAAAAGGAAATTACTCAAATCCGTTGAATCTAATATAGTCCCTGAGAGATAAATAAAGTCCGTCACGCAGGGACTGCGGAAAGGAAGCAGATTTCCCACGTCTGACACATAAAAGTAAAAGTTCAATGAGAACAATATTTGGTATTTATGCTTCAATTAATGTAATTCCTAATATTACAGCTTATTGTCAATATGACATGAGTAGGAGGGACCGATAGTATTCAGTAGTAGTATTGAGAACAATATTAAGTATTTAGGCATCGAATAATGTGTATCACCATATAATAGCTTATTGTTAATATTCCATGAGTCGGAGGGGTGGGGGGTTACTGAAGGCCGAAAACTATAAAATGCAAATATCTCGGTTAATATTCAAGATAGAAAATTAATGTACACAGTATTTATATTGCGTGTAATTTGCAATGAGATTGGTTCTATACAGTTTTTCGATCCGACTTATAATAACGGAGATATTTGGATTTTTCGAAATCTCTCTCTAACCCCCTCCCCCCTCTCCCACTCGTCCGATTTTAGCCGTTAACGAACTTGATCTTTATTTTTACATAAAACGTTTAAAAACCAAGTTTCGTATCAATCAGACAAATATTTATGACTCAGACACACACACACACACACACACACACACACACACACACACACACATATATATATTTGAACGGCCTCGTTTTCGTCATCTCCTGGGTATGATTGATGGACATTTGAAATTTATTTTCGAAAATCGCTTCATGAGTACGACCCCTTAAGGGAAATCTGTTATAAACAGCAACAAATAACTTGGTTAATATTTGATTTAGAGAAAACGCATCAATCAACAGTTGTGGAAAATTAAATATTTCGTTAAATTTTTCTATAGGGGTCCATCCAAATCTCCCCTCTCCTCTTCCCAAGTCGATTTATGGCATTACCTAATATAATCTTTAGTCTTGCATGAAATTGTTACACATCCGGTATTTAATCGCCAACAAAAAATCATTTACTTTAGAATGTAAATATTAAATGATGGCGATGCACATAGTTAATAAACAATGAAAACAATATTTGGCATTCAAACTTCGAATGTAAAGTGTTATCACCTTATTGGTAAGTTTACTGAAGGTTGGTAACCATAAAAATTACTATATCCATTTAGTTTTCAAGAAAATATATATAGAAAATTAAAACTCGAACTAGAATGGTTATATACAATTATTCGATGCGACTCAGGGCTAAAATATTTCAAGTTAATATTGTCTTCTGCAAGATCCAAGACTTCTCATTACTTTGCACAAGATTATATCACTTGTCGAAGTTCAATGAAAAGCTAAAAAAGCCTTCAATTATTTTTATCTAGTTTTATTATAAATTAGTAAAAATCCTTTTTTAAGTTTTGTGTATTTAATGAGTCTATTTTTTTGTTTTAGGTATGTGAACTCGATATTAAGGACATTTTCGCTGGTCAATGTGTGATGTGTATCTGTTCAAACGTAAGTTACTCTTCCAGTATAGATTTTAAACTGTTGATGATTGCTATATTACCTTGAGATATGAATATGAACCTGAAAAACCGAAGTAACTGTGACCTAATCACATAACAGGTATCGATCACAGTTCCTTCAGTAATCTAGGCCGATATTCTAGACTATCCTGCAAGTCGATTACTTCCCTTTACCAATTAGCCCCTAAAACTTGAATCAAAGTTTGTTCTCATATATAATGTTTAAACATAATTCGGAGACATTTTTATTAATCATTTAATATGAATTAATTGTGAATTTAATTCATTTATTCAAAGTTGGTTTCAATAGTGAGACCGGTTTTCAAAAGATTATTATGCCATCCATATTCATTGTATAGGTTTATGCTTTTTTCCTCTCCTATACTTATATTTTATTATTATATTCTATTATTACTATTTATATTATTTTCATAACCCATTAATGTTTCCATAAACAATATTGTTTCCTACACATAGACTGGTATTCCAATGAACCATGACAGGAATTCACCATACTCCATAGTTCACTCATTTTCTCTTTTTTCGTTATTTTTTTTTTGCTGTTTGCTTTTTTGAGCACATGTGGTTATTGAGTGAATTAATTTATTTTTTATTTATTAATTGATCAAATAAGAGAAAAACGATAAATGATTGTTAAAAAGTAAATATCTACTAATTGCTGATTTGCACAATACTAATATATATTTAGAGTCGCTAGATATGGTTCAGGTCAGTATGATTTGTATGAGATTTAATTTTAATATAACTGAATAGTTGAGCCAACTACAGGCCAATTATCCACTGAGGTTACAGTGTATGATGTTCTCTAGCTGCAGTTGCTGTCATTATAATAAATCCTGCTAGGACATATATTATTATTATATCTACTCCCTTTATAACTATCTTATAGTTCATTATTTCTTACCTTACCTCTGATATACCGAATCCTCAGAATCTCTCTCTCTCTCTCTCTCTCTCTCTCTCTCTCTCTCTCTCTCTCTCTCTCTCTCTCTCTCGCTCTCTCTCTCTCTCTCTCTCTCTCTCTCTCTCTCTCTCGAGCTCTCTCTCTCTCTCTCTCTCTTCGCTCTCTCTCTCTCTCTCTCTCTCTCCTCTCTCTCTCTCCTCACTCTCACTCTCTCCCTCTCTCTCTCTCACTCTCTCTCTCTCTCTCTCTCTCTCTCTCTCTCTCTCTCTCTCTCTCACTCTCTCTCTCACTCTCTCTCTCTCTCTCTCTCTCTCTCTCTCTCTCTCTCTCTCTCTCTCCCTCTCTCTCTCTCTCTCTCTCTTTCTCTATTTCTCTCTGTTTCTCTCTCTATCTCCTCTCTCTCTCTCTCTCTCTCTCTCTCTCTCTCTCTCTCTCTCTCTCTCTCTCTCTCTCTCTCTCTCTCTCTCTCTCTCTTAAACTCTCTCTCTCTCTCTCTCTCTCTCTCTCTCTCTCTCTCTCTCTCTCTCTCTCTCTCTCTCTCTCTCTCTCTCTCTCTCTCTCTCTCTCTCTCTCTCTCTCTCTCTCTCTCTCTCTCTCTCTCTCTCTCTCTCTCTCTCTCTCTCTCTCTCTCTCTCACTCTCTCTATCTCTCTCTCTCTCGGTGTCTCTCTCTCTCTCTCTATCTCTATATATCTCTCTCTCTCTCTCTCTCTCTCTCTCTCTCTCTCTCTCTCTCTCTCTCTCTCTCTCCTCTCTCTCTCTCCTCTCCTCTCCTTCTCTCTACCTCACCCCCTACCCCTTGGCTCTCTGACCCTTGTCTCACTCGCTCTTAGTGTGTAAGCAGAAAAAATCAGATGTTAAAGAGTGCAGTATTTGTTTGCTGAATTAATCTTGAAGTCATACGAAGACTGAAATTTAATAGGATTTGTAGCTTAATATTGCATATAGGCACAAATGTGTGACATACACCTACACATTTAAAGTTCATCTTGGATAACTAAACGGACAAGCGCTTCCTCATTTGGTAATTTCGGCTAGGAGTACACTGAAAAATAAACTTTACTCGTTCAGTAGTTGGCGCTTGAATGACGATTTGAACTAGGGATTGTACTTGGATAAAACCTTAATTCTTCCGTAGTTAACGTTCGCTAGGCGGGTTTTTTTAGGGAATGCACAATGTGCTGACTGTTTGGCTTACCAAATAAAGGGTTAGTACCGGCAGTATGTTTGAAACTGTTGTCATCTCTGTCGGTGAGGCCCTTGTTTCTGCCTGAAGATCTTCAAGTATGTTAAAAGCTACATGGTCGTTTGACAAGACTTAAGATGCAAATTAACAGACTTGGACTAAAACTTAAACTACCTGATAGTGGTAACAGACTTACAAAACCTAATGTCACAGGGATAACTAACTCAGCTCAACTTTTGACGGTTTGAAGATGGTGTCTACGCAACGAAAGCCTAATGCCATCTGTAGTAGATCATCAACCAGTCAGTGGTGACCCTCTTCTATGACAACAGTATCTTTCTGTTTTTGCAGATTTCTCTTAAGTAACCAAATTTAGGTTCAAAACTATAGGTTAATGGTTGAAATCGAACCAGTGGGAGGAGGGTGAGGGTTTAGTGGGGGAAATGTTTGAAAATTCCTAATATCGCTGTCATTATGAGTCGTATCGCAAATTGTTATGGAACGAATCTTGTTAAACTATTGATGCTCTACAATTGTTGTTATATACATTCCATCGTAATTCAAGTGTTAAGAGAGTTATTGTACTTTCTTGTTCACTAGTGTTTCATACCAACACTTGCTTAGTTTATTCAACCCCTTCGTGACGGACGTTCATAGACATGAACTTGCTCTTCAGGGTTGTATGGCTGACATGTTTGCATATTTTACGCAGGTCTGCTACATTTCGACCATGAGGGTTTTGTTGAAGTTGATGCGAGGTTATGTCCTAGACGGACAATGATTACATAGGACGGTGATTATTGGACTGCACATATGGGTGGTGAGTAGCCCTGACTATTGAGGTCGGAGCTGAGGTACTCCATCTAACCGGAGGAATAGAGCCATCCTGCCCTGAGGCATTCCTCGAGTAATCACCCATTGCCCATGGATTACTCATGAATAATCACCCATTGCTCATGAATAATATAACCCATTACCCGCGCCGCGAGTTGGCGCACCTTCAGCCGCTCCCTCTCATAGCAACTGTCTATCAACCTCCTAGCTCCTTACCTTGCAGTGCTAACTTCCTACTCTATAATCGTGCAAGTACACTCTTATTCATTGATCATTCTCATCTATCTAGTTTTAGTGAATACTATCTTTGAAGTACGCCGACGAGATAGTGCTGCTTTCCCGCAATTTGTACTCGTAATATATGTAGTAGACCTACTTGGAGTCGCAATATGATTTGTATTGATTAACAATTCAAGACAATTCGCCCTTTGACCAAAGTAGAAAGTTTATTTACTATTTACAGATTTACTTTTACGGCTTATGGTTTGAACTTCCGTGTTTAAATTCTCATTCAGACAATATGAGTGTTTGAAAGTGGAGTATTATAGTTGTAGTTTGCTAACTCTTTCTGTCTAATTGCTAACATTATTCGGGTTATACAGGATACGGAGGAATGGCTCTCAAACGGTTCTGTTCTAGAGAAGAATTTTTACCCCTTGTTACTGCTTTGTCTGATGAAGAAGGCAACTGGAAACAACTGCATGTCATTGTGATCCTCATTCTCCTCTTGTTTGCTCTTGTGGAAGTCTGGATTTTCCTAAAATGGACAATAACGGAAATACGCTACCGAGGAATTGGGCTTTTGAGGGAATAGGGAACTAAAGGAATAGGCTATTGAGGAACACCGGTGTAAAGGAAGTAGGCTTTAGAGTAAAATTTATGATACTAAAGAAATAGGCTTTAGAGAGAATAGGGTTTTAAAGAAGTAGGCTATTGAGAAAATGGGCTTTAGAAATAGGCAGTACAGAAATAGGCCATTGAGGATAAACGCTGAAAAGATGGCTTTAGAGGGTACTTTACGATGCTGAGGAAATGAGGTACTAAAAGAAATAGGCTATTGAGTAAATGGGCTTTAGAGGAATAGACTATTAGTAGTTAGTAAAGAAATAGACTATTGACGAAAAAAAGCTGCAAAGGTGGCTTTAGAGTGGAAATTACGATGCTGTGGAAATAGGCTTTAGAGGGAATAGCGTACTAAAATAAATAGTATATTAAGGAAATGAGCCTTAGAAGGAATAGGAAATAGGATATTGAGGAAAAACGCTGCTAAGGAATAGGCTTTAGAGAGTAAGTTACGGTGCTGAGAAAATAGGCTTTAGAGGAGGGTACTAAAAGAAATAAACTATTGAGAAAATGTGCTTTAGAGGAAACAAGCTACTGAGGAAATGGATTTGCTAAGGAATAAGTTATTAATAAAATAGGCTTTTGAAGAAATGAGCTTTAGAGGCGATTGGCTTTACATCAGAGATCTTAAAAGTCTTTGTCTCAAAAACCACTTGCGATATTTTTCGGTTTTTGGTAGACCGTCGCTTAGCTAATGAATCCATTTCAACTCATTTCCTTTCAAATGAGATTGACCCCTATCACATCTCACTTATCCCTAATTATTTTTTGGTTCAAATTGACCCCTTGTAGACCGTCATCGAACTCTGGCGGTCCAATAGACCACTTTGGGAATCATCGGTTTCGAAGAATCATCGCATACTCTTAACATATGATGACTTTGAAAACAATATAATATATGACTAAGGGAGCAATTTAAGTTTTGCAATAGGCACATATCAATGGTTCGAATCATTCCAGTCACTATTGAAGATGCATAGGTATAAAACATACAGTATATATTGTATATTGCATAAACTGCAATGCCGTAAGACATGTAATAATGTAATTGCTCATGGGAAACTATTTCCTTAGCTTAGAATACGTTACGAACGTGTGTTTGTACGTCTGAAATCTCTCCGTTGTTTTACTTTTTATTTGGTCGTATGAGCCTTGAGGTTGGAATCTATCCCTTTGCAACCCAGCATGGTGCTAGAATCGAACAGCAATTTAATAACGTGGTTAATATCTTTGTTTTTAATGCAACAACAATCCGACAGGGAATGGGCCAAATTGACCACTTGAAATCACTCTGAGGACGTTTGAAAGGTTTTAGGAGAATTTCCTTAAGGGAAATCAGCAATTGAGGTTGTACTCGTGACGCCATTTTTGAAAAATTTCCTGAAATGTCCATCGATACTACCTAGTAGAGGACGAAAACAGACAGCAGTCCATGTGTGTGTGTTTCATTACGATCGTGTGTTACCGCTCTTTAGTCTAAACCAGAGCAGGGGTCTCCAAACTTTCCAGTCTTAGGGCCATACTGATTACTCCAGTAAGTTCCGAGGGCCATAACCATATTATCATTGTTGCCTAATTTGTTAGTTATTATATACTGAAGTTAAATTTTCTGCATATTATACATGTCTTTACTCATTACAATTCTGTGTTTCTTTATCCAACTTATCACAAAAACAATAACAATAAGCCTACAACAATGTTATGAGTAGTTAGCCCATGACCATATCATTGTAGATATTAATAATTATTCAACATAAAATTAGAATACTTCAGTAAACTAAATTTAATTTGCTATAAAAAATATATTCTCTAAAACTTTAAGTATGCTAGCTCTCCGCGGGCCGGACAAAATCTGTCCGCGGGCCGGATGTGTCCCTCGGGCCGTAGTTTGGAGACCCCTGCTCTAAACGATATTTAATCTTTTTTTTTTTGTAAAAAGAAAACTGAAGTTCGTTAATGGCTGAAACCCGACTAGTGGGAGGGGGGAGGTTTAGAGGGGAGGAATTTCGAAAATTCTTAATATCTCCGTTATTACGCGTGGGATCGAACAATTGTATTGAACCAATCTTATTTCAATGTAATGTTCTATAATTATTGTTATGTACGTATTTCCAATATTTTGATTATTAACCGAGATATATGCATTTTATTGTTTTCGGCCTTCAGTAAACACCCGTCCTACTCATGTCATATTAACAATAAGCTGTTATATTATGATTATTTGGAGCTTAAATGCCAAATATTATTTTCGCTGAACTTTTAGCAGATTTCCCTTAAAGGAAATCAGCTATTGAGGTTGTACTCATGACGAAATTTTCGACATTTTTCTTCAAATGTCCATCGATACTACCTAGTAGAGGACGAAAATGAGGTCTGTTCAAAACTGTATATATATATATATATATATATATATATATATATATATATATATATATATATATATTTGTCTGTTAACGCTCTAATGGCTGCAATTTTTTGTTTGATCGATACCAAACTCGATATTTAAACGTTTTATGAAAAAATAAAGATCAAGTTCGTTAACGGATGTAATCGGACAAGTGGGAGGGGGGTTTAGAGCGCAGGATTTTCAAAAATTCGAAATATCTCCGTTACTATATGTCAGACCAAAAACTTGTAGTGAACCAATCTTATTGCAAATTAAAGTTACTATAAATATTGTTATATACACTTATTCTCTGTCTTGCATGTTAACCGAGATATTTGCAATTTTATGAAATCGGGCGGATAACAGATGAGAGTGAGTTTCCCGCCAAAAGGTAGGTCGGCCGTTTTCTTGACTCTTCGGCACTCGTGAAATTTCTCTATTGTAAAACATCACGTGGGAAATCTGCTTAGTTTACGCAGCCCCTGCGTGACGGACTTTTTTATTTTTGAGATAAATGGCACACGTGTTGTACTTCCTGGTTATAGCCGAATACATTGAGCTTTTCTCTAAGCTGGCATTACGTTCTTCTGTGGCAGAGTTCTCGTGGGAAGTTTATTTTTATATTATTCATTGGTGTTGTAGTTTTATTATCAGTAAACCTCGGTCGGAACGCGGCTATAAAGCTCTGAAGGACGGAGGAGCGCCCAGGAGGTATTTTCCTTGGGGCGTTTCGCAAGTCGGTTTTCCACGGTGTTGCGATACACCAGTCTTCTGCTGGAGGACAATAGGACCGGCAATATTTCCCATTCCACAGCTGATTAGAAACATAACCTCTGGAATACTATAGCTATTCAATTCGGTGGGAAGGTTTGTCAGCGTCACCAATACTGACCTCGGTCTTGTAGGACAAAGTTTTGTCCCGCCCGAGTCTGGGAACTTAATGACCAGGCATAGTGCTGTCAAATCCTTATCAGTCCTTATCAACTAGGCTGTACAGTTTTATTTGGCCCACCAATATCATTTGTGAAGTAACGAACTAAATTTAAATTCCCTTAACCAATCGGTCAAATGGCGGAAGATCGACAAAGTGACATTTATTATACGAGATACTTGCAAATATGTTCATTTCATTTTATATATATTTTGAATGGTATCTTTTGAAATAGTTTTTTTTCTTCCTTTGTGCTACTATTAGCAGACCAGACCCTTTGGGGAAATCAATTATTGAGATTGTACTTGGGACGCAATTTTAAAAAGTGTCCTCTAATGCCCATCGAGGATGAGGTCCATTCAAAATTGTATATATATTTGTCTGTTAACGCTGTAGCTGTCCAAATTTTTCTCTCATCGTTATCAAACTGGATACTTAAACGTTTCATGTAAAAATGAAGATCAAGTTCGTTAACGGCTAAAATCGGGCAAGTGCCCCTACCCTCTTGCCTTTAGAAATGGAAATTTCGAACATTTTTAAAATATCTCCGTTATTATACGTCAGATTGAAAACTTGTATATACCCAATCTCAAAGTAAATGTAATATTCCTTAAATGTGTTATATTATATTAAATATTAATCTAAATATTTCCATATTTTCGTTTTCGGTTAGCAGTAAACCTCCACTCCTACTCATGTCATATTAACAATAAGCTGTTCTATTATGGACCACTTCATTCCAAGGCTAAAAGCCAAATACGGTTTTCATTAAACAATTACTTTACGAGTCACATGCAAATACCTCATATGAAGACGTCGTCATTGTTTACTTGATCTATGCTGTACTCGATATTTAGGATTTCATTTATTTTTATAAATGCTCCAAAATGAATAATTTATTGGATTTATTATTGTAGTTATTTAAATTGATATTTGCATTATATTATTTACCAATGCATACGCGTTTGTTTTTAAATAACTTTTTTCTGTAATCGTTGAATAATGGTAACATTACTAAACTGAAATGAGTAAAGAAAGTGAAACATTTTGCAATAAAGTGAAGAAAGTGAATTGCCATCTTAATTAGTAATAAGTATAAATTAAAAAATAATTTGAAGTTGGAAATTAAATGCTTTTAAATGTTTCTTAACATTGTAAGAATTTATTTTAACAAAATAAATTGAAATGTGAATGAATTATTGGTAGAAATAATCAATATATTTGAAAATTTAAATATAATAATAGTTACCTTCCTTGTTTTTAACCTGCACTTGTTTATAACTGCACTACTTCACAATCATCACTAGTTGTTTTATAACTATGCTTATAACCTTTCACAACCATGCTTTTAACCTACCAACAACATACCATAATCTTCACAACATCCTAATTTTGTTCATATTCTGGTTAGATCTGATCATGCATTACACGATTACAGAAAAAACTCGTGAAATTACGAATTACGGTAAACGTTTCACTCGAGTTGTAAAATGATCTACTTTCGTCACTTGTATAATAAATAACTTTTTCCCTATATATTTTAATTGTGTTATATTATATTAGCAACATTACTAACACAAATTGGGGCAAACATTTTGCTAAATGTTCGTAAAATATAAGCCAATAAACTATAAACTATCTGCTTATCCACATGTACTTTCAAATCACATGAATTTGAAAGGATCATATTTTTTTTTTCTCAGGAGCGATTGAAATTCTGAGAAACATCATTCTGAAATCGCGTAATGAGAAATACTTTACTTAATTGCATCCAAACTTCTTGAATTTCAGAACTTGGAAGTCTATAATTCATGTAGGCGGCCTAGTTGTATACTTACTGTTAAACATGACTTTTTTTTGCAATTTACTGTTCTTTTTTTTTAAAAAAAAAACATGTTAATATACAATTCGGGTAATAAAACGAGAAGAAAGATAGGAGCCAGTTGTGAATTTAAATGTGGGCGTTTAGTGGCGAAATGTGGGGCTTAGGAGAAACTCCAAGACTGAGTCTATTTGCATTCGGTACAGTCATATTGCTTAAATTAAATATGACTACACGTGATGCGTTCCAATTCGCCGGACACATTTTTCTTGTAGGTCGACCTAAATCTTTAACCGTTTCCTTCAAGAATTTTTGGGCAAAGCAAACGTCAGGCATGTATCAGAGTTTTTTTCCATCATGTGCCACATTATTCTTTAAAATGAATTTTAATTATAATATTTAATGAATGTACTATCCTTAAATTGTTTTAGCAGATTTCCTTTAAGGGAAATCAGCTATTGAGGTCGTACTCATGACACGATTTTTGAAAAATGTCTTCAAATGTCCATCGATCCTACCTAGGAGATGACGAAAATGAGGTCCGTTCAAAACTATATATATATATATATATATATATATATATATATATATTTGTCTGTTAAAACTCTAGCGGTCGCAATTTTTGTTTAATCGTCACCAAACTAGGCATTTAATCGTTTTATATAAAAAGGAAGATCAAGTTCGTTAAAGGCTGAAATCGGACCAGTGGAAGGGGGGGGTTTAGAGGGGGGATTTTTGAAAATTCGAAATATCTCCGTTACTATACGTCTGATCGAAAAATCGTATAGAACCAATCTTGTATATACATTGTAAACCAAAAATTGTATATACATTTATTCTTTATCTTGAATATTAACCTAGATATTTGCATTTTTATTAAGTGTAGCGTGGGAGGGGGCGTTTAGAGGGGAGGATTTTCGAAAATTCGAACTATCTCCGTTACTATACGTCGGATCAAAACATTGTACAGAATCAATCTTATTGCAAATTAAATTCAGTATAAATATTGTTATATACATTTATTCTCTATCTTGAAGATTAACCGAGATATTTGCATTTTTATTAAATCTGGGCGGCTAACGAGTGACTTTCCCGCCAAAAGCTAGTTCGGCCGTTTCCGTAAACTGCTCGACTCTCGTGAAATTTCTCTATTGTAAAACTTCACGTGTTACTTAGTTTACGCAGCCCCTGCGTGACAGACTTTTTTTGAGTTATGCGAGTTATTTGTACTTACAGACGTCACGCCAAGTCGGAAAGCATTCAGGGAAAGTCAAAATGGAAAAACTAAAACTTTCGGCGTTCGCAATACTTTCATCGGTTCGTACAAGGAAGTAATAAAGGCGCTGAAGATGACCTGCTCGTGATTGGTGAAAGTACTCCACCGACGGGAAGTGGTCACCTTCTCCTCACAATCTTTCACAGACTCTAGATCGACCCCAAATAGAGCTCTAAGATGTTAACTTATGTTCCAGTATTAAAAAGTCCGTCACGCAGGGGCTGCGTAAACTAAGCAGATTTCCCACGTGAAGTTATACAATTGGAAAATCTCCATACGAGAGCCGAACAGTTGCGGCAAAGGGCCGAACTAGCTTTTGGCGGGAAACAGTCATCCCTTATCGGCCCAAATTTAATAAAAATGCAAATATCTCGGTTAATATTCAAGATAGAGAATAAATGTATAAAACAATATTTATAGTAAATTTAATTTGCAATAAGATTGGTTCTATACAATGTTTTGATCCGACGTATGGTAACGGAGATATTTCGAATTTTCGAAAATCCCCCCTCTAAACCCCCACCCTCCCACTGGTCCGATTTCAGCCATTAACGAACTTGATCTGTCCCTTTGGATAAAACGTTTAAATATCGAGTTTGTTAACGATCAAACAAAAATTGCGACCGCTAGAGCGTTAACAGACAAATATATATATATATATATATATATATATATATATATATATATATATATATATATATATAATTTTGAACGGACCTCATTTTCATCATCTCCTGGGTAGGATCGATGGACATTTGAAGAAATTTTAGAAATTGCTTAGTTTACGCAGCGCTGCTTAGTTTTTATATTTCTTCCGCAGTAAGAAGCCTCTGTGAACAGAAATTAAAATGTTAGATGGACCTCAGATATTAAGTGGCTGAAGTAATTAAAGTGAAAATCCAATGATAATCGAGCTGGGGTTTACAAAAAGCTAAAAGAAAAACCAAATGCTATTACGTTTGTTCCTAATTTTCTCATTCCATTTATATGAAGGCAGTTCAAATAGTCTTGAAGCACGAGGCGTTAAGGAAACACTTCAAGAGAGCTGGTTTTTATAGATCCAGAATTAGTAACACATAATAAGTAAGAGGAATGTTCTACAATCTCGGATAAAGTTATAAACAAGACATCACAAACAGCAAGCTGTTTACAGACACATGTTTGAGTCCCAACTCAAAATAGTTGAGTGGAGCAAATTAAACGAAAGAACGATGGACTAAGAATGCAATGAAGCAAAGCATAGAGCCATACTAAAAAAGTGTTTCTTATTAACGTCCACTTTATGGTTCTACGACTAATTGGCACGACGAATATATCTATATATATATATATATATATATATATATATATCTATCTAATATATAAAATTTCCATGCCACAATGTTAGTTACCGTACTCCTCCGAAACGGATTTACCGATTTTTACCAAATTTTATATGCGTATTCAGTTGGTCTGAGAATCGGCTACTATCTATTTTTCATACCCCTAATTGATAAGGGTTGTTCACCCTTAACATTTTTTTTTTAAATTTTTGGACGAAATCTTTTGTTTTTATTTTTTTTATAAAGTGGCATTAAAAAATACATACAACCCTAAATTTTTACTTTTTTATCACCAACCCCTATTTTTTTATAGCCATTTTAGTAATTTAATCATTATCATCCCGCTCGATAACTGATCAATTATAGTGTTTTTAACTGTACTTCGATTAAAATTTCCCTTAGCTTATGGCAAATAAGAGTAGTGGCTTGGATTTGAGTACACCATGTTTTTTAAAAGGGCAATTGTACGTGCATGCTCTCGAGTGGGTAAACCATCCAGTTTGTTTGTGCTCGCTAAAGATGGGCTAACAAAAAATATTGTTCACGCTATAGCATTAAAAGATTGATGTTGTTTGTTAGTGTTACTGTCGTAATTGATACGTGATATGTAATTTTAAGAAATAAACTATAATAACTTAAAAATAATATTGTTTGGCGTTTGTTATTTTTATATTCCCTTATCGTTCATAGCGCTCCATGCCTATTTCACGCATATACCACATACTTACACACTTATAATAAGTAAGTTACTTTTTGTCTACACTAGAATTTATCTAGAAACTAGAAATAATTTATATGGCAAAACAACGTTTGCCGGGTTATCTAGTATATATATATATTTGATTGGACCTTTTGAAATTTTTCTAAAATCGCGTCGGACATATTTTGAAAGTTGAATAGAAAACGGATTTGGAATTTTTCTAAACTCGCGTCCTGAGTACGACCTCATTAGCAGGTTTCATTTAAGGGAAATATGCTAAAAGGATCATTTATGGAAACAATATCGTACTAAATTCCTTTCTTTTTAATTCCAATATTTTCTGAAGCAGGCCATGCTGTATTTCTATAAACGTCGTTCACGCAGGGGCTGCGTTTCCTAATCAGATTTCTCACGTGAGTCACGTATTTGCGTTTATCCCAATACGTAAAAGTTCAATGAGAACAATATTCGGTATATAGACTTCAAATACTTTGCTCCATAACAGCTTATTGTTAATATGACATGAGTAGTAGTGGAAGTTTACTGAAGGCCGAATACTAGAAAATTCAAATCTCAGTTTATAATCAACATAGTGAAAAAATGCATATAAAATCATTTATAGAAAACTAACATTGGTTCTAAACACTTTTTCGATCCGACGTATAATAACGAAGATATCTTGAATTTTCGAAATTCCTCCCCTCTAAACCCCCTGTCCCCCGTTCGATTTTAGTAGTTAATGAACTTGATCTTTCGTTTTACTTTAAACGCTTAAATATTCAATTTGTTAAAGATTAAACAAAAATTGCCACCCCTAGAGCGGTAACAGTCAAATATATATATATATATATATATATATATATATATATATATATATATATATATATATATATATATATATTTATACAATTTTGAACGGACCTCATTTTCGTTATCTAGTTGGTCGAATCAACAGACATTTGAAGATAATTTTTTAAAATCACATCATGAGTACAAATAGCTTATTTCCCTCAAGGGAAATCTGCTAAAATTTTTAATTTGGCAATCAGGAGTATCACCATTTTTTAGCTCTACTCTAACAATGATCTTCTAATGAAAATATTTAACTTTTGAATTTTCCCCTGGAGGGAAATCAGCTAATGAGGTTCTATACGTGACACGATTTTCAAAACAGCTCCTCAAATGTCCATTGGCCCTACGTAGGAGATGACTAAAATAAGGTCCGTTCAAAATTATATATTTGTCTCAATCAATTTTCGTTTGATCGTTTCGAAAATGAATACAACCTGAATAGCTGAATTTCCATTAAAAATATCGGCTAAAAAACAGTATCACCAAACACTTGATCAGCTTCTTGTAACGTGAGCTGGCATTCCAGGAGG
Source organism: Riptortus pedestris (assembly GCA_019009955.1). Taxonomy (NCBI): domain Eukaryota; kingdom Metazoa; phylum Arthropoda; class Insecta; order Hemiptera; family Alydidae; genus Riptortus; species Riptortus pedestris. Next base: position 145,184,342 of record CM032232.1, on the reverse strand, counting down.
TGGGGAATCTGCTAGTACACGCAGCACTTGTGCGAGAGACTTCTTAGAGTTAGGTAATTTCCAAGCATGCGAATTTTATTAAAACCACCGTTTGCTACAGAGGATTACGTCGGTATTTAATTTCACAACCGGTATTTGCAAGCAAGATTCCTGTATGACGTTGCTATTATTGTTATTGGAGAGAAGATGCAACTAAACACTAAATGCAACTGGAGGATGCACTTCTGCTATTACAATAGACTGCATAAAGTTGGGGGTCTAAGGGGTCGAGACCTTTCCCGTACTTGGTTATTTGACCATATGGCGTTCGTGTAAACGCCTTTTAACTCCCATCTTTAATTTAATTAATATATTGCTCGTGTTCTTTACGGCCTTGCCTATTACAAAATTACACATATTTGTAGAAAGTCAGAAATGCACGGGAAGTCCCAGCACAGGTTGCGCCGCGTTTCGAAACAGATACCTGCGCAGATCTCGAAAATTATGACACTTTCGAAATCGATTCCAACAAGACCTCGAGACAAATTAGTTCAAAGGCTGTATTGAGCGTTCAAAGAGGTTTTATACGTTTGGCAATGATTAGTTTTTTTCTTTGCTGGGCAAACTTCCAGATTGAGTGACGAAAAAGGGAATAGTTGGATGGAACGGGTTCGCTGGAATTTAAAGAAAACTGGCATTTCAGAGAAATGGGAGTTAGTGAGCGGACGAAATAAAATGCAGTTGGGGGGGGGGGGGTAGCTAACATTTAGAAATGCATTACTATTGGTGTCATCTACTGATGCAACTTAGTCGAATGCATATGAATAATATTTATCTATTGACTCTTTAGTATTCAATTAACCAGCCTCACCTCTTAACGTCAATTTGATAAAGAAAAAGTCTGTCAAGCAGGGGCTGCGTAAACTAAGCAGATTTCCCTCGTGAAGTTTAATAATAGAGAAATTTCACAAGAGCCGAACAGTTACGGAAACGGGCGGAAACTCACGACTAGTACCGAAGTTAGCAGATCTCGTCTCGTCCGTTATCCTCACACAATACAAATGCAAATATCTCTGTTAATATTCAAGATAGAAAATAGATGTATATGACAATAATTATAAAACATGTAATTTGCAATAAGATGGGTTCTATACAATTTTTCGATCCGACGTATAGTAACGGAGATATTTTGAGTTTTCAAAAATCCTCCCCTCTAAACCCTCCCTCCCACTAGTCAGATTTCAGTCGTTAACGAGTTTGATCTTTATCTTTACATAAAACGTTTAAACATCCAGTTCGGTAACAATCAAGCAAGAATTGCGATCACATCTCACCACGCGTTCTCTAATGTCGAATGAAATGGTTTAATACCGAGTAGGTAAAACCGAGTTTCATCACACTGCGTATTTGCATCTCATAGTAAAGGTCCATTGAAAAGAGCGTAAATAACGCGGGGAACAACTGGGAATGAGAAGTTTCTCATTTCTACCTCTTTCAAGCGTTAAAAAAAAAACCTACGTATTGGCACAATTCATAAATGAGACAGAGAATGGACCGCATGTATCAAATCATTAAGCTTACAACCATACATACCAAATATAACTCACAACACAATTAAGAGTCGCCATCACAAATGCACACAATTTCCAACGGAACATGGACAGGCAGGACATTAATTAACTAGATTTAAAAATTCAACACAATGACAAACGTGCGTATACTCCATCAACATTTAATCAAAATAGGTGTAATTTAATAATGAACACAAGTTTAAAAGTAGGTAATTGGCCAGAACCACCTCATATATTATTAATGAATATAATAAAGAAATTATAAAGTGTATCAAAAGTATAGGTATGGATGTAGCAAATATTAATTTAGAATTCAAAGTCGATTATGAGAAAACAGAATTATAATTCAACATATTTTACCCTACATTCACTCGAAAATTAAGAAGAGCAAAACTGTAACATCAGTTGAGTTTAAATTTATTTAATTTGTTTTACAATTTTATTTGTAATTATTTCCCTTATTTCACAATTATATTTTATAATATTTGAATTATAAAATATTATATAATAATCCAGTAATTGTAAATATTTATTTAAACATAACAATACATGTAATATGTTATGTAGCAACGGAACATTTACTCAAATAAATGATTCCTATGTGGATGATTTATGATATATGTGCTTATTGTTATCGTGCAATTACCAAAAATGGAGGTTTCCTGAATACTGAAAATTAAAAAAAGTCCGTCACGCAGGGGCTGCGTAAACTAAGCAGATTTCCCACGTGAAGTTTTACAATAGAGAAATCTGCCTAATCACAACTGTAGTAGTAAGAAACCTCTAAACCTAAAACATTATTTAGGGCGTAATAACCCAGTAGTTTCTAGCCCCAAAAAACAGTTAACCTAACCTCTAAACCTATTCACGAGGGACGAATAGTTATGGAAACGGCCACCAGAGCTCTCGGCGGAAATTCCGAACATTGCCTACTGGTGACCACACGCAGAATACAAATGCAAATATCTCGGTTAATATTCAAGATAGAGAAAAAATGTATATAACAATATTTATAGAAAATTTAATTTGCAATAAGATTGATTCTGTACAATTTTTCGGTCCGACGTATAGTAACGGAGATATTTCGAATTTTCGAAAATCCTCCCCTCTAAACCCCCCCTCCCACTGGTCCGATTTCAGCCGTTAACGAACGTGATCTGTCTTTTGACATAAAACGCTTAAATATGAAGTTTGGTAAGGATCAAACAAAAATTGCGACCGCTAGAGCGGTAACAGACAAATATATATATATATATATATATATATATATATATATATATATATATATATATATATATATATATTTACAGTTTTGAACGGACCTCATTTTCGTCATCTACTAGGTAGGATCGATGGACATTTGAAGAAAAATGTCGAAAATTCCGTCATGAGTACAACCTCAATAGCTGATTTCCCTTAAGGGAAATCTGCTAAAAATGCAAATATCTCGGTTAATATTCAAAACAAAACAAAAAAAAGTTATTAGAGCAATATTTATTGAAAATTAAATCTTCAATAAGAAGTCTCTATTCAATTTTGCAATTAGATGTATATTGTCGGAGTTATTTCGAATTTTCGAAATTATCACCTTTAAACCACCCTAATCCGATTTCAACCAATGAAGGAACTTCACCTTTATTTTTTTTGGAACGTATAAATATCTAGTTTGAGGTTGTACTCATCTACATCAAAATCTACATATTGGTTACACTTAAACACCATCGTGAATAAATACAAATGATAGAAACTGAGAAATCTTTCAATCAGAACAGATGTCACTCCTTTAGCCTATATAGATTATATTGCTGTAATCGTTTAAGCTAACTCTAGAATTTCTACAGAAGAAAAAGCTAAAACTGTAATAAACAGTTTGCTAAAATAGTGTGAAATCAACAAATTAAAAGTGAAACCCACCAAAACAAAAACATGGTTAGTGAAGGGAAAAATTCCATCGAATTCTCCTCCAATCGTCAAAGTGTGGTGTAACTATTCGGCCTAACTGAAATATTTAGGAGTTGTGATCGGAGAACTATTCTCTTTCAACCGAAAGACTACTGAAGCCTCTCAAGTCATTGATGGTGAATTACACACAAATTTAGAATTAGAATTAAAAATTGCAAGCTATAATATAAAAACAGGCTTACCTGCTAAAGTTGGTAGCAGTGTGATCACAGCTACAAAAATGGATAAGGGATTGAAAGACCGAATGCGAAATGCTGCAATTGAAGAAAGGCAACGAAGATGGGATAGATCGAAGAAAGGACGACTCACATATGCATAATTTTCCAAAGTGGAAAAAAGACTCAACGCGTTTTGGTTCAAACCAGACTTCTGGTCAACACAGCTTATTTCGGACACGGCAATCTGAATAAATACCTCAACAGGATCAAGAGAAGAGCAGATTCGAATTGCAAAAGAGGAAAATGGCGAGCATATCCTATTTTATTGTCATCTCTAATATAACAAAAAAAAAATTAGAAGGATATTTGTTGCGATCTGGCTGCGGCGATAAGCCGTGGAAGCTGAAAGTGATGAAAAATTCCACAACCAAACCACTAACAAAGAATTTAGGAAGGGCCACCAACAATCGACTCAAGTCAAAATTTTAGAGATCCATATATATAATACTGTGACACTTATATTAAATAAATAATTAATAAATTTTATAAAGACATCACAGTTACATTAAATTTGTTGAATTATATTTAAACATATATAATTCAATTCATTATTATTAATATTTGTAAAAAATAAATTATAAATTGAAAAGTGAATATATTCCTTGAATTGCGCGTTGATATAATTTGTGGTCGACAGCTCAAGATGAATTCCATATAACATATATATTTTTTACACTTTCAAAAGTCATTTAAAAAAATATTAAAATGCAGTTTGAACATGAAAGGAAATTAAGGCTATACATTTTATTAGCATTTCTAATTTCAAATAACAATATTTGAAATTGGTGATTTGAACGGAATTTGCATTTAAAAAGAAATTCAACAATTTTTATTCCTATTGCTTGGTGGCTTAACAGTACTGTGTTAATATATACGTCAGCTAATACTTTATGTTTTAAACAGTTCTGACAACTAATCATGTGCAAGCGACTGAATGATTTGTGTTTTTCAATTTTCTAAATTGAATATTTTTATTCCGAAATTGTATACGCATGTTTAAAACCGTCAAAACCAATTTGTTTGAAGAGCATCAGTTTGTGTGTGTGTCTAATGAAATCCACTCAGATAGTATTTCCAATTCCTCACAATCTCTTTTGAGATGCAAATTGGCTGTGCTAGTGAACATTGGCAGGGCATTCATCATTTTGATGAAAGTGTGTGGTTTGTGAAGATGATGCGAGTCCTTGGCTTACTGTCATCATCATCTCTGATGAAGGATTGCTCTCTTCGAAATGTGTTCACTGCTTAAGCCTTTCCTATCCTCCAAGGTCCTTCCTATTTGTCTTCGGACTTATCCGATCTTGTTCGAGAAATGATCCTTTCCTCGGTTTCGTTAGCTGATTTCCTTTAAGGTATTCTGGGCGTACTCATGAAGCGATTTTCTTCAAATTTCCATCGATCTTACCTAGGAGATGACGAAAATCTCGCAGATTTCCCACGTATTTGCATTTATCTCAAAACTTAAAAGTTCAATGAGAACAATATTTGCTATTTAAGCTTCAAATAAAGTTCTTCATAACATAATAGAATATTGAAAAAATGAGGTGAGTAGGAGTAAGGCTTTAATGAAGACCGAAAACTAAAAAATGCAAATATCTCAGTAAATAATCAAGATAGTGAAAAAATGTACATAGTAACATTTATAGAACATTACATTTGCAATACGATTGGTTCTATACAATTTTTCGTCCGACGCATAACAACGAAGATATTAAGAATTTTCAAAATTCTCCCCCTCTAAACCCTCCCTCTCCCCTCGGTCCGATTTCAGCCGTGTACGAACTTGATTTTTCTTTTTGTATAAAACTGTAACAGACAAATATATATATATATATATATATATATATATATATATATATTCGTCATCTCCTGAGTAGGATCGATGGACATTTGAAGAATCATTTCGAAAATGAGTACGACCTCAGTAGCTGATTTCCCTTGGGGAAATCTGCTAATATATATTTGTCTGTTATCGCGCTAGCAGTCGCAATTTTTTGTTTAATCGTTACCTACCTCGATATAACAGAGTTTAATGTAAACGTAAAGGTTAAATAGGTTAACGGGTGAAATCGGACTCGGGGAGTGGAGTTTAGAGAGGGAAATTTCAAAAATTAGTTATCGTTTCGTTATAATTCGTCGGCTCGAATGAACCTAGAGAACTAATATTAGTCCAAATTGAATTACCTATGACTGTTGTTATTTACGTATTATCTCTATCTTGAATATTAATCGAGATATTTGGATTTTTTAGTTTTCAGCCTTTAGCACATCCCCCACTCCTACTCTTGTCACATTAACAATAAGCTGTAACATCAAGAACCACTTTATTTGAAGCTTAAATATCAAATATTGTTCTCATTAGGCGTTTACGTTGTGAGATATATGCTAACACTTGGTTTGATGACGTCAAAATGTTTATTTGATCTATACTATAGTCAATATTTAAACATTTAAGTCAACACTGTAGTTCATCAAATATGGTATTCAAGATACCTTTATTATACGATGATACATGCAAATATGTTCTGATGACACCCCCCCCCCCGCCTGAATGTCTTGGATTACTAAAATTAGATTGATTGAGATAACAATTATTCTGACTCATTATTAATTACAGTACTTGATATAGCAAATATTTCTTAATAAAATTAACATGTTATATTCTGATAAATTTCAGTAATTGTTTTTCTTTCCGGTGTGAGGCGGGCAGACCCGTTTGTTTTCATTTCAAACGCCTCTGTCGGCACGTTATTGAAATTGACTGAAAAAATTCTTATTTCCGTTTGCATTTGTTCACTTAATATTCACAGTGGTGTTGTGTTAGCAGTATGTAGATTTATCTATTACTAAACTTCGCGAGGGAAATCTGCTTAGTTTACGCTGCCCCTGCGTGACGGACTTTTTCTGTCGTGGTTTTGTGGGGTCGACTGTAGCGTGGATAATATTCTAGTCCGTGTTTGGCGAGTGAATAGACAGAGAAAATTAACATGAGAATAGATATTGTAAGTTAGGCTCAGGCAAGGCAGCTCAAAGGAATTCTATAAAGCTGTTCTCACCGACAAATTCTTGCTTTCCACAAATTTATGTTCCCCTTTCTACAAATTAAAATGTTTAGAACTATATGCTATGGAGTCTACAGTTTTACGAATGTTTGTTTTGTAACTGCATATGCTTAGTTAACGTAGCTCCTGCGAAACGGAGAGGATTTAAAGAGTTGGAATTAATCTAATTATAAGTTGCACATTACATGTCCATAGTCAGTGATTGTAATAATTTATGGTTCAAATGTATGACTGGGCGTGGATTAAAAAGTCATTTAAGTAGCTCTATGATTAGACTAGAGAATTTATTGGGTCATAACGCGGAGGTTGGTGATTTGACGTTAGGAAAGGCAGTGTCGCAAGTTGGCAGATCTGCCTTGTATGGCAACAGATGGTGGGAGGGTATCTTCTCGAAATAGGTATTAAAAATCTATTAAGATGGCAGTATGATTGGTCTGCCCAAAAAGGGAAGCCGATGCTTGATTACTCTGCGCCGAGTGAAAGCTGCATTAACTTCCTCCCTGACAGTAGCTACTGTTGACGGTTCGAATCCCAAAGCAGTGTCATAGAGTAATCACCAGTCAGTTCGGGTTGGGACCAAAACTATTGTAGCTGGAGAAGGTAATAAAGCTTTCGGGAGAAGAAGATTAAATACGCACACACACACACACACACACACACACACACACACATATATATATATATATATATATATATATAAGGGTGTTCCAAGTTCTCGTGCCACCCCCCAATTATATTAGCACAAGGCTGAGATTTGGTGTGCCATAATTGTGACCATCAGCCCACATTCAACCTTCTCCAGTACTTCTCCAGCGACCAAAACTTTGGAATTTTCAATGGAATGCTCTACTTTTTATGACAGAGTGTTTTATGAACGAATTTATATCGGTGAACTTATCGATTTGAAACATACTTTAGTTATAAAATACCTAAATCTTTCAGAAACGGCATGTTTTATTGAATTAAATTTAGTTAAAATGAAATTAGTTATTAAGAACGTTCTTTGATATGTTGATGTTTTTCGGTAAAATTTGTTTTGGATTCATTCAGGATTACTCTGCGTTATTTCTTTTTAAATATTTTTTTCTTCTTAATTTTTTTAAATTTATTTTAGAATCCATTCCTCCTTGTTGTAACCAACAAAATTATCTTTGGAACAAGTCTATGGGAAAAGAAAGAATTAAAAAGGAAACAAGTATTTAAAAATAAATAAGTCACAAGTATTCTTGAATGTTTACTACTTTATTTTCCCATAAAACGTTTAAATATCCAGTTTAGTAACGACCAAACAAAAATTTCGACTTCTGGAGTGTTAACAGACAAATAAATAAATATCAACAATTTTGAACGGACCCCATTTTCGTCATCTCCTAGGTAGGATCGATGGACATTTGTGGAAGTTTTTCGAAAATCGCGTCAAGAGTTGATTCCCCTTAATCCCATGTACATTTGTTAACATTTAATGGAAATTAATACATTTCATTCAATCACTGATACCGAACCCAAGGGTTACCTTACCATGCTATGGGTTTCGAACCGTCAACAGAACCAGTGGCAATTCTGATTTCAGTTGTGGACGAACTTTATCTTTATTTTTACAGGAAACGCTTATATATCGGATGTATTAACCATCATACAAATACGTCGACCTTTAGATCAGCAAGAGACAATTATATGTATGCGAATATATATCATGAGATCTCTCAATACTGATTTCCCTCAAGGGAAATCTGCTGACGTTTAATAATTATAAAATTTCAAAAATATACCTGAATGTTGGAAAAAGGTATTAGGAAATGAGACAGACTATCTGCGAACATATGGGAGAAGGAAGGCTGTAATTGTGTTTTGCCCGAGGTGTCGTTGTAGAACAAAGGATAGAGCGGTGGGGCTTGTGCAAGAACCTGAAACAACCTAAACACATAATCTCGCAACTCCTCTCTTGCACAACACATAGATTCGTATTTATGACAATTTATGTGGCGGCTCCTTCATAAAGAAGAAGACACGAAGTTAGCACACATACAGCCTTCTGGCTGAGACAACAGACAGAGAGAAAACACTTTATTAAAGAAAGAAAGTCAGATGTCCAGTACATAGCAATCAATCAATCTTTGATACATTCAATTATCACTTGGTAAATCTAGAGCTGAGTCTTAAAACATGAGAATAGAGAAGACGAAGAAACAAAATTTACTTGGACCAATACATAAGTATTATACACAAAGTTGTATTATAAGATTTGTTACAAAATTAAGATATTTTGGTTGAATTATAATGAGTGGCTCCACTTGACATCGGGAGGCTGCCATGATATTTCCTTACAAGTTGTTGAATGTGAACTGAAATAGGAGCAACCTCCAATTCCCTGAAGATTTGGCTGATCCTAACAAACCAGGGAGCATTCACCGCTATCCCAACTACTTTGCTCTGGAAGGACTGGAGTCTTTTTTTGTGTGTGTTACTTGCGTATGTTAATATAGGGAGTATGAGTGTTTTTATAACATGTGAATAGATATTGTATGTTATGCTCAGGCAAGGCAGCTCAAAGAAGGAATTCTATATAGAATTCTCACCAAAAAATGCTTGCTTTCCTCAAATTTACATTCCCCTTTCTCAAAATTAAAAAAAGTCCATCACGCAGGGGCTGCGTAAACTAAGCAGATTTCCCACGTGAAGTTATACAATAGAGAAATCTCCATACGAGAGCCGATCAGTTACGGCAAAGGGCCAAACTAGCTTTTGGCGAGAAATTCCGTTATCGGCCCAAATTTAATAAAAATGCAAATATCTAGGTTAATGTTCAAGATAGTAAAATATATGTTAATAAGTCTACTGCTGTTTTACAATAAATCTAGAGTGGCGAGTTCGATCCTCGCCTGAGCAAAAGGAATTTATTTAGTGACGAACTCAATAAATAAAATCCTTTGTCCCACCCTGGTTAGAAATGGCTGGTAACAAGTAGATAACGCGTCCCAATTAGAGGCCGTCTTCCAGCTTGGTCGCTACAATCGTACCAAAGAAGTCCATGAAGTTTTACAATAGTGAAATCTGCATTCTAGTAACAGTAGTAGTAACGAGCCTCTAAACCCATTCCAGGAGAGCCGAACGGTTACGGAAACTCACGACTAAAGCCGACATCAGCCGATCTCATTTCGTCCGTTATCCGAACACACTTAAAAAAATTGCAAATACCTTGGTTAATAATCATGATAGAGTAAAAATGTACATATTGATCTTTCTTTTTCATCATACTGGACCAGTTGAGAGGGAGGAAATTAGAAAAATTCAAAATATCTCCGTTATTAAATGTCAGATCGAAAAACTGTATATAGCCGATCTTATAGCAAATAACGTTGTTCTGTACTATAATTGTTGTTATATACATTTTCTATTAGCAGATTTCCCTTGAGGGAAATCAGCTATTGAGGTCGTAGTCATGACTTGATTTTTGAAAAATTTCTTCAAATCTCCCTCGATCCTACCCAGGAGATGACGAAAATGAGGTCCGTTCAAAATTATATATATATATATTTGCCTGTTACCGTTCTAGCGGTCGCAATTTTTGTTTTGATCGCTACCAAACTCCCAAACTCGATATTTAATCGTTTTATGCAAAAAGACAGATCAAGTTCGTTAATAGCTGAAATCGGACCGGTCGGAGGGGAGGGGGTGTTAGAGGGGAGGGAATTTCAAAAATTCGATATATCTTCGTTACAATACATCGAATATTACCCGAGATATTTGCATTTTTATTAATTGTAACGGACGAAATGAGATCGGCTAACTTCGGGTCTAGTCGTGAGTTTCCGTCAAAAGCTAGTTTGGCCGTTTCCGTAACTGTTCGACTCTCGTGAAATTTCTCTATTGTAAAACTTCACGTGGGAAATCTTCTTAGTTTACGCAGCACCTGCGTGACGGACTTTCTTGATTATCAACCGAGATAAATCCCCATTCTTACTCATGTGACATTAGCAATAAGTCCATATATACTCTTATTTCAAGCTTAACCCTTAAACCTCTGGACGAAACAAAATCGGGCGCACCCGGCCTGAGAGGCCGCTCACATATTTTAAACCCCCACTACCCAACTAATTAATTTTAATTTAAAACGCTGGTAGGACGGAATTCGCTAGGATCTTTGGAAACCAAATATAATATTTATAACGTAAAATATTGTTTTTATTAGAATAGAATGAAGCTTATACTAAAACAAGTAAAATTGATCAGGCGCATTCGGCCTGAGAGGCCAGAGTTAGACTAGCACTTATTTCTCAAGATATCGACGAACTTCCATATAGCATAGCATTAATCTTAGTAAAACGGACGATTGCAATAGATATATCTTGAAAAAAAATCATCTTGGAAATTAAGGAGCAATTGGGCGCAGTCGGCCTCACAAGCCACCTAGGGACCAGTCGGTCTGGATGAAGGATGGCAATAACTAAAGTAGGGGATTCTAAGCATGTACACAAATCAGGAAATTACTGGGAATGGCCCCTCACAGGGGAAACAGAATGAGGCGTGGTATCAAAAAGTATGTTTTCCTGGCCTCTCAGGCTAGCTGCGCCCGAAGGAGGGTTAAGAGTATAACATCTCGTATTGTTCTCATGAGGCAAGGAGGAGGTGGACAGGATAGGCTTAGACATGGGTCATGATCAAAATTCTCCAACATGTGGGAAATCTGCTGTGTCTACGCACCACATGCGTGAGAGACGTTTTCCCACCCTTTTAAGTCCTAATCAGTTGGCATATATCCAAGATGGTGGTCACCCCTGTATCCTTCGCTCGCTTCCTCCTGTTCCACATTATGCAACTAGCAATGAGCGACTTGTTCCTGCGATTTGCATATGAATTGCGCCCTCCAGGCTATTTCGGAGGGCGGTTCGACAAATCTGTAGCCAATCGCGAGTGAGTCATTTCAAAATGTGGGCGTGGAATATATTTAGCCGTCACCCCATTGGCTCAGCGGCTAACTTCCATAATAATATAGCAAAAAGAGGTAATTGGTCTATGTTTACATCTATTAACCAGTCTGTTTTGTTGGTTTTCCCATCCATTTTCCTGGTAGTTATCTAATTACCTCCCGATATTGTGTGTCTCGGGAAATGAATTGGAACACATTGCATATTGTTTACTTTATTCCAGCTAAATATGCCATCGGTTCTCTACCTCGAAGCTGTTATTACGCTGTTTGTCTTATCTACACTCCTAACTACCTTATTATCCTGTAGCTCCTTTGCATTTATTACTTGTAATCCGTATAACAAGTCTTGCACACAGCTTGTTAAGGGTATTTTTCCAGATCATACCTTCCGATAAATCAAAAACGTGGAGAAAACTGTTTGACGCAGGTGCTGCTTACACGAAGCTGATTGCTCAACATAAACTGAAAGCTGCATACAAAATAAATAAAAAGTCCGTCACGCAGGGGCTGCGTAAACTATGCAGATTTCCCACGTGAAGTTATACAATAGAGAAATCTCCATACGAGAGCCGAACAGTTACGGAAACGGCCGAACTAGCTTTTGGCGGGAAACACTCGTCCGTTATCGGCCCACTTTTAATAAAAATGCAAATATCTCTGTTAATATTCAAGATAGAGAGTACATCTACAGAACACTATCTATAGTAAATTTAATTTGCAATAAGATTGGTTCTATACAATATTTTGATCCGACGTAAGGTAACGGAGATATTTCGAATTTTCGAAAATCCTCCCGTCTAACCCCTCCCTCCCACTGGTCCAATTTCAGCCATTAACGAACTTGATCTGCCTTTTTTGCATAAAACATTTAAATATCGAGTTTCGTATCATTCAAACAAAAATTGCGACCGCTAGAGCTGTAACAGACAAATATATATATATATATATATATATATATATATATATATATATATATATATAATTTTGAACAGACCTCATTTTCGTCATCTACTAGGTAGGATTGATGGACATTTGAGAAACGTTTTCAAAAATCGCGCCATGAGTACGACCTAAATTTCCCGTCGATTTCCCTTGAGGGAAATTTGCTAAAATATTTCGGTTAATATTCCAGTTAAGAGAAACATGAGTAAAACAGCAATGGATAGGGTATTTCATGGATAATCATTTCAGTTTTATAACATTATTTGAGGTGACTCATAATTACCAAAACGGATAATTTTGATTGTAATGTGATAACAACTAATGCAGTTGTAAAATATAATTATTATTAATTAGTTGCAACTCATCATCATTGGCAATTTGTGTGCATTATTTTAATAACTTGATGCAATTATCTGCTGATGACAGATAAGTAATTAGTTCAGAGGTTGAGAAGTGAGCAATATGGAATAGCTCTGTAATAATCTGTTTGATTGTAAAAATTGTCTTTAATTACGACTATTAAGAAATGTTGAAAATGGTGAAGCTGTTGGTAGTCATACTGAAATAAATTTGTCATTTGCCGTCCTTTTTAATATTTATGATCTTTAAATCAAAGAGCAAATTTGGAAATGTAAAATGAAAAAAAAAAAAAAAAAAAACAGTTGGAGAGACTAAACCGAAAGAATGAATATGCATCATATAACGAATTGAACAACATGACGTTAAAACTCAACTAAGACTAATTACAAAAGTCCGTCACGCAGGGGCTGCGTAAACTAAGCAGATTTCCCACGTGAAGTTTTACAATAGAGAAATCTGCCTAATAATAGCTGTAGTAGTAAGAAACCTCTAAACCTATTCACGAAGGGCAAATAGTTACGAAAACGGCCGCCAGAGCTCACGGCGGAAAGTCAGAACATAGCCACTGCTGCCGAGCTCATGCAGAATACAAATGCAAATATCTCAGTTAATATTAAAGATACAGAATAAATGTATAAAACAATATTTATAGTAAATTTAATTTGCAATAAGATTGATTCTGTAATATTTTTCGATCCGACGTATACTAACGGAGATATTTCGAATTTTCGAAAATCCTCTCCTCTAAACCCCCCCACCCACTTGCCCGATTTCAGCCGTTAACGAACTTGATCTTCCTTTTTACATCAGATTAAATACCGAGTTTGGTGACGATTAAAAAGAAATTGCGACCGCTAGAGTGTTAACAGACAAATATGTATATATATATATATAGTTTTGAACGGAGCTCGTTTTCGTCATCTCCTAGGTAGGATCGATGGACATTTGAAGAAATTTTTCGAAAATCGCGTCATGAGTACGACCTCAATAGCTGATTTCCCTTAAGGAAAATCTGCTAAAAGCCTATCATGTGAGTCTCCTAGAATTTTCATTGGTATTATATCAATAGGCGTTTTAAGGTATTATTCGAAAATGGAAAATTACAACTTTAGTAACTCGTTTTCTTATTGGTGTTTTCTGTTTACAATTAGAACTACGAAAATCCTGTTGGGCGGATCAGTTTGAAGAAAATAAATGTTAAGGAAGTTTATTCCATTCCTCTTCCTTTTTTCTGTTCTCAAGAAGCTGCTCTGGGATTTAAAAATAACTCAATATAACTGCTAGAACCGTTGTTGTTTATAAGACCAGACCGGTTTGTATTAAAACGGAATCGGTTGGATCCAGTTAAAATCTAAGAGTATCCTTATTTAAATTACTAATTTCCCTTTTAAAAGAAAAAAAAACAGCATTTTTTAATTCCTTCTCTTTTAGATTATTATACGACTGTTGTTTAGTTCAGTTCGCAATGTTCTGCGTATTTTTGGCTTAAGAAGTATGCAATTGCTACAACACATTTCAAAGATGATAATAATAATGATGTTGGAGCTTTAAGTCTTACCAAGAAACGAATTCTGAATTCAAATGCATTTATTAATATAATTTAAAGAACTTGTAGAGTAATATTTGTCGAAAAACAATCTAATTTTCGTTAAAGTATTTCCAACATAATAAATTAATGTAAGCCCACACTTGATCAATTAAGGAGAAAAAAAAAAGATAACCAACAAAAAAAAATCAATAAGTGTTGGGAATATAATAGTTTTTGTCCACAGCTATTATATACATATGCGTGTGTGTGTGTGTGTGTGTGTGTGTATACTTACTTTTGTGTTACTTATCCAGAGGTCGCCATTTGTGTGTGCTTTATTTTATCAGATAATGAAACTCATCTATTTGAAGAATTGAAAATCTTTACCCCGATACTCACCGATGTAAATGTACTATAAATATTGTTATATACATTTATTCTCTATCTTGAATATTAACCGAGATATTTGCATTTTAGCAGATTTACCCTAAGGAAAATTAACTATTGAGGTAGTACTCATTCGAAAAATTTCTTCAAATGCCCATCGATACTACCTTGGAGATGACGAAAATGAAAATTTTATATATACATATAGATAGATTTATGTATTTGTGTTTTAACGCTCTAGGGTGGTAATTTTTATTTGATAGTACCAAACTTAATTTAATATTTAGAGGTTTTATATAAAAATAAATACCAAGTTCGATAACGTCTGAAATCGAACCGTTTTGAGGTGGAAATTTCAAAAATTCAAAATATCTCCGTTATTTTATGTCTGATTGAAAAAATGTATAAAACTAATCTTATTGCAAATTTAATGTTGCTAAATGCGTTTTTTCACTAGCTCTCTTATTAACAGTGAAATTTGCATATTTTAGTTTTCGGCCTACAGTAAACCCCCACTCCTACTCATGTCATATCAACAATAAGCTGTTATTTCATGAAGCGCTTGATTTGAAGCTGAATTAGCAAATTATTGTTCTCATTGGACTTGTTATAAATGGATATTCGTGACGCACGTGGGAAATCTACTTATTTTTAGTCCTGCTTGACGGAATTTTAGCAGATTTCCCTTAAGGGAAATCAGCTATTGAGGTTGTACTCATGACGGAATTTTCGACATTTTTCTTCAAATGTCCATCGATCCTACCTATATATATATATATTTGTCTGATACCGCTCTAGCAATTTTTGTTTGATCGTTACCAAACTTCGGAATTCGGCTGAAATCGGACCAGTGGGAGGGGGGGGGGTTTAGAGGGGAGGATTTTCAAAAAGTCGAAATATCTCCGTTATTATGCGTCGGATCGAAAAATTGTATAGAATGAATCTTATTGAAAATTCAATTTACTATTAATATTGTTCTATACATTTATTCTGTATCTTGAATATTAACCGAGATATTTGCATTTGTATTCTGCGTGTGGTCGGCTATGTTCGGCCTTTCCGCCGAGAGCTCTGGTGGACGTTTCTGTAACTATTAGTCCCTCGTGAATAGGTTTAGAGGTTACTTACTACTACAGCTGTTATTAGACAGATGTCTCTATTGTAAAACTTCACATGGGAAATCTGCTTAGTTTACGCAGCCCCTGCGTGACGGACTTTTTTGACATGAGCTTTGTTTGGCCATTTTATTACAGAATCAAAACATATATTTTAAATTTAAAGAGACATTTCTGAAGTACGACGTCAATACTTTTCCTTTGCGGATATCCGCTAAGATGCGTTGCGAAACGGAGATGCTTAAGTGTCATTCCACGTCACTCCTCAACACAAAAATACTATTCACATTTGATTAAACGATTTATACGTCGGAAGCCGTCGTTGGGAAACTCTTTTATATAGACGACAGAAGATATTACAGTTGCAAATACTCTGCTTGGGACAAACGGCGGAAGGGCTCTTTGAAGCAATGGACAAAGCAAGCATTTAGTAATGATCTGCCTTGACACTCCTTGCTTTGTTCCTGGGGTCACCCCCACTCCTCTCTCGCCGCAGCCTCTGGCGAAACTGACTCCACTAAACCATATTAAATAGAAATATTTTTTGATCAGACTCGTAATAGATATAATAGCATAAGACCATCGATCCTGCCTAGTAGATGACGAAATAAATAGTAGGTCACGCAGGGGCTGCGTAAACCATGCATATTTCACTCGTAAAGATTAACCATAGATAACTCTACATACTGGTAAAACTACAGCGCCGTCAATATCAAGTGAATAAATGCAAATGATAATAAGAAACCTCCCGATGGGAAGTCTGAAATGTAAACAAACTGGTCTGCCAACCTCTTACCGGAACGAGAAACAATTACTGAAATATATCAGAATATAATATATTAATTTTATTGAAAACTGTTTCCTATACTAGCACTGTAATTTATAACGAATCAGAAAAATGTCTTCTCAATCAAACAAATTTTAGTAGTCCAAGAACTCAATGCCCTTGCATATTTGCATGCATCACGTATAATAAAAGTCTCTTGAAAACAATATTTAGTATTTAAGCTTCGAATAATGTGGTTTATTACATAACCGAGTATTGTTTATGCAACAAGTGGGGGTTTACTGAAGGCTGAAAACTGAAAAATGCAAATATCTCGTTTCATTTTCAAGTTAGAGAATAAATGTATATAACAATATTTATAGTACATTTAATTTTCAATAATATTGATTCTATAAATTTTTTTTAATCCGACTTACAGTAACGGAGATATTACGAATTTTCGAAAATCCCCCCCCCTTCCACTGCTCCGATTTCAGCTGTTAACGAACTTGATATTTCTTTTTACATAAAACGATCAAATATCGAGTTTGGTTAGCCATGCGAGTTAAAGCGTTGACCTTTATCTCACATGGTAAACCTAGAGTGGCGAGTTCGATTCTTGCCTGGGCAAAGGAAATTATTTAGTGACGAAATTCATTAAATAACGTCCTAAAATCCCACCCTGGCTAGAAAAGGTGGTAACCTGTAGATAACCCGTCCCGATTAGCCGCAGTAGCATAAAGTGGATGTTAATAAATTATAATAATCGAGTTTGGTAGTAATCAATAAAAAATTGTTGTGTGTGTGTGTGTTTGTGTGGTCATCATTGTCGTCATCTCCTGGGTAGGATCGACGGAGATTTGAAGAAATTTTGTCAAATTCTCTACACGATTTCCGAAATCTACTCAGAATGAAGCTTACAGAAAAGGGTACGAAATGTTATAAAAATTAGGTGAGTGAGAGTTTGAAACGTGAACAGGAGCAGAGACGAGGCAACTCAGGATTATATATATATATATATATATATATATATATATATATATATATATATATATATATATATTTTTTTTATTTATTTCCTTCCTGAAGTAACCCTACAGGAAGGGAGTTTATTAGCCACACGTCCCGTACAATAATTAGTACATAACGTGTGCTTGATACATAACATTTTTTTTTTAAACTATAATAACATAAAATATTTGTACAATAAAATTATATACAACAAAGAAAAAAAAAAAAAATAAAAAAAAAAATAAAACAAATTTGGATTCAATGCTGAATAATTAATTAATTTATTTGTATTTCAGTTTCAAATAATTCAAGAAGTGATACATTTCTTCAGCAAACTCTTTTAATGGTTTATTATGTTTATAAAATAATAGTTTTTCCTCAACAGGCCAATTTTCTTGTCGGCATTTTAATTGGGATTTAAAGTCTTCTCTTTGGTCCGTTAGTAGTCTGCAGTCATAGAGCAAGTGTCTGTATGTCTGTTCAGTAGTTAAGTCGCAGTAACAGTTTGGTTGATCTGTTAGGCCAAAACGATTAAAGTAAGAATTTGTTGTTCCGTGTCCAGTTAATAATTGTGTCAAGTAAAAGTCTGTTGATATTAATTTTTGTCCTAAGTACTCTTTAATGTCTGGAATAAATATCTTTAAATGTTGTCCTTTCATAGTCGTATTCCATTTCTGTTGCCATGTGTTAATTGTGTCAGTAAGTAATTGTGTTTTTAAGTGTGATTTTGTTATTTTGTTGTAGCATTCTGGAATTTTGGTATCTTTTGACGCTGATTTTGCAGATAAATCAGCGAGATCGTTTCCCAAAATTCCCGAATGCCCTTTGATCCAGCAAAAGTGTATGTGTATATTATTTTGTTTAAGTCTTGTAAGTAACTGTCTGATTTTTTCTGTCAAATATATATATATATATATATATATATATATATATTATTTATACATATAAAACTGTGGAAACAATGAAGACAGAAAAACCTAAATAACTCAGCAATGGGCTTTCTAAATTAAGAAAGAAAAGAAGTATTTCCAAGCTCATGCTACTTCACCGAGAGAAAAGCCAGATTTCTTCCAGAAACACCGTTATAGACGGATAAAGGTTATTGAATGGATTTTTTTAGCGGAGTTTAGCTTTAGAAAATTAGCTATATTGTTCTCATGAAGCCATTTTATAAAAAAAATAAATGTTAAAGTGTCCATCGATCCTACTCGGGAGATGAAGAAAATGAGGTTCGTTAAAATGTATCAAGTCTTACCGAAATTTATCTTTGCCCATACTACCTATATTAACATACGCTTGCCCAGTCTGGCTGGGCATCAGCAACATACACAAAAACAAAATACAGTCCTTCCAGAGCAAAGTACTTGGGATAGCGGCAAATGCTCCCTGGTTTGTTAGGAACAGCCAAATCCACAGGGAATTGGAGGTTGCTCCTATTTCAGCTCACATCCAACAACTTGTAAGGAAATATCATGCCTGCCTTCCTATGTCAAAAATAGAGCCACTCATTACAATTTAGGTACAACTACTGAGGGACGACTACGTCCGAGGCTGTACCAAAACATCTTAATTTTGTAAAAATCATGTAACAATTTGTGTATAATACCTTAGTTGTATTGGGCCAAAATAAAATTTTCTTTCTTTCTTTCTTTTTTATCTTTGCCCAATCTTGATGAAATTTAAATATTCTACACCTGAGCGGCAACAGATCATATATATATCGCTGATTTATCAGCCAAATCAGTCACAAAATAACACAAGCCATATTTCCAGAATGCTACTACAAAATAAAACTTTAATTCACATTTACTAACAGGCACAATTAATAAATGACAACAGAAATTTTATATAGCTTTGAAATGACAACATCCAAAGTTATTACTCCCAAACGTTAAAGAGTATTTAGGACAAAAATTAAAATCAACAGACTATTACTTGACACAATTATTAACAGGACACAGAACGACAAGCTCTTACTTTAATCGTTTTGGCCTAACAGATCAACCAAATTTTTACTGCGACTTTACTATTGAACAGACTTACAGACACTTGCTCTTTGACTGTAGACTACTAGCGGACCAGAGAAAAGATTTTAAAACTGAAGTAAAATGCCGAAAAGACAATTGTCTTTTTGAGGAAAAACTTCTATTTTATAAATAGGTACAATACACGATTAGGAAAATATGCTGAACAAGTGTAGAACTGTATGAATTATTTAAAACTTCACTCCTGTTAATTTTATTATTTAATTCATCACTGAAACCTACATTCGTTTTTTCTCTTTCTTCTGTTGTAAATAATTTCATTTTACAAATAATTTATGGATTGTATTTAAAAAAACATTGTTATTTATCAAGCACATGTTATGTACAATTGAATGTACTGGGTGTGGCGGATAAACTCCCTTCCTGTAGGCTTACTTCAGGATGAAAATGAATAGTATATATATATATATATATATATATATATATATATATATATATATATATATATATATATGTATGCAATATCATATTGAATGTACTTCATTTTGTTCATCTCCTATTTAGAATTGATCGACATTTGAGGAAATTTGTCGAAAATCGTGTCATGAGCAGAACCTCAACAGCTGATTTCCCTTAAGTCTGGTAAAAGAAGTGTGTGTTTTAAATTAAAACAAAAATAGAAAAACGTCGTCACGCAGGGGCTGCGTAAACTAAGCAGATTTCCCATGTGAAGTTATACAATAGAGAAATTTCAGAATAGACAGTCGGGAACGGCCCGAACTAACTCACGACTAGATCCGAAGTTAGCCGATCTCATCTCAGAAGCTGAAAACAGAAAAATGCAAATATCTCGGTTAATATTCAAGATACAGAATAAATGTATATAACATTATTTATAGTAATTTGCTATAAGATTGATTCTATATACTCGTAATTTTTCGATCCGACGTATAGTAACGGAGATATTTCGAATTTTCGATAATCCCCCCGCGAGACTCCCCCTCCCACTGGTCCGATTTGAGCCATTAACGAACTTGATCTTTATTTTTACATAAAACGACTAAATATCGGGTTTGGTAACGATCAAACCAAATTTGCGACCGCTAGAGCGATAACAGACAAATATATATATATATATATATATATATATATATATATATATATATATATATATATAATTTTGAACGGACTTCATTTTCGTCATCTCCTGGGTAGGATCGATGGCCATTTGAAGAAATTTTTCGAAACACGCGTCATGAGTACGACCTCAATAGCTGATTTCTCTTAAGGGAAATCTGCTAATATAATGCTGATGTAATTTAAATAATGTCACCAAACTGGTCAGCTGGAGGATTTATGCTGATAAGACACAGTTGTTATCAGTGATTTAGCTCAGCAAGCGATATTAGTCTAAAATAATAAATTTGTTTGTTGAAATTTTAAATTTAATATCTATGTAAATATAGTTTGGTTGAAAGGTGAACCTCCCGACCACTTTCTAGGATAGAGCACGACTAGCTCTGGCAACTAATAAAAAAAAATAACTCTATTAATTAAATTTAGGGACCGTGTAAAATACATTTTCAATTTAATTTGTTCTCTTAATTAAAGTTTATTGAAGGGAACAGCAGCGTTCGGTAATTAAGTGAAACATGTAATTAACTTTTACGCCGGAACTTTGTGACAGTTGCCATGTTGCAATATTTATTGGAGGGTCCCGGGGCCAAGTTTCACTGCAACGGTTGCCATCTTGTTTCAATCTCTTGTCTCTTTTTCTCTTCTTATGCGGTTGGTTCCGTTGCTGCAGATTTCTTCGTATGCGGTTCCCATGCTCAAGTCCAGTCCGCCATAAGCACAAATCCAACGGAGACCGTTTTTTTCTTTCTCACACACACACACACAGGGACTAGCACATGCATGCACAAGGTGTTTCCAAAATAAATGCCATACTTCGGTATTGGTAGCCCAAGAACTATGTCAAAAAGTCTTTCGACAATTTTTATATTTATTTTCGTTTTCGAGAACACTAATAACGAAAACCTTCTTTTTCTTCAAAATTATCGTTGTAACTATGCTACGGGGAAAGGAATGAATTCTGAAATTATAATAAGTATGTAAAACGAAGTAACGGAAAAGTATTCTTGAATGAATCCAAAAAAATATTACTTCAAAAAAACAGATATTCAAAAATACTTTTGCGTTATTTCGTTTTAAATGTTTGTTTTTTTCCTTTTTTATATTTTAATTTCAGAATCCATTCCTTTCCCTTTTGACTTGTTTCTACGATAGTTTTGTTGACTAAAACGTTTATGTCGCAGCATTTTTCAATAAAATGTGCCGTTTCTGAAATAAAGATTTGTGCATTTTACGGCTAAAGGATGCGTCAGATCGAATAATTCCGATATAGAATCGTTTTAGAATTTGATTTTCTACAAGAACCCGCTATAAAAAGTAGTGCATTCCATTGGAAATTCCAAAGTTATGGTCGGTTGAGAAATACTTTAGAAGATTACGAGGTTGAATAAAGGACTGAAAGGATTCCTCAGGAGTCCCAATTATGGCAGACCAAGTCTCAGCTTTGTATCAAAATAATTGGAGATGTTAAGGGTTGTAGCTCGGGAAATTGGGACACCATGTGTACATATATAAAATTGTGACCCTCTGTCTACATTGATTTCGTTTTCTTAAATTTCACTATACTTTTTCGTTTCACATGACACACTATCTGCAGTTTTTTGGCTTTGGTGTTTGTTTGTTACCTGTTCACGCCAAAAACTACTGAATTTTATGAAACTTGGTATGTATATTACTAGTAACCCAACATAGACTGTAGGCTATACTAATATTCTCAGAGACAAACACGAGTGTAGGTCATAAGGGAGACCGGAAATGAACACTTGAGATGGTTTCCTATTGGGTTTCCTACAAAGATGCACATAACAATTTGTACAACTTGCGATAGTGGATGTTGCGCGGAATCAAACTCTTGAATTGTGGTAAATACTATCTTATTTCCTCATATATGTTGACGATATTGAAATGACTTAGTACTATCCGTAGCTATTAAACGTTACTTTGTAATGTCATTATAACATAAGACAATATGTGTTTAAACTCGATACGATTTGAGGTTGGAGATAGGCCTCTCTTTTCCTCACCTCGCTTTTACAATATAAATTAAATTATTTTTAGGGTGCCACTGTTATTTATTTGCACCAGGTATATAAATTACTAGTAAATTCGAACTTTTTCGATTTTTGAATAAATAATTTAAGTAAAGCATTGTTGATACAGTGAATCGGGAGCGGAAGTTGTCGGGAGGAAAACAGTGTTAATTGTGTTTTACTTATTTCCTGTGGAATGTTGTATTTGCTTTCTACTCACATTTACTATTATGTATATAATGTTATGCATATAATTAACTAACTACATATTTCCATTTATTCTTCAAAACTAAAATTTTTATTCTATAAGTCCCCTAACTGACCCTTACGAGAATTGAAGTTGTAAACATTGAAGCCTTGGCAGAAAAACACATCATTATCATTCAGCCTCAAATGATTTCCTGAACGAATTCGTGTACCTTAGCAAGTTGATTTTGATATTTATCATCTGTTAGGTTGTATCGATGGATATTTGTTAACATATTTCGAAACATCGATTTGGTGACATTTTTCGTCATTTGTACAACATCAAAAACTGTTAAAAGGGTGACGAACACAGGCTCCTTCAATCCTTGGCGAGGTCAGGTTATCCGTTAGCTCTTTCCATTCTGAGCTTAATATATATATATGAATATTCATGAAGTAGCCGAAATTAATATCTTCATAAATATTCTCTGACGCATCGCCACATCCCTACCTGCACTGGAAACTGGTTCCAACTATATTCCTATACACATTTTAAAGCTCTCAATTATTTGGTTATCGAAATTAAGTCTATTAATAATGGATTAATGATTGTATTTTTTTTTTTTTTTTTTTTTTTTTTACAAGGTTCGCCAAAATCACAGCCAAATCCTTTCTTTCCAATTTGGACAAAAATAGGGAAAACAATTTGAGATAAATCGAGGTTTGCCAAGCCTAAAATGATCCTTGTTTACGGAAAGGTGGGACTTGTAGGCCTATAGAAGTATCTCGTAATGTGAATATGTTACTTAAATAACTAATCTAAGTGATGTAATAAATTTGGAGGAGAATGTGGAACCTAAATTCCTAAATATGTACCTCTGGGATGGAAGATGATACATATTCCTATAGGGGCGCCTTAGGAAGGGTTGGTGGGAATTGCATCCCTAAAGATGTAAGAATCTGTTGAAGCGAATATGGCACCTTAATACCTAAAGTGATTTTTCTGGAATAGAAGGCGCTACGTAAATTCCTAAAAGGATACTTTTGGTAGAGATGGTGTACTAGTATTTCTAAAGGAATATAACTTGAAGTCAATAAGACACCTTAATACCCATAGTGATATCTCTGAAAGGGTTACTTTTGGTAGAGATGGTGTACTAGTATTCCTAAAGGATTATCACTTGAAGTCAATAAGACACCTTAATACCCAAAGTGATATCTCTGAAAGGGTTACTTATGGTAGAGATGGTGTAGTAGTATTCCTAAAGGATTATCACTTGAAGTCAAAAGACACCTTAATACCCAAAGTGATATCTCTGATTGGGTTACTTTTGGTAGAGATGGTGTACTAGTATTCCTAAAGGATTATCAATTGAAGTCAATAAGACACCTGAATACCCATAGTGATATCTCTGAAAGGATACTTTTGGTAGAGATGGTGTACTAGTATTCCTAAAGGAATATCACTTGAAGTCAATAAGACACCTGAATACCCATAGTGATATCTCTGAAAGGATACTTTTGGTAGAGATGGTGTACTAGTATTCCTAAAGGAATATCACTTGAAGTCAATAAGACACCTTAATACCCATAGTGATATCTCTGAAAGGGTTACTTTTGGTAGAGATGGTGTACTAGTATTCCTAAAGGATTATCACTTGAAGTCAATAAGACACCTTAATACCCATAGTGATATCTCTGAAAGGTTACTTTTGGTAGAGATGGTGTACTAGTATTCCTAAAGGATTATCAATTGAAGTCAATAAGACACATTAATACCCATAGTGATATCTCTGAAAGGGTTACTTTTGGTAGAGATGGTGTACTAGTATTCCTAAAGGATTATCACTTGAAGTCAATAAGACACCTTAATACCCATAGTGATATCTCTGAAAGGTTACTTTTGGTAGAGATGGTGTACTAGTATTCCTAAAGGATTATCACTTGAAGTCAATAAGACACCTTAATACCCATAGTGATATCTCTGAAAGGGTTACTTTTGGTAGAGATGGTGTACTAGTATTCCTAAAGGATTATCACTTGAAGTCAATAAGACACTTAATACCCAAAGTGATATCTCTGAAAGTGAATGCGCTACTTCATTTCTGAAGAGAAGAGCCACTACCAAAATCCTGTTGACCTATTTAAGTCAACAGTTTACAATCGTCCTGACTCATTGATTACTTATCTTTGCGTCATCTCTTCACTTCAAAAGTGTGTGGCAGGCTTTGGCACTTCCTGGGTTTTAAACCAAACATTTACATTTTTGTATTTCAACACAAAACGCCAAGAATGGAAGCTGTGTCTGTTTAATATCCTCCAGATATCGAAAGCCTAAACGAGCTATCTTGTCGCTACTTATGCTTCTGGAGTATTTCTCGATAAACGAACGCTAAAAAGAGATTCCCTAATACATTCCTATTTATAATTATTAATAGTTATGGACCAATAGTTTACTTATGACTTATGTTTAGTTGTTTTAAATAATTAACAGTCAATTTTCTGTTTCAGGTAATTTGAGAAGCTTGGAACCTTATTTGTCAGCGTTATGTATGTGAGTCTGTTCCATCTTATTATCTCTGCGATAAACCGCAATTCGTCGATCAATACTCTTGTATCCATCAGGTGGTTGAGAATTCTCCTTCTCGTTTCAGTTCATGCTATACCATTCTCGAATTCTGATGTATTGCTATCAGATGTTGAATGAAAACATCCAAACTTAATGCGAATTCCTTCATTTTTGGGCCGATTTCACCATCCGTCAAAACACATTTGTTGCCATTATCAGAGGTACCATCGACTATAACTTCAACAAACATGTACTCACACCTTCGGCGACAATATATATTTTTCAAGAAGTATAATAACTGTTTAATATTAAATGAGATCATTGAACGCTGTATCTGTATTTTAAACTGAGCCAATTTGTTGGCGCCGCCTTAAGAAAACAATTCGTAAGTTGGCCGGCCATTTTATCTTTATGAGATCATGTCCCCTTAAGGCTTTATGGGCTCTTTGTAATTGGCATTTATAAACATGAGCGTCAACAACAACAATGGGTCGCCGTCGCCATTTTATGGTCACTGCTTCAGTCACAATGGGCCATTTCATAGCCGAACATTGTGACTCAATCACTCCGATCACAGGCAACTCAATGATTTATTACTTTCACCCTTTAGAACTCTGACCTAAATAAATAACATCTGGAAAATACAATTTCAAAATGTTGTATTTCCGATGGACTGTGATATAAACAGTAATTGTTAGCAGATTTCCCTTAAGGGAAATCAGCTATTGAGCTCGTACTCATGACGGAATTTTCGAAAAATTTCTTCAAATGTCCATCGATCCTACCCAGGAGATGACGAAAATGAGGTACGTTCAAAACTATATATATATATATATCTATATATATATATATCTATATATATATATATATAGACATATATATATATATATATTTGTCTGTTAACACTCTAGCGGTCGCAATTTTTGTTTAATCGTCACCAAACTCGGTATTTAATCGTTTTATGTAAAAAGGAAGATCAAGTTCGTTAACGGCTGAAATCGGACTAGTGGGAGGGGGGGTTTAGAGGGGGGGATTTTCAAAAATTCGAAATATCTCCGCTATTATGCATCGGATCGAAAAATTGTATAGAATCAATCTTATTGGAAATTAAATTTACTATAAATATTGTTATATGCATTTATTCTGTATCTTGAATATTAACCGAGATATTTGCATTTGTATTCTGCGTGATACTGGTCACCAGTAAGCTATGTTCGAACTTTCCGGCGAGAGCTCTGGCGGCCGTTTCTATAACTTCGCCCCTCGTGAATAGGTTTAGAGGTTAGGTCAACTGTTTTTTGGGGCTAGAAACTACTGGGTTGTTACGCCCTAAATAATGTTTTAGGTTTAGAGGTTTCTTACTACTACAGTTGTTATTAGGCAGATTTCCCTATTGTAAAACTTCACGTGGGAAATCTGCTTAGTTTACGCAGCCCCTGCGTGACGGACTTTTTTCTATTTCTGTATGTTTGAATTACAAATAAGAGTGTGCATATACCTATTGTTCATGTATGTGATTGCTTTGATGGACGAAATTCGTTTATGTGTGCGAGTGTGTTTTGTATCTATTAGGTTGTATATATATTTATTATTTGTTTATATTAATGTTCACTTTTTGCAACTCAGGCTAATTGTGATGGGTTATCTACAGGTTACCACCCTTTTCTAGCCTTTTGGGACTAAGGATTTCATTTAATGGATTCCGTCACTAAATAAATTCCTTTGCCCAGGCGTGAGCATATATTTATGGAAAATACAAACATCATTTTTTTAGTGTTTATATGTATCAGTGTTTTATGTGTTAACTGAGTACAAGACAGTATTTATGCATTTAGACAAAAGATATACATATATTTTCTTTCGTGCATAAATGTTAATTTTTTCCAACGGTTTCACCACATCAGTGGCATAATCGACTTAAAAATACAAAATTATGGACAACATCAATAGCCATTTCTCTAAGGGAAAACAGCTATTGAGGTTGTACTCATTATACGATTTTCGAAAATATGCATCAAATGTCAATACATCATATATATATATATATATATAAAAATATATATATATATATATATATATATGTCAACACTTTAGCGGTCGCAATATTTATCTGATTGTTATTAAACTCGACATTTGAACGTTCTATGTAAAAATGAAGATCAAATGCGTTAAAGGCTAAAATCGGACTAGCGGGAGAGGGGTTTGGAGGGGGAGAATTTTGAAAATTCGAAATGTCTTCGTTTTTATGCGTCGGATCGAAAAATTGTATAGAATCAATCTTATTGCAATTGAAATGTTATATAAATATTGTTTAATATTTAGGTTTTCTCTATAAAGAATATTAGCCGAGATATTCCCACATTTTAGCACTCCTACTCATGTCATATTAACTATAAGCTGTCTGTAATATCATGACGCACTTCATTCCAAGTTAAATACTAAATATTGTTTTCATTGAGCTATTACTTTGTGAGACATAAGCAAATACGTCATGTGATAAAGTCCTTAATTAAGATTTTTCGTCCTTTACACCAACATGTTTATTTGATCTATAACATACTCTATATTTAGCTGTTTCAGTCAACACCAAAGATCGTATTTGTTATTTGCTGAAATCGGACCTTGCGGAATAGTGATGGTTTAAAGTGGGGTAGATTTATAAAATTCAAAATATCTTCGTTATTATGAACAGGATCATAAAATGTTATAGAATCAATCTGGTTAAACTTTTGATTTTCTACAATTGTTGTTCTATGCATTTTTTGGTAACTCATGTATTAAGCGAGTTATTCGGACTTTGTTGTTTTTTGTCTTCAGTAGCCCCCCCCCACCTAATATGAGATCAAAAGTGTTATACCAGCACTCGGGAAATCAGCTTAGTTTACGCAGCTCCTGTGTGACGGACTTCTAAAAATTTTAATAAAGCAACAATGTAATATGAACTCAATAATATATATAAGTGCACAATGTTCTGTCATTAAACTAAAATAATTGCACATACTGTTTAGTAAAAAGGTCCGGGGCTGCGTAAACCAAGCAGATTTCCCACGTGAAGTTTTACAATAGAGAAATTTCACGAGAGCCGAACAGTTAAGAAAACGGCCAACCTAGCTTTTGGCGGGAAACTCACTCTCATCCGTCATTCGCCCCGATTTCATAAAAAGATTCTATACAATGTTTCGATCCGACGCATAATAACGGAGATATTTTGAATTTTCAAAAATCCCCCCTCTAACCCCCCCCCCTCCCACTGGTCCGATTTCAGCCATCAACGAACTCGATCTTCCTTTTTACATGAAACGATTAAATTCCGAGTTAGGTAACGATCAAACAAAAATTGCGACCGCTAGAGCGTTAACAGACAAATATATATATATATATATATAATTTTGAACGGACCTCATTTTCGTCATCTACTAGGTAGGATCGATGGACATTTGAAGAAAAATTTCGAAAATTCCGTCATGAATACAACCTCAATAGCTGATTTCCCTTAAGGGAAATCTGCTAAAAAGGAAATGACTCCAGAACCTCAAGAATATCAATAGAGAATGAATAATAATGTAGCTTACAACAAGGTAATAAGGTGGCTTACAATGCCATCTCTATCTGCAACATTATTTTCCTTAATCCAGCACTTGTAACTTTAACTTACTGGCCCTACCAAACTTACATTTACAAATACTACAGAAAACATTAAATGAATAAAAAAAATATTGGCATGGAACAGTAGTAAATCATCTGCGAGAAATGAAGCCTTGTAAAAGCGTGGCTATCCAACAGAGGTGACAATAGACGAGACCAAGTTGTACTAACGAGACTTAGGATAGGACACTCACATTTAACGCACTCATATCTCATGACAAAAACAGGAAGATCTCAACGCAGAACATGCCATGAACCCTTAACTATTGAACACATCCTGACTAACTGCACGAACATTAAACACTAGAGACCCAACATAACATGTATTAACTTCTTACAGACAGGAGCCCACATATCTACAATATACTAAATAACCTTAAAAAAATGAATTTATTTTACAAAATTTAATTTTCTTCCTTTTTGATTTTGACTTATTGAGACATTTAATATAATTTTGAACAATAATATAAATTTAACAATTTAAATAATATAAATGAACTAGTATATAAGAATAATATAATATGTTTTATTAAAACCATTTTACAATTAAGTGTGTCATTATTACTGGTGTAATGTTTATTTCTGGCATTAGGGCTCAGGTTGGCCATGTGAGGTAAAGCGTTGACCTTTATCTCACATGGTAAACCTAAAGTGACGAGTTCGATTCTCGCCTGGGCAAAGGAAATTATTTAGTGACGAAATCTATTAAATAACATCCTAAAATCCCACCCTCGCTAGAAAGGGGTAGTAACCTGTAGATAACCCGTCCCAATTAGCCTAAGTTGCAAAAAGTGGACGTTAATAAATAATAATATTTCTGGCATTTATTACTTGTATTTAATGTTTATTTTTTTATTTGTTGGGTCAGTTTTTGTTTGTTTTCTATAATTTTGTTTTTATTTTACATTGTTAAACTTTGAGCCAAATCGCCTAGTTGCGGCTCCTCCTGTATAAATAAATATAAATAATCCATCAACATCAATCACTCAATATTATACTGTATTTAAGCTTGCCGTGTGTGTAATAGTTTATGTATGTTTGAATTAGGTATAAGAGTGTATAGCCGTGGATATATACTGGAATAAGTGGTGAAACATATAGTTGGGTAGATATATTTATATAGATAGTATGAGTTGGTAACCAGATATGCAGGGTATATGTTACAGAGAGAGTGTTACCTTGACTGGAGGTGGATTGCAACAGCTCCACGCCTCGCAAATACTCAACTCCATACTAAACATCAAACCTTAAAAAGCCCCCCACGCAGCAGCTGCGTGAATAGCGCATTTCCTTCTGAGATGCTTAGAAGTTAGGGAATATGCTTCAGTTTCTTCATATTGATTTCTTGGTCAGATACCATCCGGAAATGAAACGTGATTATATTGATATTTTGCTCTCTGTAAAAACAACTAGGATAATGTTAAGTAAATAAGTCCGTTACGCAGGGGCTTCGCTAATTTAGCTGATTTCCCACGAGAAGTTTTACAATAGGGAAATCAGCCTAATAACAACTGTAGTAGTAAGAAACCTCTAAACCTAAAACATTATTTAGGGCGTAATAACCCAGTAGTTTCTAGCCCCAAAAAACAGTTAACCTAACCTCTAAACCTATTCACGAGGGACGGTTATGGAAACGGCCACCAGAGCTCTCCAAACATAGCCTACTGGTGACCACACGCAGAATACAAATGCAAATATCTCGGTTAATATTCAAGATACAGAATAAATGTATAGAACAATATTTATAGTAAATTTAATTTGCAATAAGATTTATTCTATACAATTTTTCGATCCGACGCATAATAACGGAGATATTTTGAATTTTCAAAAATCCCCCCTCTTAACCCCCCCTCCCACTGGTCCGATTTCAGCCATTAACGAACTTGATCTTCCTTTTTACATAAAACGATTAAATTCCGAGTTTGGTAAAGATCAAACAAAAATTTCGACCGCTAGAGCGTTAACAGACAAATATATATATATATATATATATATATATATATATATATATATATATATATATATATATATATATATAGTTTTGAACGGACCTCATTTTCGTCATCTCCTGGGTAGAATCGATGGACATTTGAAAAAATTCTTCAAAAATCGCGTCATGAGTACGACCTCAATAGCTGATTTTCCTTAACGGAAATCTGCTAAAATTCAATGCGAACAATATCTGGTATTTAGGCTTCAAATAAAGTGCTTCATATATACATGCAGAATTATATATATATAATTTTGAACGGACCTCATTTTCGTCATCTCCTGGTTAGGATCGATGGACATATGAGGAAATGTTTCAAAACTTGCGTCATGAGTACGACCTCAATAGCTGATTTCCCTTAATTGAAATCTGCTAAAACCCGTACCTTGTTTACAGTTAGTCGAAATACACAGGACCAAATTTTTTGTAAATTTATTTTGTAACATGTTGTTTATATAGCATTTTCTATCCGGCTCATTTATTTTATATATTTTAAATTTTCGATTTAACCCCCTCCGCCTCGATTTTTCTTTTATGGATAAAAGTTTAAATATCGACTTTGGTTTGATATACGGAAATTTGCTACCTACGGAGAACGAACAAACAATCTAGATAGATAAATATATATGCATACAGATGTCAAATGTCAAAATGCAAACTGAGTTTGTGATTGGCATTCATTTACTATGATTCACAAATAATTGAAGTATTTTTGTGATATTTCGAAATGTGTGCAATCTGAATAGATAATTCTACTGAAAAGTCGTTAAAAAATAAATAAAATAAAACCCTGATTATGGAATTTAAGGAAGTTTGCACAGAACCTGGGTAGCGGATTTTTTTAAATAATTGATTTATTTTCTTGTTAAAGTTTCATATTACTTGGATGCTGGCTTACGCAATAAAACGGGGTTTAATAAGTTCGAAAATTAATGTGACTGTTTTCAGACTTGGTTGGTATGTAGGGTTCTCTCTCCGAACTCTTACATCGGTATTTCTCCCTCTTGTGGATCTGCCTGTTCCTGGCTGACTGGTTCCTGGGAGGCTTCCTCGCCGAGTTTATGGCCCTGTGAGAACTTGTGAGTGAGAGTCGGTTGCCTAATTCGTGGGATGTGTTTGAAACGCGGCCACATGTGGGCCTATGCGGGTTGTGGCTGTGGGCTACCTCCCATTGACCCCTATACGTGCATATGCTCCTTGCCTACCGACTCCAGGTCAGCACGCTCCTCGGCGAATCGAACCCTCAACGCCGCTCACCCCCAGATTACTAAGCTACCCCTATATGAGACGAGGGATGCTCAATTGAGCTTGGACCCTCAGCTCATTACGCATTAATCAAGTAACCCTCCATTAAGGGTAACGACCCTCCTTATCGGATGTTACTTAAGCAACCATATCACATACAATGCTAATATTAACTCAATATTAGTGTATAGTTTGTGTTGTTGAGTATTGGAGTGAAGTTGGATAGTAAAGGAGGGGTTCTTTATTAGTTGTACTTTAGTTGATATGGTAGGAGTACTTTACTACATACTTCAGTATTGGAGTATAGTTGGTTTGATTATGTATGCTCACCTTCCACAGTATGGTAGTGTAGTTGGTTTGGTTGGAATTACTTACGGTCCCTAGTATTGGAGTATATTTGATTTGGCTATGAGTGCTTAGATTACTTAGTATTTTGGAGTATAGTTGGTTTGGTAAGGGATGCTTAACTACTTCAGTATTGGAGGTTAGTTGGTTTGGTTATGTATGCTCACCTTCCACAGTATTGGAGTGTAGTTGGTTTGGTTGGAATTACTTACGGTCCCTAGTATTGGAGTATATTAGATTTGGTTATGAGTGCTTAAATTACTTAGTATTTTGGAGTATAGTTGGTTTGGTAAGGGATGCTTAACTACTTCAGTATAGGAGTTTAGTTGGTTTGGTTGGATGCTTAGTATTGGAGTGTAGTTAATTTGGTTATGAGTGCTTAGTATTGGAGTATAGTTAATTTGGTTAGGAGAGCTTAGTATTGGAGTCTAGTTAATTTGGTTAAGAGGGCTTAGTATTGGAGTCTAGTTAATTTGGTTAAGAGGGCTTAGCATTGGAGTCTAGTTAATTTGGTTAAGAGAGCTTAGTATTGGAGTCTAGTTAATTTGGTTAGGAGGGCTTAGTATTGGAGTCTAGTTAATTTGGTTAGGAGGGCTTAGTATTGGAGTCTAGTTAATTTGGTTAGGAGGGCTTAGTATTGGAGTCTAGTTAATTTGGTTAGGAGGGCTTAGTATTGGAGTCTAGTTAATTTGGTTAGGAGGGCTTAGTATTGGAGTCTAGTTAATTTGGTTAGGAGGGCTTAGTATTGGAGTCTAGTTAATTTGGTTAGGAGGGCTTAGTATTGGAGTCTAGTTAATTTGGTTAAGAGGGCTTAGTATTGGAGTCTAGTTAATTTGGTTAGGAGGGCTTAGTATTGGAGTCTAGTTAATTTGGTTAGGAGGGCTTAGTATTGGAGTCTAGTTAATTTGGTTAGGAGGGCTTAGTATTGGAGTCTAGTTAATTTGGTTAGGAGGGCTTAGTATTGGAGTCTAGTTAATTTGGTTAAGAGGGCTTAGTATTGGAATCTAGTTAATTTGGTTAAGAGGGCTTAGTATTGGAGTCTAGTTAATTTGGTTAGGGGGGCTTAGTATTGGAGAATAACTAGTTTGGTTAGGAGGGTAATTAGTTTGGTGTCGAGGGCACACAATTGGAGTGTAGTTAGTTTAGTTAGGTGAGCTAACCATTGAAGGGATTTTTGCCTGTATTATGTTTCCTGATTTGTATAATTTATTCCATGTGGCGTTCATAATTTATAGACTTTGCTAACGCCTGGAGATTTCTCGGCTCACGAAGTATATATTGGTGTTTTGGTAGAATTAGGAAGGGCTTCGTGTCCAACATAACCTCTGACATTTAACTCTCTAAGATGTCGGATAACCTGCTTTCATTAGCTGCCTAAAGTAACTGTTGACTTAAAGCCCCAACAATACCGTTAGTCTTAGAGTCCGATTAGAGCGGACATCCAACCCGAGACAACGGACCAAACCACATTTCTCTTGGGTCTAATGGAACATCCTCAATTACTGTTGACAACAAGCAACTGGTAGGGAACTGACGTGTCGAAATATCAGAGGTACTTTAGTGGTGGATCAGTTATTAAATGTTCTTACCTCCATGATAAATAACGAAGATAAAGTGTTGCTAAAGGCTACAATAACATTGGTCCTGTTAGGGGGCCACACTAAATTGAACATTCTTAGTGAACACTGTTCATGAACATTAGCCGAGGGGGAAATCAGCTATTGACGCGATTTGGGTCGTATTCATGATGCGATTTTAGAAACATTTCGTCAAATGTTCATCAATTCTACCCAGGAGATGACGAAAATGAGGTCCTTTCAATATATATATATATATATATATATATATATATATATATATATATATATATATATATATATATATCTGTTAACTCTCTAGCGGTCGTAATTCTTTTTTGATAGTTACCCAACTCTATATATACTCGTTTTATGCAAAAAGAAAGATCAAGTTCGTTAATGGCTGCAATCGGACCAGTGGGAGGGGGCGGAGTCAAGAGGGGGAGATCTTCGAAATATCTCTGTTACTATACGTCGGATCGAAAACTTATATAGAAAAAATCTTATTGCAAATTAAAAGTACTATAAAAGAAACAATCTTATAGCAAATTAAATGTACTATAAATATTGCTAAGCATATTTATTCCCTATCTTGATTATTAACGGAGATATTTGATTTTTTATATTTGGTTATTTTGGGTTCTGTTATTCCGCTGAAAGCTAGTTCCGCCGTTTCGTAACTGTTCGGCTCTCATGAAATTGCTGTAGAGACTGGTGTAAGATTCTACTTTGGCAGATATGTGCATATACGTCAATAACCCCCCTTTGTTAAGTTCATGGACTATTAAAAGTTGAGTGATTGAGATAAAAGTCCGTCACGCAGGGGCTGCGTAAACTAAGCAGATTTCCCACGCGAAGTTTTACGATAGAGAAATTTCACGTGAGCCGAACTGTTAAGGAAACACCCGACCTAGTTTTTGGCGGGAAACTCACTCTCATTCGTTATCCGCCCAGATTTAATAAAAATTCAAATATCTCGGTTAATATTCAAGATAGAGAATAAATCTATAGAACAATATTTATACTAAATTTAATTTGTAATAAGATTGATTCTATACACAATTTCTATCCTCTATATATATATATATATATATATATATATATATATATATATATATATATTTTTGAACGGACCTCATTTTCGTTATCTCCTTGGTAGGTTCGATGGATATTTGAAGAAAGTTTTCGAAAATCGCATCATGAGTACGACCTCAATAGCTGATTTCCCTTAAGGGAAATCTGCTAGAAATAATTCTGATTCATTATAAATTACAGTACTATATATAATAAATAGTTTTCAATAAAATTAATGTGATATATTCAGATATATTTCAGTATTTGTTTTTCTTTCCGGTGTAGAATATGCCTATCTGTCTGTTCAGCTCTAACTGGTTTGCAGACCAGTTTGTTTACAATTCAGGCGCTTTCCTTTGGGAGATTATTAAAATTTACTGAAAGATTTCTCATTACCTTTTTTTTATTCACGGTGATAAGTGTTACCAGTATACAGATTTCTCTATTGTAAAACTTCACGTGGGAAATCTGCTTAGTTTACGCAGCCCCTGCGTGACGGTTTTTTAATTTTTAGTTTTCTGTGAACTCACACTTCAATTTATCTTTAAGAGAATACATTATGAAACGTCTCATTTTAAGCTAAATTCCCAATATTGTTTTATACAGATCTTTGCTAACATCATGCTCTTGTGAAGATGTTAGACGAAGTCATAAATTAAGATTTTATTTATTAGCGTACACTTTTTGCTACTATAGCTAATTGTGACGGGGTATCTACAGGTTACTACTCTTTTTTATCCTAGGGTGGGACTAAGGATTTTATTCAGTGAGTTCGTTACTAAATAAACTCCTATTGCCCTAGCGGGAATCGAACTCGCCACTCTAGGTTTGCCTAGTGAGATTAAGGCCAACGCTTTAACTCACACGGCTAACCCGAGCCCAAGATTTTATTTATAAATTGGTATAGGATCACATTTGATAGATTTTTTCATAAGAGCTGACAAGCCTAGCGGTGTGTATTAATAATTTCACTGTTAGTTCCTTCATCGGATGAATAATAGTTTTTCAAATAATATAGTTGTTATTTTAGGTTTCCCTTAGCAAGGCTAATAATATACTGCAAAGGAATTGAATAGAGACATTGTTAGTTTTAACTGATTAACTTAGAAAATATATTGAGTCATTATTTTGTATTGGACAGGCACTTATTAGCACTATTCTCATTTCTTTTGAGTGCAAGTTTTATTTTGATTTTATTCATGAATAAAATTTAAATTTATTTCTTCGAGTAAAGTATTATATGTTTGTGTCCAGTCTTAATAGATTTGGTGTTCCAATGTTCACATATGTAATTATACAATATACATAGTCTGGACTTCAGGAAATCAATTTTCTTTTGGGGATGTTAGAATTTAAGTAAATCAATCAAAAGTAAATAAATGTGTTTTTACTGAACACCTTGTATTTTTTTACGAATTGGTTTTTAGCAGACTTCGCTTAAGAAAAATCGGCTGTTGAAGTTGCACTCGTGAGACGAATTTCGTGGAATTTCCTCACATGTCCATTGATCCTACTTGAAAGATGACTAGATCCGTTTAAAATTATATATATACACACACACACACACACACACACTTACTTGACTGTTACAGCTCTAGTGGCCACAATTTTTGTTTAAGCGTTACTATACTCAATATATAAGCGTTTCGTCTAAAACTAATGGCCAAATTCATTAAGGGCTGAAATCTGCCCTGCTTTAGGGGGGCGGGGTTAAGGGGGGAGGATTTCGAAATATCTCTGTTATTATAAGTCGGATCAATAAATTATTCAGACTCAATCTGCATCTCAATTGCAAATTAAAGTTACTATTAATGTTGTCACATCAACTTATTCTAAATGTTCAATTTTAACCGAGATATTTAGAATTTTTGATTATGAGCCTTCAGTAAACCCCCACTCCTACTCCTACATAAATTATACTCTGTTATATAATGAACAACTCTATGTGAAGCTTAATTACCAAATATTGTTTCCATTGAACTTAGGTTTTATGTCCTTAACTGGTTTACTTGAACATGTTAAAACATGTTTATTTGTTCTACACCGCACACCTCATTTAATTATTTCAGCACTAAAGATTATAAAGGATAATGGCTGAAATCGGATCCGGAATAGGGGGGGGGGAGAGGAGAGTATAGAGAGTGAGGAATTTGATAAGTCAGCATACCTTCGTTATTTTACGTAGAAATAGAGAATATGTGGTGAGATAATATAGGCACGCGGGATATCTGTTGTTTTTGCTGAAAAACAGCTTGTCTTAAAATATTTAAATTTCATAATTTGGACTGTTAAAACGTGTAATTGTGCACCTCCTCTTTCGATCAAAATCGTCTATGAAGTAGGGGTGGGCCCACCCCCTAGGTAACGAAAATTAAAAAAAAATGATAAATTCTTCGTACCTGTTAGAAGTTCGGACTCGACCAGGTCGGGGAGAGGTGGTTAAGAGGGGGGGTGGTTCGAAAA
This sequence comes from Riptortus pedestris, assembly GCA_019009955.1. Lineage (NCBI taxonomy): Eukaryota > Metazoa > Arthropoda > Insecta > Hemiptera > Alydidae > Riptortus > Riptortus pedestris. The sequence continues at coordinate 145,146,271 of CM032232.1, read as the reverse complement.
TTCAAAATATCTTTGTTACTGGTTGTATTGCTCTACAATTGTAGTTATATAAATTTTTTCTTAGCTTAAATATTTAGGTATTAAATGTTACATTCTTGTTTTCGGCCTTCAGTAAAGGGATGTTAATTTAGAAATATTGGGAAACAAGCTTAGCTTACGCAGCCCCAGCTTGACCGATTTTTTCTCCAAACACCACGCTGAAACTTGCGTAATAGGTTCATGAAGGGTCAAAATGAATAATTTCGTGGTAATTTTAAAACTGATAAATTTCTTTAATTAAGAAGATAAACAAAGTATAAACAATTTAAAAAAAAAAAATATTTTCTAAAATATACCACCTTTAACACGAGATGGTCGTACTACTCTATCGCAACACTATTCTGTCTTTCACCTTTAGACGATACGCCTAATAAGTTGTAATTTGTGTTAACCAGAAACATTAATATTTTGAGATAATGTGAGTTGTTGGCTGACTGAAATCTTACCTGTCGGTCTCCGTGGCAAAACAAGCCAAAACAGCCTTCTATAAATAGGCGTTGACATTTTCTCTGTTGACAGGACCTGTATAATAAACGTCAACTGTCAGGAAGACACTCGCCCGTCACGTGCCGACTTTTTACAAATGACCACCGCAATCTCGTGCTCTTTCATTTCGTCATGAATTGCTTGATAAGGAAGAAAGAAGTATTTCTCAACAAACTGACTCATATAAAAGACTATATCATAATGTGGGTCTTTAACTTTTGCAATATTGTCCTCATTATGTTTGTCCTTTTTTCTACTAATTTATTAAATGAGAGGTTGATATGACCCTCTGCTCCTAATGTCCTGAAATATAGTTACACTAATGTCATTACAAGTAGGAAGAGAGAAAACGAGCATTATATATATAAAGGACGCACATTTAACCTCAAAAACTAATGACATTTGATTTCTTTAGACGCAGAGGCTGAAAGAAATTGCTCGTTTAATTTTTGAGCAATGAGTAAATGTGTAGAACACCAGTGGTTTAACCAGACTGACTCTATAATATTTTTCAATTCGACTTGTAATATCTGAGATATTTTGAATGTTCGGACTTCTCGCCTCCCCTGCTGTCTGTTTTCAGTGAATATGAACACCCTCTGAAAATGGGAGTAGGCGGATATGAAAAACATCCCAAGGATGGGAAAAGGTGTAGATGAAACTCACCCGAAGGATGGGAAAAGGGTGAAGATGAAACTCACTCAGGGGAAGTAAAAGGGTGAAGATGAAACTCATCTGGAGACGCGAAAAGGTGAAGATGAAACTCACTCAAAGGAAGTAAAAGGGTGAAGATGAAACTCTCCCGGAGGATGGGAAAAGGTGAAGATGAAGCTCACCCGGTGGATGGGAAAAGGTGAAGATGAAACTCAGCTGGAAGACGGGAAACGGTGAAGATAAAACTCACCCGGTGGATGGAAAAAGGTGAAGATGAAACTCATCCGGTGGATGGGAAAATGTGAAGATAAAGCCCACTCTGAGGATGGGGACAGGTGAAGATGAAACTCATCCGGTGGATGGGAAAAGGTGAAGATGGAGCTCACCCGGAGGATGGGAAAAGGTGAAGATAATGCCCACTCTGAGGATGGGGAAAGGTGAAGATGAAGCTCACCCTGAGGATGGGAAAAGGTGAAGATGGAGCTCACCCGGAGGATGGGAAAAGGTGAAGATGAAACTCAGCTGGAAGACGGGAAAAGGTGAAGATAAAACTCACCCGGTGGATGGGAAATGGTGAAGATGAAACTCACCCTGAGGATAGGAAAAGGTGAAGACGGAGCTCACCCGGAGGATGGGAAATGGTGAAGATGAAACTAACCCGGTGGATGGGAAAAGGTAAAGATGGAGCTCACCCGGTGGATTGGAAAAGGTGAAGATGGAGCTCACTCTGAGGATGGGAAAAGGTGAAGATGAAGCTCACCCTGAGGATGGGAAAAGGTGAAGATGGAGCTCACCCTGTGGATGGGAAAAGGTGAAGATGGAGCTCACCCGGAGGATGGGAAATGGTGAAGATGAAACTCACCCGGTGGATGGGAAAAGGTGAAGATGAAGCTCACCCGGTGGATGGGAAAAGGTGAAGATGAAGCTCACCCTGTGGATGGGAAAAGGTGAAGATGGAGCTCACCCTGTGGATGGGAAAAGGTGAAGATGAAGCTCACCCTGTGGATGGGAAAAGGTGAAGATGGAGCTCACCTGTAGGATGGGAAAAGGTGAAGATGGAGCTCACCCTGAGGATGGGAAATGGCGAAGATGAAACTCACCCGGTGGATGGGAAAAGGTGAAGATGAAGCTCACCCGGAGGATGGGAAATGGCGAAGATGAAACTGACCCGGTGGATGGGAAAAAGTGAAGATGGAGCTCACCCGGAGGATGGGAAATGGCGAAGATGAAACTGACCCGGTGGATGGGAAAAAGTGAAGATGGAGCTCACCCTGTGGATGGGAATAGGTGAAGATGAAACTGACCCGGTGGATGGGAAAAAGTGAAGATGAAACTCACCCGGTGGATGAATCATGATTTGAAGAATCGCAACCGGAGAATGGAAAAGGATGGACATGGATTCACCCTAAGGGCTAGAAGGGTTGATATAAAACTCATGCACAGGATAGAAAATGATTTGCCCTTATTAGAGGCTATATTTAATTATAAGAAAGTGGACATTGTACTTGCCTAACTCAGACATTTCTTTTCGGTGAGTGATTGCAGTTAGTCTCTTGCTGCGGCCATGTTTGTTCCAATATACAGATGCAGAGAGAGAGCTGGTCAGAACACTGTGAAAGGTCAGTAAGGCCATTCAGAGAAACAAATTCAACATATTTGAGAGAAATCCATGTGATTTGGAAAATGTAAATAATGAACTCCTACGCTACTTCGATGATGTAATACCGACAAAAAAGATCTTGTACCAATGAGATTATCATAAATCCTTATTCTGCTCAAATGGCATTTGGCATATTTACTCAAACCTCCGTTTCTAGTCATATGAATGTTTTACACACTCAGCCTAGCTGGCATTTCGAAACTCTGAACGCATTGTGAAGCAATAATGGAAATTTTACTTGTTGGCCACCAATTTATGGGGAAGTAACCAGGGAGAGTTGATAGGGCTGGTTGTCTGATTTGAATCCGAAATAGAATGTTATAACCCAGATAGAGGAGTCCACTTAGGTCAGAAAGGCTGCGTTCTTCCAACACTAAACATTCTTCTCCCACCACTGAACAGTGTTGTATCTGTTTGCAGTGTTTGCTTACCTCGTTGCAGTATACTCCTAACTCTTTGCAGTGTTACCTACCTCTTTGCAGCAGTCTCCTACCTCTTTGTAGAGGTCTCTTACCTCTTTGTAGTGGCCTCCAACCTCTTTGTAGTGGTCACCAACCTCTCGTATTGTTTTCCTGCCTCTTTGCAGTGTTATCCTTCCTGTAAACAGTTGTCTTCAACTTTGCAATGTTTACCTACCTCTTTCCTTTGTTATCCTACCTATTTTCAGTGTTGACCTACCTATTTTCAGTGGTTCCCCACCTATTTTCAGTGTCTGCTTACCTCTTTACAGCGGTCTCTTACCTCTACAGTGTTTTACTAGCTCTTTGTAGTGGCCTCCAACCTCTTTGTAGTGGTCACCAACCTCTTCGTATTGTTTTCCTGCCTCTTTGCAGTGTTTACCTACCTCTTTGCTTTGTTTTCCTACCTATTTTCAATGTTAGCCTACCCATTTTCAGTGGTTCCCCACCTATTTTTAGTGTTCTACATCTTTGCCCCCAACCACTTTATAGCGTTCTCCTACTTCTTTGCAGTGTTTGCTTACCTCTTTGCAGTATACTCCTACCTCTTTGCGATGTTACCTAACTCTTTGCAGCAATCCCGTACCTCGTTGCAGCGGTATCTTACCTCTACAGTGTTTTACTACCACTTTGCAGTGTGGTCTCTGATCTCTTTGTAGTGGTCTCTTACCTCTTTGCAGTATTCTCCTAGCTCTTTGCAGTGTTCTTTTACCTTTTACAGTTTTTTTTTTTACCTTTTTGCAGTTTTCTTATACATCTTTGCAGCGTTCTTCTACCTCTTTGCAGTTTTCTTCTATCTCTTTGCAGTGTTCTCCTCTACTTCTCTGAGTGTTTTGTTACCTCTTTAGAGTGTTACCTACCTTTTTGCAGTGTTCTTCTACCGTGCCACTGTTCTTCTACCTCTTTGCAGCGTTCTCCTACCTATTGCAGTGTTCTCTTACCTCTTTGCTGTGTTCTCCTTCCTCTTTATACTGTTCTCCTAACTCTTTACAGTGTTATCTACCTTTTTGCAGGCTTGCCTACCTCATTGCAATGATCTCCTACCTCTTTTCAGCGGTCTCTTACCTCTACAGTGTTTTACTACCTCTTTGTAGTGGCCTCCAACCTCATTGTAGTGGTCAACAACTTCTTCTTAATGTTTTCCTGCCTCTTTGCAGTGTTCCTACCTGTAAACGGTGATCTTCAACTTTGCAGTGCTTTTCTACATATTTTCAGTGTTTTCCTGCATATTTTCATTGCTCTCCTACATCTTTGCACTGTTCTCCTGTCTATTTGCATCTTCTGATTTTATTCTGTGCAGCATCGCCACAACTACAAATACCTGATATATAAATAAATATTGTCATTATAATAAGTATTATATTAGTTTCGGAAACTCTATTTATTTCAATGAACATTTTTTTTTATTAGCTTCTAATAAATTTCCCTTAGGGGAACAGTATGACTATTAAATGCACGGTTCGTTCATTTCTCAACATTTATTCTCCAATCTAGAAATAGAAGGATGGTATTTATATAAGTATATATTTTACGGTTGTCTTAAATATAAAATATAGATGTTGTTTGTAATTCTGTTTGAGACAATTCTTTATTTAAAGCATTAATTAATTTCAAGCGGAGTCTGCGCGCTGATTTCAAATAGAAAAGGCTGCCTCTCGGATTTGACCTTAAAAGATAAGTTTCCCCCCTCGTGAATAAATTCATTTTTCACAGTTCAAGAATAGCGGGTCCATCCCTTTGTTTGACGGCTTCACAAAAGAAATTGTTTGGGCGGGCGCCAATCTCGGGAGGCCGAAGCGAAATGAAGAACTGTCATAAGCCGCTGCGACCATTTTGTTGACATTAGTTTATTTGGCACACTTATTCATTTAGTATTTTAATTATTTTATTCGTCTATTTTTAACAATCACATTGTTGCTTTTTTTTTTATGTGTCTTAAAAACTGCTCAACGAGTTTATTTTTTTACACTGCGATAGTGTTGCTCATTAAACCAACATCAATACTCATAATAATCAGGAACATTCATAATTCAATTTAGGTAGAAAGCATCATCATCATCGAAAGGCTTTGTAGTTACAACCTTTGTGAACTTTCAGAATCTGATGTTTCAATATTACTATGCCTACGCAAATCCATAACATGTTTGATGTTATAAATAAATTACACATCACAGAATTACAATAAAATTTTAAAACTTATTATATATTATTATTTATTAACGTCCACTTCTTGCAACTAAGGCTAATTGGGACGGGTTATCTACAGGTTACCACCCTTTTTCGGGATTTTAGGACGTTATTTAATGAATTCCGTCACTAAATAATTTCCTTTGCCCAGGCAAGAATCGAACTCGCCACTCTAGGTTTACCATGTGAGATTAAAGTCAACGCTTTAACTCGCATGGCTAACCTGAGCCCCAAACTTATTATAAGAAACTGGTATTTGCAATAGAAATAGCAATAGACAACAAATTAAGATTTTTCGATATGTTAGTTATTAAAGATGATAATAAATTTTACACAAAATGGGTTAAAAAAGTCCGTCACGCAGGGGCTGCGTAAACTAAGCAGATTTCCCACGTGAAGTTTTGCAATATAGAAATCAGCCTAATAATAACTGTAGTAGTAAGGAAACTCTAGACCTATTCATGAGGAACGACCAGTTACGGAAACAGCCGCACTAGCTCTCGGCGGAAAGTTCCGAACATAGCCGACTCCTGCCGACCACACACAATACAAATGCAAATATCTCGGTTAATATTCAAGATACAGAATAAATGAATAGTAAATTTAATTCGCAATAAGATTGATTCTGAGGGGTGGAGAGAGAGGGGGGAGAGAGAGAAAGAGAGGGAGAGAGAGGGGGGGGTGTGTGAGAGGGGTGGGAGAGAGAGTGAGAGAGAGGGAGAGAGAGAGAGAGAGAGTGAGTGGGAGAGAGAGAGAGAGAGGGGGGAGAGAGAGGAGAGAGAGAGGAGAGAGAGAGAGAGAGAGAGAGAGAGAGAGAGGAGAAAGAGAGAGAGGGAGAGAGAGAGAAAGAGGAGAAAGAAGAGAGAGAGAGAGAGAGAGAGAGAGCGAGAGAGAGAGAGAGAGAGAGAGAGAGAGGGAGAGAGGGAGAGAGGGAGAGAGAGAGAGAGAGAGAGAGAGAGAGAGAGAGAGAGAGAGAGAGAGAGAGAGAGGGAGAGAGAGAGAGAGAGAGAGAGAGAGAGAGAGAGAGAGAGAGAGAGAGAGAGAGAAGACAGAGAGAGAGAGAGAGAGAGAGAGAGAGAGAGAGAGAGAGAGTGAGAGAGAGAGAGAGAGAGAGAGAGAGAGAGAGAGAGAGAGAGAGAGAGAGAGAGAGAGAGAAGAACACGAGGGAGGCCGAGTGAGAGAGGGTTAGAACACTCTAATAGGGTTAACTAGGAGAACTATGATACCAATTCAGGCCATCAGTAACGATTAACTTGCTTCCATAATTATAATTTGCAGTCCTTAAGACTTCTGTAAGGAGTAAACGGTAACATTTGTACTTCATTGGCGATTTGTATTTTGCTTTGTTAAAAATGTCTTTAACCTTTTTCCCAAATCGGTTTGAATGCTTATTAACGGTACAATAATATAAAATATTGCAATCCAAGTCAGTACACACTAACTTTAAATAATAACCTAATATATCATGAACAGTCTTATTCGAAGTCGAAACACCGAATATTGTGTTCAACAAATCTTTTCTAGATACATGCGTATCGTTCTTAGATTACTAAAATCAAAGTGATTGAGTTTATTTGATTCATTATAAGTTACAGTACTAGATTAACAAATAGTTTTCAATAAAATTTATATATTATATTCAATATATATATTTCAGTAATTGTTTCTCTCCCCGATCAAGGTTATTTCTATATATCTATTCAGCTCTGAGAGGTTGGCTGGCCTGTTTGTTTGCAATTCAGACGCTTCCTGTTGTGGAGGTTATTAAAGTGTAATTTGACTGAATCAGTTCTCACTATCATTTGTATTTATTCAATATTCACCGTGGTGTTAACTGCTTCCAGCATGTGGATTTATCTATTGAATAACTTCACGGGGGAAATCTGTTTTTTTTACGAAGTCCCTTCGTGACGGACTTTTAAATTATCATGGTATCCACCCAAAACATCAACTTACGAATACAGCAAAAATTTGATTATTAAGGCTAAAAGTATTACAGATTATAAGTTCCTAAGTGATATAAAACAACAATAATATTTACTAGAAAATATGTTTCCTCTACAACTAATTAAGCGAGAGAATGTGAAATGTGCAAAACAAACCTGGACAATTGAAGCCTACTGACACAGCCAAATTCCCGAATATTAACAATGTATGAAGTAATAAAAGAAACCATGAGATTAATAATGAACAAAAAAGAATCACTGCTTTTATGAATATTTATTTATTTATTATGTGGAGCTCCGCAACTATGGCGACTTGCTTTTCTTAAACGTGGGGGAAAAACAAAACAGTAACAAAAAAACAAGCAAACAATCATAGAATAATAACAAATAATAACAAAACATGGAACACGAAATAATATAAAGAACAAAACTAAAGGAACAGAACACAAAAGAAACACGAACACAACATAGAACTAAAAACAGGTGGTAAATAAATAGGTAAAAAGTAAACTTGTTGACTTTACAAATTTAAATACGTCACACACACACACACACACACACACACACACACACACACACACACACACACACACACACACACACACACACACACACACACACACACACAGACCTGCTTTTATGAGACCTATAAAATTCTTGGATAATAAAAATAGAGCTAATAGCAAGCTTGACAAAATAAAAACTACTCGTATTATGACTCGGTCCCCAGCGTGACGGACTTTTATTGCTAGGTGTTTGTTGCAGAATTTGCATATAGGCACGTCTGTCCTTGTCAGCAAGTGTCTATGTGTGGCCGATCCTGAGTTTAGCAAGAAAAACTTACTCCCGTACTAGTACTCCTGTTACTCCATGGCCACTCCTTAATTGTACTTTTGATACTGCGGAGGTGGTTGTTTACATTCATACATTCTGGATTCCATTTATCAAGGATTCGGTTTCGTATATGTTTCACAATGTCTTCGAATTAAAAGTTTCTCTGTTTGTATTGAGTTTGTTTATCACTTAATTTAACCTGTTGCTCAGCTATCCTACTAATACCAAGATATTTGTGTCCGCTTAAAAGTGGCTTAAAAACGAGCGGAACATATGTCAAGCCATATGATATTAAGCTCAGGAACTATGTCTCTTTGATTTTCAGACTGGACTCGAACCTTCTCCCGACGGGCCCCACTGTTCTCCCAACGACAAGCCGACCTTCCTGAATTACGAAGAACACCCCAGGCACTAATTAATTCTACGACAATAGCCGTAACAATGTTTTGTTGGACGTAGCACCGCTACAAAGAACATTGTCTTCATAATGCGCATGTCATCGCCCAACCCAACACACACACACACACACAGACACACACACACACACACACACAATGTAATCAAAATGTCATTCATTTGGATCTATACTGGGTCGGTACTGAATGGGTGGCATTGTCAAAACTTCTCCATACACTTTTTGTATTCGAGTTCGTTCTAATTTTCAAACAGCTCTTTAGAAACTTCTCTTTTTATGTCAGAAGCAAAAATGACTTGAACTTCTAATTGTTCATGGAACACTACGGTCCTTAGTTGTCCCGAGTTCTACTATATACTTACATAAAAGTTTGAGTTTTGTTCAAAATGTTCATATATTTAGTATACTTAGATGTTCTTTAAAAGGTTGTACTTATGACAATGTGAATCGGAAGATAACGAAAAGTCCTCAGGAGCTGCGTAAAATAAGCAGATTTCCAATGTCCTGCTATAACACACTTGCGATCTTATCTCTCCACATATTCACTAATTCTTTGTAAAAAAGTCCGAGATTTTCGAAACATTTCTTCAAATGTCCATCGATCCTGCCCAGGAGATAACGAAAATGAAAAATGAGGTTCGTTCAAAATTTTATATATATATATGTAAGTTACCGATCTACTGGTCACAATTTTTGTTTGATCGTTACCAAACTCGATATTTAATCGTTTGATGTAAAAAGAAAGATCAAGTTCGTTAATGGCTGAAATCGGACCAGTAGGAGGGGGTTGTTGTTCTCATTGTACTTTTAAGTTTTGTGATAAATGCAAATACGTGGCGCACTTGGGAAATCTGCTTAGTTAACGTAGCCCCGTAGTTAATGCGTGACGGGCCTTTTTTTACATATAAATAAAGAATATGAGGTGAGGTGAGGTCACAACTATACTATTCCAGCACGTGGGAAATCTGCTTATTTGACGCAGCCCCTGCGTGACGGACTTTTTAATTTAATAGGAGTACAAGGAAGTCCTTGTATAATTTTGCATGAACCGTTCGACGACCTTTCGAACCAGGCAATGTTCATTAAGATATATTTTTGTTGAAGGGTTCCTGCCTACCTACCATTTATACTATATATCATATGATAGGTTTCGATTTGTGTGTGTCTCCTAGCGATATAATTGGAATTTTCCATTTATGAATAATTTCAATGAGTCATGTTCAACAGACCAACAATTACTTAGTTTTTTTTCCTTACCAGTTGGAGAAATAGAAAAACTTAATGGAGATGTCCAATCCATTATTTAATATAAATTCGATCGCAGAGTTAGAAACCTGTTATTATTACAAAATTTAATTGATATATAACCAGTAATTAATGGCAATAACCTTCTCAAAGAACAACAGTAAAATGTTAAAAGGAAATGTCTTAGTTTATCTACTATCACAACAACAAAACATTAATGCTGTTGATATTATGCTGTCAAAATAAATATTTGTCATCGAATTGTGTAAATGCCATTCCATGCTTACTGATGTTAACTAGTATAATGTTTTGTTTATAATCTTGTTTTTATGCGTTCGGAAAGGTTATACCCTTATTCTCGAAATGGTAGAAAAATGTGACTTCACACTCTTTTGGGAGTTATGAAATATCCTGACATGTGTATAGCTCGCTTACGAAATTAAATACATTTACAAAACTTAAATTAAAATATTATTGAGATTCTATCTCCTCAAGCATTGATTATCAAAACCATTGCACTAATTGAAATAGAATCGTTATTACCCATTTGCACCCCAAAGGTTTGCTTAAATATTCTATTATTAGTTTTATAATCCATTGAAGGTGTTATGCAGAAAGGAAATGTATTTTAGATTCCGAAAGCATTTACATTGGGAAGTCTGCATTTAAAATGGTCACTGAAACAACACTATTGACGATATGGGATATAAAACATCACTTACATGCTTTAAAATTGAGTCATTCCTTTGATTTTGACATAAAAAAAAATTAAAAATCTTGGAAAATGAAAGGAATACAGTTAACATAAAAATAAAAAGAGAATCAACATATAAAAACAAACATGAATAAGGCAGTAAACATAATTAAAAAAAAAACTTAAACAGTACTTTTAGCAGATTTCCCTTAAGGGATATCAGCTATTGAGGTTGTACTCATGACGGAATTTTCGACATTTTTCTTCAAATGTCCATCGATCCTACATAGTAGATGTCGAAAATGAGGTCCGTTCAAAACTGTATATATATATCTATATATATATATATATATATATATATATATATATATATATATATATATATATATATTTTCTGTTACCGCTCTAGCGGTCGCAATTTTTGTTTAATCCTTACCAAACTTCATATTTAAGCGTTTTATGTAAAAAGAAAGATCAAGTTCGTTAACGGCTGAAATCGGACCAGTGGGAGGGGGGGTTTAGAGGGGAGGATTTTCGAAAATTCGAAATATCTCCGTTACTATACGTCGGATCGAAAATTATACAGAATCAATCTTATTACAAATTAAATTTACTATAAATATTGTTATATACATTTATTCTCTATCTTGAATATTAACCGAGATATTTGCATTTTTCAGTTTTCACCAAACCGCCACTTCTACTCATGTTACGTAACAATACTCTGATACATAATAAATCACATTATTGGAAGTTTAAATACCAAAAATTGTATTCAAGAGACCTTTATTATACGAGATACATGCAAATATGTCCTGGTGCCCCCCCCCATCTTAAAGTTTTGGACTACTAAAATTTTATTGATTGAGATAACAATTATTCTGACTCATTATTAATTACAGTACTAGATATAGTAAATAGTTCTCAATAAAATTAATGTGTTATATTCTGATATATTTCAGTAATTGTTTTTCTTTCCGGTGTGAGGCGGGACCCGTTTGTTTACATTTCTAACCTAACGCTTCCTGTCGGCAGGCTATTGAAATTGGATGAAACATTTCTTATTTCCGTTTGTATTTATTCACGGCGTTGTGTTAGCAGTATGTATATTTATCTATTACTAAACTTCACGAGGGAAATCTGCTTAGTTTACGCAGCCCCTGCGTGACGGACTTTTTTCAATCTTCTTCTCTAATAAACATGATTAACTATTTTATCATTTTGATATATTGTTAAATTAGTTTGAAAAATTGACGCCACTTCATGGGGGATTCTTTTGGTGCTAACATCGAATGTAAAAGTATATTTTACTAATGCCGATTTTAACCATGTATACGATTTATAGTAGACATATTGTGTCAGGTTTTGTTTTCTATAAACAATTTTCTATTATTATTTCAATTAAATTCTTTACAAATTATTGATTTACATTAATACTTATATAATACCTACAGTCGTTAAAAAAAATTAGGTCAAATTCTTCGAATACTTAGTATAAAATTCTTCAATTTGAATAGTTATATACAATAAATTAGTTAGATTAACAATCTTAATACAACTCTAAATATGTACGATTTATGTACAACTCTAAAACATACACAATTTTATTTGTTGATACGCAAATTTATTTACATTTATTAAAAGATGGCAAGCTTAGAAATGATGAGAAACTTGTCCCACTTTACAAAGACAATCTACCTGATCACAATTTATTTTAGAGCGATATGTATGATCAATATTTAGTAGTTTTATTTAATAATTGGACTAGTATTCATCTTGTGTACAAATGCATCCGTCGTGCATAAAGTTATGTAATTTATTTTTAAACAAAGAGTATTTTATAATAGATCTGATACATTCGGGCAGAGCGATTAGGAATTTTACTCCTGATAATGATACGCTTTTCTGAAAATATTTATGTTTGTCGTTGGGAGCTTGAAGGAAGATTCTTGTATCTTATTTGTGATTACGTGCTATATTATTTTTGTTACAATATTGTTTGGTACATATATATTGAGGGGAAAGTTATTATTTTTGACTCCTCAAAATGTGGACGACAGGAGTCACTCAACTTTCTGTTGTATATAAACCTTATTGCTGTTTTTTGCTATTTAAATATGATTTTTGGAGTCGCCCCAATGCATAACACCATAAGTTAACCGGCTATGGAAATATCCATTTTATGTTAATAATAAAGTTTCCAAGAGTTGATTGGAAGATATTTTTTAACAGATTTTAATAAGAACTAAAGCGATTTTAGATTCTTATTCAATTCGTCTATATGATTGAACCAGTCAAGGCGTTTCTCCACAAACAACAAAGGATGTCTCTCTAGGTCAAGAGCTGATTTTGGTTTTAGCAGTTAGGATTATACTTCTGATGAGGGGTTGAAGTAAAGAACGCGAAACAACCAATATCTGAGTGCAAGAAATGAGTGTCATTGTTTGATAACAAACATCAATAAATAAAAAATGCTGACTGAGCTATAATATATCATTTTTGCTTTATAAGCAGTTAATTAAAACCACTCACGAGCTTCGTGATGGCTATAATGAGCATCCTTTTTGGGCCTGGGGGCAATGAATCTCCAGATGGACCTCTCCGTAGTTGCTGCATTCCAGTCCAGGGGTCGCTAGCATCGCTACGATGTTCCGTTGCTCTTTGCACACGAACCAAAAACGGTAATCTTAACTGATGGCGTCAAACACACAATTTGCAAGTATCCCACATACTGGCGATTCGTTGAGAACCATTGCGATATTTTAGTTAGGATTGGGAGCTTTCATGGTTGTAAATAGTTGACGAGAAAGTAGCGGCAGGGGGGAGGGGGGGGGGTAACTGAAGGCTGCAAACAAGAATAACCCACTTAATATTTCTGTTACAAAAAAAAAAGTCCGTCACGCAAGGGGCTGCGTAAAATAAGCAGATTTCCCTCGTGAAGTTTAGTAATAGATAAATATACATACTGCTAACACAACACCACCGTGAATAAATACAAACGGAAATAAGAAATGTTTCATCCAATTTCAAAAGCCTGCCGACAGGAAGCGTTAGGTTAGAAATGTAAACAAACGGGTCCCGCCTCACACCGGAAAGAAAAACAATTACTGAAATATATCAGAATATAACACATTAATTTTATTGAGAACTATTTACTATATCTAGTACTGTAATTATTAATGAGTCAGAATAATTGTTATCTCAATCAATAAAATTTTAGTAGTCCAAAACTTTAAGATGGGGGGGGGGAGTCACCAGGGCATATTTGCATGTATCTCGTATAATAAAGGTCTCTTGAATACAATTTTTGGTATTTAAACTTCCAATAATGTGATTTATTATGTAGCAGAGTATTGTTTACGTAACATGAGTATAAGTGGCGGTTTGGTGAAAACTGAAAAATGCAAATATCTTGGTTAATATTCAAGATGGAGAATAAATGTATATAACAATATTTATAGTAAATTTAATTTGTAATAAGATTGATTCTGTATAATTTTTCGATCCGACGTATAGTAACGGAGATATTTTGAATTTTCGAAAATCCTCCCCTTTAAACCCCCCCCTCCTACTAGTCCGATTTCAGCCGTTAACGAACTTGATCTTTCTTTTTACATAAAACGCTTAAATATGAAGTTTGGTAAGGATTAAACAATAATTGCGACCGCTAGAGCGGTAACAGACAAATATATATATATATATATATATATATATATATATATATATATATATATATATATATACAGTTTTGAACGGACCTCATTTTCGTCATCTACTAGGTAGGATCGATGGACATTTGAAGAAAAATGTTGAAAATTCCGTCATGAGTACAACCTCAATAGCTGATTTCCCTTAAGGGAAATCTGCTAAAAAAACCATTGAACAACAATTGTAGATCATGAATAGTTCTTCTATAACATTTTACGACCCCACTCATAATAACGAAAGTATTTAAAACTTTGGAATTTCTCCCTTCTATACTCCCCACTATTCTAACTCCTATTTAGAGGGAAGGAATAACCAAAATTCGAAATATCTCTGTTACAATACATCGGATCGAAAAATTGTATAGAGACAATCTTATTGCAAATTATATTTACTATAAATATTGTTCTATACATATTTTTCGTATAATGAGTATTAACCGAGATATTTGGATTTTATAGCTTTACTCTTTCAGTAAACCCCCGCTCCTATTTGTTTCACTATATAATAAGCTGTTATATCATGAACCACTTCATTACAAGGTTAAATACTAAACATTGTTTTCAACAAAGCTTTATTATACGAGATACAAACATATACGTTCTGTTGATCCCCCCCCCTTCTTTTGTTCTTGGATTACTAAATTTTTAGTGATTGAGATAAAAATTATTCTGATTCATTGTAAATGATAGCACTGGCTATATTAAACAGTTGTCAATAAAATTAATATGCTATATTTTGATATAATTTGGTAATTGTTTTTCTTCCCGGTGAGAGGTTAGCAGACCCGTTTGTTTACATTTCAGACGCTTTCCGTCGGGGGGGGGGATTTCTTATTACTGCTTGTATTTTTTCACTTAATATTCGCGGATGTGGTGTGTGTACCAGTATGTACATTTATCTTTTGTTTAACATAACACGAGGGAAATCTGCTTAGTTTGTGCAGGCCCTGCATGGCGAACTGTTGTAAAGTCCTCACTGTAAACCCTCCTCCTTCTAAACGGATTTGAGTCATTAACAAATTTGATCTTTAAGTTTACATCATATGCTTAAATATCGAGTTTGGTAACGATCAAACAAAAATTGCGACCGCTAAAGCGTCCACAGACATATATATATATATATATATATATATATATATATATATATATACACACACACACGGTTTTGAACGGACCTTATTATCGTCATGTGGGTAGGATCGATGAACATTTGAGACCGTCCTCCGAAAAAAGAGATTATCTTGAATGAGAAATGATTTATTCATATATGCTTTATCCCACAATTATGTAACCTAATGTGGGGTGAATGGTCTCTTTATTCACCAATTGGATTCGCGTGATCAAATTAATTTATCTTTATGTAGAATTAATTATTGAATTCCAAACATCGTCACGTTTGTTAGAATGCCAACTGAAATTGTTATGTAGGGTACCGTTTATGTATCATTTCCTGATACTGATCTCGATTCTCTTAAGGGAAATCAGCTATTGAGCTCGTCCTCATGACACAATTTTCCAATTTTTTGTTCAAATGTCCATCCATCCTTCCTAGTAGATGGCTCAAATGAGGTCCGATCAAAATTGTATGTATAGTCGTTTTATGTAAAAAGAAAGATCAAGTTTGTTAACGGTTGAAATCGGACCAGGAAGGGGGAGGGGTTAGAGGGGGAGAATTTCAAAAATTCTTAATTCTCCGTTTATTATGCGTTAGATCGAAAGATTGTATAGAACCCCTTATCTTATTGCAAATGTAATGTTCTATAAGTGTTGTTATGTACAGTTTTTCATTAATTTGAATATTTTCCGAGATATTTGCATTTTTTAGTTTTTGGTCTTTAGTAAACACCCACTCCTACTCATCTCATATTAACAATATGCTATTATGTTATGAATCACTTTATTTGAAGCCTAAATACCAAATATTATTCTCATTGGACTTTTACGTTTTGAGATAAATGAAAATACGTAACGCACTTGGGAAATCTGCTTAGTTGACGCAGCCACTGCGTGACGAACTTTTTTACTTCGAACTTTGACAATATCTATGATACGGAACTTTGCTTTTAGAGGTACCAATAACAATTTATTCTGAAGAAATCTTCTCTTGGTTGTCGACCCTCATCACTCATGAGTGGAGTATCAGGAATTTTCAGCCAGAGGAATAACATCGACGCATATACTTTTTATATATATATATATATATATATATATATATATATATTCAAATTTGAAAACTCATTTCGAATTACGCAATCTTATTCATTGGACGACCATAACTAACATTTTTGTTTATATTGGCACTTTAATGGATTTACATACATTTGTTATTTTTTTTTAATTATTTAACATATTTTATTATTTTCTTTTTCAGAGATAGGAAGGGTGAGGTCGTCGCTGTTCCAGGTGGATGGGGTGAAGAAGGAACCTCTAGTCCTCCCTGAGCCCGAAGGAGAAACTACAACCCTCACCGAAAAAGTCTACGTACCTGTCAAAGACCATCCTGATGTAAGTCAAAAACATTTTACAGTTTCTTTTTTCCCCGCACAAATTTTCGCATTTCATTTCAATTTTTATTAATTTTTGACAAGATGTCCCATAGCAAGGGGGTTCGGCTGGCATAATTTTGTTAGTTACGTTACCTTTCCATTCGTTTTTTTAAACTGCTGTAACTAATGTTGATAAGACAAAGAACCTCTGAGAAACTACAATAACTTATATACTAGTTTATCCTATTATTTATTTAACATGCCTAATAAAAGTTAAAGATAGAACACAAAAGTAAAAAAGTCCGTCACGCAGGGGCTGCGTAAACTAAGCAGATTTCCCACGAGACGTTTTACAATAGAGAAATCTGCCTAATAACAACTGTAGTAGTAAGAAACCTCTAATTCTAAAACATTATTTAGGGCGTAATAACCCAGTAGTTTCTATCCCCAAATACAGTTAACCTAACCTCTAAACCTATTCACGAGGGACGAATAGTTATAGAAACGGCCGCCAGGGCTCTCGGCGGAAAGTCCGAACATAGCCTACTGGTGACCACACACACAATATAAATGCAAATATCTCGGACAATATTCAAGTTAGGGAATAAATAAATAGAACTATATTTATAGTAAATTTAATTTGCAATAAGTTTGATCCTATACAATTCTTCAATCCGACAAATAATAAAGGAGATATTTTGAATTTTCTAAATTCCCCATCTAAACCCCACTTTCACTGGTCCGATTTCAGCCATTAATGAATTTGATCTTCCTTTATACATAAACCGATTAATTTCCGAGTTTGGTAAAGATCAGACAAAAATTGCGACCGCTGAGCGTTAGCACACAAATATATATAATTTGGAACGGACCTCATTTTCGTCATCGCCTGGGTAGGATCGCTGGACATTTGAAGAATTTTGTCGAAACTCGCATCATGAGTACGACCTCAATAGCTGATGTCCCTTAAGGGAAATCTGCTAATAAAAAAGCATTATTGTAAGAAAACTGTAGGGTAACTTATACATATTTAATATCTACAAGCTTAGAAAATAAACTTCCATAAAGAAAAATAATGTAGAACATTGAAATGATGTATAATCTTTATAAATAAATCTGTAAGGTTTGTCTGATTTTTTATTTGTATGAGGTGAGAATCAATTTTTTTACCATTCTATGAACAATGGCTTAAAAATTGGAAATATTGTCTTTCTGTCCGCCCGTTTGTTACTCAATCACTCATAAATGGCTCCGAGGAATTCTATGAAATTTTATATTTGTGAGTACACTAACCCAAAGTACAACGTAAGCTAAACGAGAATCAAAATGCTCCACTAGGGGTGGGGTTTACTTCAACGTGAAAATACATATTCGTCACTAACGTTTACTGTTCATGGTGAATATGATTAGATGGTTTGTGTATCCAATATTTTCACGTGAAACCATTTTTATTTCAACTTGTTAACGACGGGCAACAAGGCAACTTAAGAATAAGTTGATGGAAGCCTTACTAATTCTTAATCATTTAGTAAAAGAAGTATTCCGCAGTAGCAGTTCTGGTAAAAGAAATGGGCAACCTTCGTAAAATTTATACCAGTTTGGAGTTAATTATATTAATTATTGTTTAATATAAGAAGTAAATATCTTATGCCGTGAAATTTAAATATATTTAGTACTTATTTTATATTTATTACTGATATGGTTAACTTCATTAAATGTGGTATTGCAAAAATCATTAAAAGTTATGATTTCTGTGGAAATAAATAAAGAAAATTGAATATGGTTGAAGAAATCATAAAAACTGATTTCAGCTTGATTCTGGGTGATAATTGGGGAAAAAAATGATGAATATGAAAAAAAAAATCACGTTCATATATATGAATTAGACACAAATCATATTCCTTAAGTTAATGTGATTACAACAATGCCGCCCGAATTTACATTCATAATCACAATACCCCATTGGTGATTTTATTCAAAATCACATTCACTTTCACAATCACAATATCCCATTTGTCTAATGTAAGAAGTAAATAGATTATGCTGTGCAATTTAAACATATTTAGTACATATTTTATATCTTTTCACTGATATAGTTAACTTCATTAAATGTGGTTTTGCAAAAATCATTAAAAGTTGTCGTATCTGTGGAAATCATAAAATAAAGAAAATGGAATATGGATGAAGAAATCATAAAAATTGTGATTTCAGCTTGATTCTGGGTGATAAATGGGGAAAAAAGGGTTAATATGAAAAAAAAAAAAATCACATTCATAATCATGAATATGACAAAAATAAATGTGATTTTATTTGTATTCATAACAGAATTCACATTCATAATCACAATATCTCATCGGTGATTTTATTCAAAATCACACTCACAATATCTCATGGTTCATTTTATTTCAAATCACTTTCACATTTGTAATCACAATATCCCAATGGTGATTTTATTCAAAATCACATTCACATTCTTAACCGCAATACTTCATCGGTAATTTTATTCAAAATCACATTCACAATATCTCATGGGTCATTTTTTCCTCAAATAACATTCACATTAATAATCGCAATATCCCATCGGTGATTTTATTCAAAATCACATTCGTAATCACAATATCCCATCGGTGATTTTATTCAAAATCACATTCAAGCTCATCTCAGAGTGCCCAGTTCGAAACCAGGATTGGAAATGTGATTGAAATTAGTTGTTCGGCTGCTGGGTTTTCAGTTGAGGTTCTATTCCCTCAAAACTATTGTGGTATTTTGTCTGTTGTAAACAGCAATACTTCAGGAAATATGGGACTACGCAGACCCCCCCCCCCCTTGGCAAATCCGTATGGCAGGCCTTGGCCCTTCTTAGGCTGTTGAACTTTGAGATTATTCTTTTCTTTTTCTCCTTTGGACTATCTGTATCACATTTACACGGCTTGTTCTCCGTCAACCAAGCCCATTCCTATGAAGTCAGAGCTTAGCTATGCCATGGATCCTTATCACTAAGACGGTTGTTAGCTGTCAAACTGATTGATAAGAGAGACACAGTCCTATTGTTGGATTGACATAATGAAATGTCTGCGGGTGACTCATCCGTCGGTTACGCTATTTCTCATTTAAACAATAACATAATGGATTGCCATTTTGTTCTTGTCAGCGTAATAGAATTCTATTGGTCCGTTTGTGCAATGCACGTTTCATTAACGATTTATGTTATGTAATAAACTGGGTTTTATGATGTGCGAATAAAAACGAAATAAAATGAATTCTTAGCTACGTAAAACGTGAGTTGTATGAGCAACATACTTATACCTGCCTGAGTCTAGAGCCACACACACACACACACACACACACACACACACACACACACACACACACACACACACACACACACACACACACACACACACACACACACACACACACACACACACACACACACACACACACACACACACACACACACACACACACACACACACACACACACACACACACACACACACACACACACACACACACACACACACACACACACACACACACACACACATATATATATATATATATATATATTCTATTTTTGAAGCTGTATAGCTGGGAAGTATTTCCTTTGTGAGGAGTTCGGTTATCTGCTCCAGCGGTTTGAATTATTCTTGGTTTGCGAATTTTTGATGGAAATGCGTTCATCTTCGTCGAACAATGTTTTAATCTGAATAGTTACTTCATTCAATCAGGGGCTCAGGTTAGCCATGTGAGTTAAAGCGTTGACCTTAATCTCACATGGCGTGTTCGATTGGCGAGTTCGATTCTCGCCTGGGCAAAAGGAATTTATTTAGTTACGGGATTTCAAATAAAATTCATAGACCCACCCTCACTAGAAAAGGGATGTTATTTCATTTGGATGTTATTTACGGAATCTCCTTTCCATATCCAAAAGATTTTTTAACAGATTTGCCCTAAGGAAAATTAGCTATTGAGGTCGTTCTCATAACGTGATTTTCGACAAATTTCCCTGGTGCCCCCCCCCCTCCGTCTTAATATATTGGACTACTATAATTTGATTGATTGAGATAAAAATTATTCTGATCCATTATAACTTACAGTACTAGATATAGTAAATAGTTTTCCATAAAATTAATGTGTTCTTAATTCTGATATATGTCAGTAATTGTTTTTCTTTCCGGTGAGAAGTTGGCATAAGTTGTTTGTTTACGTTTCTGAAGCTTTTCATCGGGAGGTTTCTTATTATCGTTTGTGTTTATTCAATTGATATTGGCTGTGCTATAGGAAATCTGCTTAGTTTACGCAGCCCCTGCGTGACGGACTTTCGCATCTCTATAGGAGGGTTTTGAAATTTATTTCCGCCTCTCCTGTAAACCTCTCCCCATTCACCCCTAAACCGAATTTAATCAAAAAAAGGGAGTTGCACAACTGCACTGTGCAGTAGTACTAAATGTGCAATGTGTTTATGCAGCTCCTGCGTGACCGATTGTTATCAAATCAATTCCTCCTTCGGCCAGGAAAGTGGTCTTCAATTCACATTAGTGATGCTACTTTAATATTCAAATTTGTTATTTTTATTCTGAGCTTTCCATTTTAGTTATTTCATGTTTAACCTTCCGAGTTATATGTGTGGATTGTCTGCCATTTGTAAGGCCTGCTAACAGTAGGTTTAGCCAATCATCTCATCAAATCTATAGCAAATTTTCCTTTCAGAGTTGCCAATGGATGCCTTGACCTATGTCAGCGGTGTCATTATTCTGGGCACGCAAATCTCTTATTTTATTCAATGCTCACAATAAAAGTCCATTTTTTTTTTTGTTAAACATATTATTATACCTGCCGAACATTTTCTGAGTTAATCTTTGACATCTGTTATTGTGGGCAATTTCAGTAAGTAGTGATTTTTAAGAACAGTCTTACCCTTTCCTTTTTTTTTTGTATATAACCTTCAAGGTGGAGGTTTTACTTTGTATTTTTAAAAATAGCCGTTCCACCATTACAAATGTCTTTGCATGTAGAACAAAGAGAGATAGTTTATTTGTACTCTGGTATTACACAACCATCATCTTTTTAGTCTGTGTTAATTTAAAACATATCTGGACAACCACCGGCCCGCGGTAAAGTTTGATCCGGCATTCGAGACATTTTGAAAAAACCAATTAAACAAAAATACTAGACTACTTACTCCAAATGAGGAAGATGAGGAGTGATTTGTGCGTTTGACAGTACTTATAAATGCAAACAGTTCTTTTCAATGATGAAAGTTAATAAATCAAAACATCGTACAAGGATGACTGATGATAATTTGGAAAATTCTTAACGTCTTTGTATCAGTGGAATTAATCCAAACATCGATGGATTAGTTTCCCAAATTCAAGTTAAAGTGTCTCATTAATTTCGGTGTCGCTATTTCACTCTCGTTGTTTGAAATAATTCCAAGTTTTACGATTTAATTATAATGTTGCACCTATTATTAATTTCACTTTGTTATTTCAATAAATTGTTATATAATTACATTGTCGTATTATTTCATGTCTGATATCTATCGTTAAAAATTATGAGCACTACTTTAAAATGCACTACTTTTAAAGCAGCCCACGAACGTATTTGCACGCTAAAGTTTGGCCCCCAACATGTCAAAGGTTGACCATTCCTGATTTAAACAGTAGTCTGACGAACGAAGTTTGCTAATTGGTCAGCTGATGGATGTTATAAAATTTAATCGACAGTCTAGCCAACCTTCCCAAATATATTTACCTTCTTTTCTCAAGGCAACCGATCAAATTAATTTATTAAATAAAATAAGCCTTAATATAATGAGACTTATTTATTTTAATGAAACATACAAATTTTATAACAGGGCTGCATAAACTAAGCAGATTTCTCACGTCCTGGTATAACACACTTGTGTGATCACATCTCGCCATATATTATATATTTCTATGTAAACCGATGAGTAGAGGGCGAGGGATGGGGTTACTAAAGACTGAAAACAAGAACGTACGAGTAACTCACTTAATAATTTAGTTACGAAAACAATTCATAGAACAACTCTTGTAGAGCGCCAATAACAAGAATGGCCTATAACATTTTACGGTCCTTCTCATGAAACGGAGATATTTTGAATTTTCGAATCCCCCCTTCTGTTCTAGGTCCGGTTTCAGTCAATTAAAAATACCATCTTCAGTGTTGAGTAAAACGTTTAAATATGGTATAGATAAACGTTTTTGAGTTAAGAACGTAAAATCATAATTGATAACACTACGAATCTGCATGTATCTCGCATGATAAAGGTCTCTTAAAAAACATTTTTGGTATTTAAGCTTAAAAAAAAGTGAATCTTTATATAGCAGCTTATTATTATGTCATAAGTTGGAGTGTGTGGTTACTTAAGGACGAAACTAAATATTCCATATATTTCTTCTAATAATCATGATAGAGAAAATAAGTATTCAACAATATTAATAGGTAATTAAATTTGCAATAATATAGATTCCATACTATTTTTTGATTCAACTTATTATAACGGAGATATCTCAAATTGTCGAAGTCCCCCCTCCCTATAAACACCCTTCCTTCCAGTACGATTTAAGCCGTTAACGAACATGATCGTTAGTTTGGTAACGACACGACAAAAATTGCGCACTCTAGAGCGGGTTATACCATATATATATATTTATATAAAATTTTGAACGTACCTCATTTTCGACAAATCCTAAGCAGGATCCAAAGACATTTGAGGACTTTTTTCGAAAATAGCGTAAAGGGAAATCTTCTAAAAATACATGTGTCTCCATTTATTAATCCATAGTGCAGGTTTGACATTATATTCATAATTTTAATTAAGACAGTATAAAGCTGTATTGCTGAAATTCGCTCTAGTGGACTACATCTTTAATGAAAATTATCAAAACGGTATACACAATTTTGAAATGTTTTCTAATTTATATAATTTCAGTTTCGGTACAATACAATCATTACAATGTATTTAGTAGGTAAGATTCGTACTCAATATCTCCTCACTGTGTATATTGGTCTAAAAAAGAAAAAAAGTCCGTCACGCAGGAGCTGCGTAAACTAAGCAGATTTCCCACGTGAAGTTTTACAATAGAGAAATCTGCCTACTTATAACGGCAATAGAACCGAATCTCTAAACCAATTCAAGAGGGACAAACATTTACAGAAACGGCCGAACTTGCTTTCGGCGGAAAGGGGACTCATGACGCGTGACGGAAGCTTTTATATCAAAGCGAAAATACGATAAGTACAAGTGGGGGTTTATAAACAGCTGATAACAACAATGTGACAATACCGCACACAATATTTAAGGTACAAAAAATGAATAGAGGGCAATTGCAGAGCGTCAACAGTTTAACTTGATTGATATAACATGTTTTGATACGCCTATTAATAACGGAGATATTTTGAATTTTAGAAAATCTAACCCCAACCCCCTCTAGTTCCAGGTCTGATTTCAGCCATCAACGATTATGAATATTAATGCTGAATTAAACGGTTATTTGTTGTTTTGAGTTTTCTGCCTTCAATAAACACTTCTACTAATGTCATTTCACATCGGATGTGAATAAAAAGAACTCTCTTCATATTACAATTAAAGAAAACAGCTATAAAATAATGGTTGTTGAAAATTTAATTTGCTACAATATTATTTATTCGATTCGACTCAAAATAACGAAGATATATTTGAGAAAAAAAAATTCAATTTCCTTCAAGAGATAACTGGTGAAAAGAAAGAAAAATAGTCCGTCACGCAGGGGCTGCGTAAACTAAGCAGATTTCCCACGTGAAGTTTTACAATAGAGAAATTTCACGAGAGCCGAGCAGTTAAGGAAACGGCCGAACTAGCTTTTGGCGGGAAAGTCACTACTTTACCTGTACTAAGAAAACTACTTTTTTTTTTAATTTGTTCACTTGTAGTTGGCAGTTGGGAAAATTTAACGGTACTTATCTGTAAGTGATATTTTAAATCATGGTGAATTTCTTTTTATTATGATATAATTGCCTTTAATTATAAATTCTAGAAGTGGGAGGGGTGGGGGTTTAAGGGGAATTTCGAAAATTCTTAATATCTTCTTTATTATGCGTCCAATCCAAAAGTTGTATAGAACTAATCTTATTGCAAATGTAATGTTCAATAAATGTTGTTATGTACGTTTTTTCACTATCTTGATTATTTACCGAGAATATTTTTTTTTTTTTTCCGGCCTTCAATAAACCCCACTCCTACTCATGTCATATTAATAATAAGCTGTTATATTATGAAGCACCTTATTTGAAATCCAAATGCCAAATATTTTTCTCATTTAACTTTCAAGTTTTGATGAAGTCTTAATTAGTCAACTCAGTCCCCGTGTGACGGACTTTTTTTTTAAAATAATGAAGTGTTTTTCTTTTTATTATGGTTTAATACTAGTCTTTATATGAGTGGCCTCCTGTTAATCGATAATTAATAGATACAAATGCAATTAGTAGTTGTAGCTATAGTAGAACCAAAAAAGTCCGTCACGTAGGGGCTGCGTAAACTAAGCAGATTTCCCACGTGAAGTTTTACAATAGAGAAATTTCACGACAGCCGAACAGTTACGAAAACGTCTGAACTAGCTTTTGGCGGGAAAGTCACTCGCCCGTTAGCCGCCCAGATTTAATAAAAATGCAAATATCTCGGTTAAAATTCACGATAGAGAATAAATGTATATAACAATATTTATAGTAAATTTAACCCGCAATAAGATTGATTCTGTCCATTTTTTCGATCCGACGTATAGTAACGGAGATATTTCGAATTTTCGAAAATCCTCCTCTCTAAACTCCCTTCCCACTGGTCCGATTTCAGCCGTTAACGAACTTGATCTTTCTTTTAACGGTAACGATCAAACAAAAATTGCGACCGCTAGAGCGGTAACTGACAAATATATATATATATATATATATAGTTTTGAACGGATCTCATTTTCGTCATCTACTAGGTAGGATCGATGGATATTTGAAGAAAAATTTCGATAATTCCGTCATGAGTACAACCTCAATAGCTGATTTCCCTTAAGGGAAATCTGCTAAAACTGGCATTTTGAAGTTTATATAGAGTTAAGCCAAGTTTTAAGAAGGAGTAGAAGCACGAAAATTTTATTTCTTAACTAAACGAAATTCATTTACAATTTCACTCATATACATTTTATTGTTCTATTTCATAAATAAATAAGTCATTATGACACTGGCATTAGCAGATTTCTTGAATTTATGATGTGTAAAAATAAATTAGAGCCCAATTTAAATCTGTTAAGACAATTTGGGACGCTGTCTTTTATGGACAGAGTGAGATCAGCCGTTTTAGTAGCTGGGTTTTAAAAAAAAAAAATTCCCTGCCATAAGCAAGAATTGAAGCTCGTTAATGTTGGAATGTATTTAATAATGCAATTTGAATGAAATGATTTAGTGTTATAGTACTAAAAAGAAAATGGGAATAATTCATTAAGTTGCTCCAAATCTTAATCTCAAATTAATACATTCAATTAATAATACAATTAAATTATTATTATACTCTCCCAAATTATTTTATTTAAATTCCCTTAAGTATAATAATATTACTGCCTAAAATTATTACACTCAAAAGCCCTGAAATTATTATTATACACCCTCAATTCATGTTCATTAACTCCTTTTAATATTATTATACTGCCTGAAATTATAGCGTTCACAAACCCTAACATAATTACAAGAGTATCTCGAATTATCATATTAATACACCCTAAAAGTATTATTCTACTGCTTGAAACTATTATTTGCCTATACCCTTAAATTGTTATTATACACCCTCACATGATTACATTTAAATTCCTTTAAACTATTATTTTACTGCTTCGAACTATTATATTTATATACATACCTTTAAATTATAACTATACAGCCTCAAATTGCTACAGAGGCCGGTAGTTGAAGTCACAGACAGTGTATTTGGGTTAGGCAGGCTAGTGAAAGGTAGAAAGAGGGAATAAATAGGGAATGAGATAGAGACAAAGTCATACCTCATCCCTAACCAATCAGATTAATACAGCTTGAAATCAGCTGTTGTCCCAGTCCCATTCAACACAGCATAGCGGTGTATAAAAGCCCGGCACGCAAGCGCACTGTAAACTATGCAGATTTCTTATCATCGTGGAACGGTTTTGGTCTGCCATCATTTCCTCTATCTTTTTCCCCAAGTAAAAATCCTAAGAAGGAAGTATTTCGGATATTGTTAAGTTTAATGAAAACACGAAAAAATCAATAGTAGGAAAAATGTTCAACAAGACTACATTCTTCTCTGATAACGGAGAAATCAGCTATTGAGGTCGTACTCTTGACGTGATTTTCGAAAATTTTCCTCAAACGCCCATTAATCTTACCTCGTAGATGACGAAAATGAGGTCCGTTCAAAATTATATATAAATACATGTATATTTTTGTCTGTTGCCGCTCTAGCGGTCATAATTTTTGTTTGATCGTTACCAAACTCGAAATATAAATGTTTCATTCACAACTAAAGGTCAAGTTTGGGGTTGAAATTGGACAAGTAGGAGGGGGTTTACAGGGCGAAATTTCGAAAAATCAAAATATTTCCGTTATTATGAGTCGGATCAAAACATTTTATGGAACCAATCTTATTGTAAATTAAATTTACTATAAATATTGTTCCATACATTTATTCTCTATCTTGAATACTAACCGAGATATTTGCATTTTTATTAATTGTGGGCCGATAACGGATGACTGAATTTCCCGCCAAAAGCTAGTTCGGCCATTTGCCGTTACTGTTCGGCTCTCATTTGGAGATTTCTCTCTTGTATAACTTCACGTGGGAAATCTGCTTAGTTTACGCAGCCCCTGCGTGACGGACTTTTTAGTTTTCTGCTTTTACTCCTGTCAGAATAGCAATAATCTGTTATATTATCTTTATCTAACCACTTCATTCTAAACGTAAATACCAAATATTGTTTTCAAGAGACCTTCATTATGTGAGATAGATGCAAACTCGTTGTGTGATAACAACATTCAATTAAGTTTTTACGTAACACTAAAGTTCATACAGTTAATGGCAGGATTCTAGCAGGAGTTATTACGTGTTGTAATGGAAAATGCTAAAGAATCAATCTTCTTAAACTAGTTATGCTCTGTAGTTGTTGTACTATACACATTTTCGTACGTTAAATATTAAGCAAGTTATTCGTTATATCTTGATTCCTGCCTTCAGTAAATCCCTACTTCCACTTATCGGATTTTAATTTAGAAATATAAATTATATTGGGAGAAGAAACCATAGAGTGTAGATTTCCCCGCGAGAAATCTGCTTAGTATACGCAGGCACTGCGATACAGACTATTTTTTTGTATTTCCATCCCTCCTCCAGGTCCCATTTAGCCGTTCATGAACATGATCTTCAGTTTTACGTGGAACGCTTGAATGTCGAGTTTGGTAACGATCAAACTAAAATTAAAACCGCTATAGCTGCAACAGACTGGTATATGAGTGTATATGTCTATTTATAATTTTATATATATAATTATCAATCAAGCTCAATGTCCTTGTCTCCTAGGAAGGATAACTGAACATTTGAAGTATTTTCTTCGAAGAACATGCCATGAGAACAAAAGCATGATCCGATTATCAAATACCGATCTTTAAAGTTGACGGGCTGCGTATATTTCTGCAGAGTATGTGATATTTCTTTAGAAAATATTGTTTAGAAACTTATAATACAGGGTCATTATTATGTCACTTATGGAAAAGTATTCTAAACCGTGAAACATTGTGAGACGCATTATACAATTGAAACAATGAGATATTGAGAGTAAAGGTTTTACCCGAAGTATTACAGCTGGGCGCACGTGCGCCGCAATATCAGCCTCATTTGTGGGATTCATTAAATTGGAAAGATGAAAAGAGAGCGAACTATGAGAGAGAGAAACCCCTGGATTGTCGTAGCCCGGGATGAATGGAGGAGCGTAGGCAGACAATGGTGGAGTCTTGAATGGGGCTCAGGTAACGAGCGATTGTCTGCGGAGTCGATTGAGGTCGATAGGTCAACAGTCGATTTAACTACATCTAATCGATATGTGCGCAAATACAGACTCTAATAGTAACCCCAACGTTACCTCTCTTGAGCAATCAGAAGCACAACCCAACGGATATTCGCGGCAAAGGAAAACCGCTAATTCACAAAGGCTGTTCCGAAGGGTTACGAAACAACAAAAAGGAGAATAAACAGTCCGTCACACAGGGGGCTGCGTAAACTAGCAGATTTCTGAATGAAATTTTACAATAGACAAATCTGCATACTGGTAACACTTAAGACCGCCATGAATAAATACAAACGGTAATGAGAAATCGTTCAGTTAATTTTGATAAGCTCCCAACGGAAACGGCTTCTGAATTGAAAACAAATAAGTCTGCCAGCCACTCAGAGCTGAACAGATAAATAGGCATATTCTTCACCGGAAAGAAAACCAAATTACTAATATATTTTTGAATATAACATATTAACTTTATTACAAACTATTTACTACATCTAGTACTGCAATTTATAATGAATCAGAATAATTTTTATCTCAATCACTCAAATTTTAGTAGTCCAAGAACTATAAGAAGGGGGGGGGGTCACTAGAAAGTATTTACATATATCCCACAATGTAAAAGCTTACACGAGTCTCCAATTTCACGAGAGCCAAACAGCAACGGAAACGTCCGAACTAATTTTCGGCGGAAGCTCACGAATAGAACCGACAATACCGATCTCATCTCGTCCGTTATTCCCAAACACTTAATAAAAATGTAAATATCTTGGTTGATATTCAAGATAGTGAATAAATGTATATAACAACATTTATAGTTTTAATTTAATTTGCAATAAGATTGGTTCAGTGCAAGTTTTCGATCCGACGTGTAGCAACAGAGATATTTGGAATTTTTGAAACCCCTCCCCTCTAAGCCCCCCCACCCCTCCCACTTGTCCAATTTCAGCCATTAACGAACATGCTCTTTCTTTTTACATAAAAAGATTAAATATCGAGTTTGGTAACGATCAAACAAAAATTGATCGTACCTCATTTTCGTCAACGCTTAGGTTGGATCGATGGACATGGAAAATCCCAAAAGCCCAAAATCAAAACAAACATTTGGACATTACAGTAACATACTTAATGCTTTAAGACCACTTTTTGCAGATTTATCTTAAGGGAAATCAGCAATATCATGGCACGATTTTCGAAACAAAGTCCTTAAATGTACATCGACCCTACCTGATGAGATGTCGAAAATGAGGTGCGTTCAGTGTATATATATATATATATATATATATATATATATATATATATATATATATATATATATATACACACACACACACATACACTTGAGTGTTATCACTCTAGCGTCTCGAACAACCTCGATATATAAGCATTTTATGTAACAAAAGTATATGATCTTCACGTAGAAGTAATGATATAGGAAAGAATATATGAAGATGAACACGGAAAAACCAAGATTCATTACAACTTTATGTAGGAAGGAATTGAAAAAAGGAAGGTTATGTAAGCTTAAAATTAGAAAACCAAGGGTCACACAACATCTCGAAAGGAAGGTAGTTCATAAATATGGAAGTATAAAAACAGAGATTCATGTCAACTTCAACACGCAGAAATAAATAATACATAATCTTAAAACAGAAAAGCCAAGGTTAAGAAGAACTTCACGAAGTAAGAAATGGTATTTAAGCTTCAAAACAGAAAGACCACGGTTCCATAACATCTTTTAGAAATGTCGTGAACGGAAAGAAAAAAAGAAATTTACAAAAATATAAGAAACGAAGGAACTTCATGTACAAGGAAAGGATACATAAAGAAGAAAATAAAAAAAATGCTGTGGTCTATAACAAAACTCAAGTACACGGACAGGCACATAAAATTAAAAAAAGAAACTCCAAGGCTCACATTATATAAAGGATACATAAACATTAAAATAGAAAATTCAAGGTTCATAATAACATTTAGAAGGAAAGGATACATAAATATAAAAATAAAATACTTTTGGTAAGTAGTAAAGTAACTTGTTCATGCAGAAGCTAGGATATATATCCTCTCAATTGTTACCTAATTATTAATATCTATTTTAGCAGATTTCCCTTAAGGAAGCCCACCTAGCCTCCAGCTATTGAGGTCGTACTCATGACGCGTATAGGGGTTTACTGACGGCTGAAAAGTACAAAATGCAAATATCAAATCAATAATCAAGATAGTCAAAAAACGTACATGACAACATTTATAGAACAATACATTTGCAATATAATTGGTTCAGTTGTATATCAGGCGTCGGATCGAAAAATTGTATAGATCCAATCTTATTGCAAATATAATGTTCTATCATGTTGTTATGTACATTATTTCTTTATCTTCAATATTAACCGAAATATTTGTGTTTTTTTTTGGCCTTCAGTAAACCGCCACTCCTACTCATCTATATCAATAATAAGCTGCTATATTATGAAGGACTTTGTTTGCAACCTAAATAACAAATATTGTTCTGTTTGTTTATTATTATTTACGTCCACTTTATGCTACTATGGCTAATCGGGACGGGTTATCTACAGGTTACCATCCTTTTCTAGCCAGGGTGGGCTCAAGGAGTTTATTTAATGAGTCCGTCACTAAATAAATTTCTACTGCCCAGGGCGGGAATCGAACCCGCCACTCTAGGTCTACCATGCGAGATCAAGACCAACGCCTTATCCTGCATGGCCAACCTGAGCCCTCTAAATATTGTTCTAATTGATCTTTTACGTCATGAGATAAGTGCAAATAAATAATGCAAGTGGGAAATCTGCTTCATTAACGCAGCCTCTGCGTGGCGGACTTTTTAAGAATTACAGGAAAAAGACATCAAAGCAACCCCAAATATACTAACGGAATATTATTCTTATTCAGAGTTGACTCAACACGTACGTAGCTGGGACGTCAACAGTCTCGACTAAAACCACTGTAGAGTCGTTAGCTGTGAAGAGTATCTTGGAAGAACGGATGGAGATTGACTTGCCTCGGCTTCTATTTCGGGAAGATTTAGATGACTATTCTCGGAGTAAGCCTCCTCCAAACATATTGCTCGCAGTCTGCGTGATAAAACTCGAAGATTAAACTGTTAGAGGCGCACAAAAAAACGCCCTAAGAGGGTACATAAGACACTGCTCCAAGACCTTTTCTTGACACGAGGTTCTTGAACTTTACTCTTGAGGAAATAATGTTTTCCTTTTTTTTTCTTTGTTTATTCCAACCCCAATTGAGAAACGTCCAACGCGCAGGGGCTGCATCAGCTAGACAAAAGTCGGCTGCTAAAGCTGAGCAGATTTTTCACGTGCAGGTATAGTTTACTTAAATACCTTCTTGCAATATCTTGTTAAAACCCGACGATTAAAAGGGTCGGGAAGAGGAGATTGCTGAGGGCTGAAAAAAAAGTACGAATAACTCCATTAGTATTTATTTATTTATTGGAGCATCGCAGCTTTGGCGATGTTGCTCTAAACAAAAGCTTCGTAAATTAAAAACAAAGAAATGAGAACAAAACAATACAAAAAAAAAAACTCACAAAATTAAACAGAAACAGAAATGGGACACAAAACAGAAAAGGAATAGAAAACAGATAGGGGAACACGAAAAATAAAAAGAACACAAACAAGAAAAGGAACACAGAACTCACAAGGAACACGAAGCATAAAAGGATCACAAAACAGAGAGAAAACACCAAAAGCAGAGATGAAACCAAAACAGAAATGGGAAAGAAATAGAAGCGCACCACAAAACAGAAATGGAAACCAGAAAAAAGAAATAGAACACAAAAGCCGAAATCAAAAACAAAACTGAATGGAACACAAAAGAAATTTGAGTTACGAAAAATTGTTGTAGACCATTAATACTTTAAGAAAATTAGTTCTAAATCATTTTATTATCCGACTCAAAATAACTGATGCATTTTGAATTATCGAATCCCCCCACCCCCCCAAACCTCAACTATTCCATTTCCAATTTCAGTCAATAACAAATATGATCTTCAGTGATGGCAGAAGTGCGAAAATGTTGATCATGGGACATATCAAATAAATCTTTTCCAGAGAACGAAGAATTTTGAAATTTCTTTCGTCTAACCCTCCCCACCCCTTACCGATAGTCCGATTTCAGCCACTTACGAACTTCGTCTCTATATATGTTGTTAGTATTATTACTTAGTAACGTCCACTTTTTGCTACTATGGTTAATCGGGACGGGTTATCTACAGCTTGCCGTCCTTTTCTAGCCAGGGTAGGACTAAGGATTTTATTTAATGAGTTCGTCATTAAATAAGTTCCAATCCTCAGTATACGTCCATACATGATCGTCTGATCTCATAAGAGTACATATCAAATTCTTTTTACGTGGGCTTCTTACTACGAGAGAAATAAGGAATAGATGGTGAGATGAGAATATCAGTGTGCCAGGTATGGACGATGGAAATCTGCTTAGTTTAGCCAGACGAACTTTAGCCGGTCTACGGAACGGAACGGGCGAAACTGGAAGTCCAACATGTTTGAGAGCCAGTATTAGGGGTTGATATGGGGGGAAAAAACGCATGGTTATCGTGGAAAATGTGGGACATGCCAACGCAAAATGGCATGGTGTGCCGCTGGCGAAGAGAGTCGTTAGCCTAAAGCATATGAATCTGAGGCGGGATTCGAATCGCCTTGGAGGTTTAAGGACGAATCGGCTGTTAGGATCTTGGCTCGCCTCCGGCTAGCTTTCTTCTGACCCCGCCGTACACACACATCTCTGGAATCGCCGTCAAGATATAATAGCGGGACTCGAACAGGCGCCCTTCTCACACAACCGGAAACCATTAACTGCAACGCAGGGGCTTAACTGCGCACACAACAAGGTTGCAATGTTAATAGCTTAACCATTGCTTACATTACTACCTTAGTAAAGAATAAACAAAGAAGTTTTTTTCCTTTATGGACATTCCATCAAAGGTGATTTGCGCTTTAAAAACTCAAAAATTATACAATGTCAAATAACATAAATAAAAGTTATAAATAAACATTCTATAAATGGGCATAGTACTAAATTCGTAATATTAATTATCGTAGTAATAATAATCAAAAACAGCTGTCAATACTCTTATCAGTCTTGCTTAGAGAAAAAAAAATTGGTGATGAGCGTAGTTGGTGCTACAAAGAATTAAAGATCTTTGAATGCTCCAAATTTTGTGGAAGTCTGTGTTTTAGCAGATTTCTCCCAGAGGAAATCACTTATTGAGGTTTTACTCTTGACGCGATTTTCAAAAAATGTCTTCAAATGTCCATCGATCCCTACTTACGAGATGACGAAAGTCAGCTCTGTTCTAAATTAAATATATTTGTTTGTTGACGCTCTAGCGGTAGGAATTTTTGTTTGATCGCTTCCAAACGCGATATATTAGCGTTTCATGTAAAATTAAGTTTTAAAAAGAATTTTAGCAAGCGTCATTACTAAAATATCAACGGCAAAAATGTGAAAATACAGAATTTAGGTATGCATTTTATTAAAACACTCCAGGCTATACAGCAGAAGACATCTGATACAGAAAGTGATTACATTTTTCCCGTTTTTACCAGCTTCTCTGTTGCACATTGTTTTCCTTAATTCTTGTTAACATCGTCGACATGGTCCCATTTTCTTCCTTCCAGGCCCTGTGGGTTTTGTTAATTGATGGGCAATTAAAACTGGCCACTATTGACACTATGTCCCCGGAGACATGTACAGAAAAAACTAAGTTTCAGAATTTTTATGAAGAAGTAATCAGTAATACTCTCGGAAACTAAAACATTGAAATATCAACTATCTCTGAAAATAAAAATTTGCCGCACAGAGCGAGTCTCATCCGTGAACACCCTTCACATGTCTCTGGAGACATGTATCGCAGCTAACGTGTTAAATACCAAATATAGTATTAAATGGGCCTTTATTATGGTCTTCAATTGTTGTTGTGTATGTATACACACATATCAGGTGCGTCACACACACACACTCTCTTGTTTTCAATAAACCCCCACTTCTTATTGTTTTTTTTTTTTTTTTACTTAGGAATTGAGAATATATGGTCAGATGACATTACAATTGTGGGATAACTGCTTAGTTTACGCAGTACCATTAAGTTTCACGACAATGCTACATTTCTTATAATTGTGTTGCTTATTGTATGATGCTGTACTCCTATTAAAAGTCGTGGAACTTCATACACTCATATTTATTAGATCCTATACGAATCTCATGTAACCTAATTCAGCAGCTAAAGACAATTTTATAATATTTTGCTGTTCATTCCCTCACCTCTCATTACTTGATTTCATACAAAAGGAGTGGCGAATGACTAGATAATTCCACAGTTGTAAATATGAAATTCCATATTTTCATCTAAGGCTAGTCGTTTATTAGTCATGCGAGATAAGTCACGCCAAAACAAGTCAAGACAGTTTTAGGTATTTCTCCAATTAATAATTTTCTTGAAATCCTAAAACCGAATTTTGCGATTGCAGTAATTCCTTTAGTTCGTTCAAGGGAGTAATATATACAACCATTACGACAATAATACTAACGGTGCTAAATAAGCAACCGTCGCATATTCTTAACATAATATGTTTGCTTTATTAGCAGATTTCCATTAAGGGAGGTCGTACTCATGACGCGAGTTTCGAAAAATTTCTTCAAATGTCCATCGATCCTACCCAGGAGATGACGAAAAAGAGGTCCGTTCAAAATTATATATATATATATATATATATATATATATATATATATATATATATATATATATATATTTGTCTGTTACGACGCTCTAGCGGTCACAATTTTTGTTTGATCATTACCAAACTCGGAATTTAATCGTTTTATGTAAAAAGGAAGATCAAGTTCGTTAATGGCTGAAATCGGACCAGTCTGAGGGGGGGTTTAGAGGGGGGATTTTCGGAAAATATCTCCGTTATTATGCGTCGGATCGAAAAATTGTATAGAATCAATCTTATTGCAAATTAAATGTACTATAAATATTGTTCTATACATTTATTCTGTATCTTGAATATTAACCGAGATATTTGTATTTGTATTCTGCATTGGTCGGCAGGAGAGCTGTTTGGCACTTTCCGAAGAGAGCTATGGCGGCCGATTTCGTAACTATTCGTCCCTCGTGTATAAGTTTAGTGATCCCTTACTACTTACTACACTTGTTATTGGGCAGATTTCTCTATTGTAAAACTTCACGTGGGAAATCTGCTTAGTTTACGCAGCTCCTGCGTGACGGACTTTTTTTATTTAAAGGAACAATTTTTAAATTCAATGGACAGTAGGCTTATCTGAGGTGTGATGAAGCTAAAAAGAATCGAGAAGAGGAAGAGACTCGGGTGTCCCTGGAGGAAAAAGATGATGCCCTTGTTGTCACAGTTAGTTGGTGATGATTTCACGGGAAGGCAATGAACCGTCTGATAGTTTCGCTTTGCCGGACCTTCATCAACATAGCTAATGTCGGACAACCATTTAAAGGCTATTAGAACTCTCGCTCTCGACCCAGACACACACTAACACGCATGCTCAATCATCACGCAACCATTGTATTGACTGATGACTATGTCAAAGAAAACCGAGTTAAAATGTTGACTATGTCCCACTGAGCGATTTCCATCATCACTCTCAATTCGTACGTACAGTGACTGATGATTTGGCCCGCGTTCCGTGCAAATGTGAACTATCTCACACGTCTAACAATTAGACGTACTATATGAAGACTTTTCAAGACTAACGAAACACCTCATTTTAGAAGCAGGACAAACCAACTGGACAAACATCAGCGCTGACAACAAGCAACGAATTATTAAGAGCACCATTTGTTTGTGACCATCAAGATTCAGAAACTCTAGGTAAAATAGACAGAAACCCTCGCATAATTAACGCACTCATACTTGATCTCAAAGGCATTATTTGCGTCTGGGTATAATGATGATTTTTGCAATAGGTCTCTTTAGATTCTTCCAGAGTTAATAATGACTGGAAAGTTGAACATTTGAATACGTAGTTCCATAAGGACAGCTGGAATGTCAGGCCGAACCAAATTCCCGAGCAGTTATTGTATTGAAATCACCTACAGTTATATTTGCATTAACCAGCTTGGAGAAGACTCTTCATTCATTGTGATAGTTGACACTCTTCGAGAGGTAATAATTTGCATGCCTAATTAACTGTTGCAAATCGCCATTTAGTGGGCGGATATTTGATGATTCATCTCCTGGGACAGCAATGCTATTGTATTATTTTTTTTAATTGGGAGTCTTATCAAGCCAACCCTCATGATTATGGAAAGGGACCTTGGATTTGGAATGTTTTTTCTGACATTTTGTGGGGTTCTTAAACTACCCTGAATCCATGCTGTAAGGATCTGAAAAGTTTTGTCAGATGATCAAGTTTCTAGAGCTACTTTCTCTGCTGCCAATCTATTAACCTCACTACCTTAGCCGGGACATTAAGACCTGAAATAGTTTTGTGGTCGAATGTATGTAAGTGTGAAATATGCTGATTTGTCGATAATAATGATATACATCGTTGTTCTTATAATGTTTCTACAAACTGTAAACAGCAACTAAAGGTTACTTGGGGGAACTGGTGCATGATCTGCAATACAGAGTATTCTACTTTTAGATTGCATAAAACAATTTTTATGCTGCAGACTATCGGTGACATGAAAGAATTATATTAGTGTCTGGTCCGCGATCGAGAGCGTTCTTGAGGAAAATACTTCTAGGACTATAGTTCTTTATTTTGAGGTGCGTTAGGGCTTTCACGGGGGTTTGTATTTACGTAGAGTCTCAACTAGTAATCCCAATTCCTTTGAGGAAGGAAGTGTTAAATTATTATTATTATTATTTATCAACGTCCACTTTTTGCAACTCAAGCTAATTGGGGCGGGAGGATGTTATTTAATGAATTTCGTCACTAAATAATTTCCTTTGCCCAGACGAGAATCGAACTCGCCACTCTAGGTTTGCCATATGAGATCATGGTCAACGCTTTAACTCGCATGGCTAACCTGAGCCCCGGAAGTGTCAAAGAAAATGCATTGTGCTCGTCAAGGAAGCAACAGGAGGAGATTTGGCTTAAGTTGATTAGACTACTGTAGTTTTCTAACCTCTTTGTTTAGTGAGGTTTCATACATTATAATATATTTTAAGCAGTCAGATTTTAAAAGTTTGCATGAAGAGACTTGTGCTTCTCCTGTAGAGGCTTTGAACAAGACAATAAGAAGAGCATTTAGAATGTCTTGTGGAATTTATAATTTCATACATTGGGGATATGGTACAAGTTGATTTGACTGCTGTAGTGTTTTCTGACCTTTGTTTCATGAGGTGGTATAGATTATAACCTCTTGTAAACAGTCGGATATTATAGGTTGCTTCAAGGGACTTCAGTCGTTGGCCTGTATTTAGATGCATTTAACAATGCAATAAGAAGATGCAGAATTTCTAGTGGAATTTATGATCTCATACTTTGGTGGATGCGGCATAAGTTGGTTTGACTACTACGCGGTTTCCAGCTTTTAAGCAATTGGCTCTTAAAGGTTGTACATTATAACCTCTTTGAATCGGTTTGATCTTAAAGGTTATACATTATAACCTCTTTTCAGCAGATGGACATCTTAAAGGTTATTGATTATAACCTCTTTTTAACAGCTGATTCTTAAAGGTTATACATTATAACCCCTTTTAAGCAGTAGTATCTTAAAGGTTATTAATTATAACCTCTTTTAAACAGCTGATTCATAAAGGTTATACATTATAATCTCTTTTAAGCAGTATTATCTTAAAGGTTATACATTATAATCTCATTTAAGCAGTATTATCTTAAAGGTTATACATTATAACCTCTTTTAAACAGCTGATTCTTAAAGGTTATACATTATAACCTCTTTTAAACAGCTGATTCATAAAGGTTATACATTATAATCTCTTTTAAGCAGTATTATCTTAAAGGTTATACATTATAACCTCTTTTCAGCAGATGGACATCTTAAAGGTTATTGATTATAACCTCTTTTTAACAGCTGATTCTTAAAGGTTATACATTATAACCTCTTTTAAACAGCTGATTCTTAAAGGTTATACATTATAATCTCTTTTAAGCAGTATTATCTTAAAGGTTATACATTATAACGTCTTTTCAGTAGATGGATATCTTAAAGGTTATTGATTATAACCTCTTTTAAACAGCTGATTCTTAAAGGTTATACATTATAACCTCTTTTAAACAGCTGATTCATAAAGGTTATACATTATAATCTCTTTTAAGCAGTATTATCTTAAAGGTTATACATTATAACCTCATGTGAACAGCTGATTCTTAAAGGTTATACATTATAACCTCTTTTAAACAGCTGATTCATAAAGGTTATACATTATAATCTCATTTAAGCAGTATTATCTTAAAGGTTATACATTATAACCTCTTTTAAACAGCTGATTCTTAAAGGTTATACATTATAATCTCTTTTAAACAGCTGATTCTTAAAGTTTATACATTATAATCTCTTTTAAGCAGTATTATCTTAAAGATTATACATTATAACCCCTTTTAAGTAGTAGTATCTTAAATGTTATTGATTATAACCTCTTTTAAACAGCTGATTCATGAAGGTAATACATTATAACCTCTTTTAAACAGCTGATTCATAAAGGTTATACATTATAATTCCTTTTAAGCAGTATTATCTTAAAGGTTATACATTATAATCTCTTTAAAGCAATTGGATCTTAAATGTCGCTTCACAAGACTTGTGCTTCTTCTGTAATTAGGTGCATATAACAGTACAAAAAGAAATAAAGTATAGAGCCTTTCTTGTGGCATTTCTAATCTCATAATGTTATTCTCATAATCAGTATTGTATTGTGAATAAGTGAGACAAAGTAACCGAGCCAGCCCATATACATGATAGCCTGTCTCAAGTCCAGCGAGCGCACTTGTCAGCTCTCATGGTTCTCAGGTGTCAACTCATGGTCACTCACGCAGTCAATGACCTTCAACTTTTTACTCTCAGTCCGTGTATCAGTTTCATGTAATTGCTTAGGACCGATCACTCTGTATCGTTTAGTAAATTAGAGCATAAAAAAAAATATATATTCAATTTGACCAAAAATAAATTAAGATTTTGTAGTTCGTTTACAGTATTCAAAAATGCTTCACAAATGACTTATAATAATCCTCTGTTGGACGAGTATTCACATTATACCAAAGTATAAAAGTCCGTCACGCAGGGGCTGCGTAAACTAAGTAGATTTCCTCCGTGAAGTTTAACAATAGATAAATCAACATACTGGTACCTCAACACTACCATGAATATTAAGTGAATAAATACAAACGATAATAAGAAACCTTCCGACGGGAAGCATCTGAAATGTTCTTTCATCTTGCTGGCATGTTGTCAACTTCTTACCGGAAAGAAAAACAATTACTGTGATATATCTTAATATAACGTATTAATTTGATTGAAAACTAATTAGTATATCTAGTACTATAATTTATAATGAATCAGAATAATTTTTATCTCAATCAATCATATTTAAGTAGTTCAAAAACTTAAGAAGGGGGGGGGGTCACCAGATCATATTTGCATGTATCTCGTTTAATAGATGTCTCTTGAAAACAATACTTGGTGTTTAAGCTTCCAATGATATGGTTTATTACATAACCGAGTATTGTTTATGTAACATGAGTAGAATTGGGGGTTTCCTGAATGCTGAAAACTGAAAAATGCAAATATCTCGGTTAATATTCAAGTCAGGGAATAAATGTATATAACAATATTTATAGTACATTTTATTTGATATAAGACTGATTCTATAAATTTTTTCGATCCGACGTATAGTAACGGAAATATTTTGAATTTTTTAATCGGCTGTAATCGGACCAGGGGAGGGGTGGGGGGTTAGAGGGGAAGATTTTTGAAAATTCGACATACCTCCGTTAATATAAGTCGGCTCGAAAAATTGAATAGGACCAATATTATTGCATTTAAAATGTACTATAAATATTATTATATACATTTATGCTCTATCTTGAATATTAACCGAGATATTTGCAGTTTGCAGTTATATGGATTTATTTAGAGGTCCGCTACAAAAAGAGATTTGCTCTGGAGAATGTTACTAAAAAATTGTTTTATATTACATGTCTTGTTTATATATTGTTATAAGATAAAAATGTATTATACGAAAGCTATTTTAAATAACAAAAAGAACAACTTTTGTTATCGTTTAAATTGCGCGACCTTTAAACCAATATTTCGTCAGGGTTTTAAGTAGAAGGTTATTAAACGGGACCTTTCACTTCTTTATACTATACCGGTTTCATATTGTTCTTGGCGTAGCAGCATAGCTGTAGTTCGGTCAGCAGTAGAACAGCTGTGTTGGCGCTATGAGATTTCCATGGATATAAAAATACTCGTGATGAGGAGTCAGAATGGTGTGAAACCGTAAATGAAAGTTGGAGTTAATGATGGTGGGCTGTATGTCCAAAACCATCTAGTAAGTTGGTTTATCTCACTTTGAGATTTTTCTATCATCACACATTTGATACTTTGCGTTTCTCATTACTCTATCAAAGAAAACACCTTCCAAATGTGGATGATTTCTTTCCATCATCAACTTACACCAGCCTCTTGTTGCGTTCAACTATTTAAAACCGTCATAACTTCTTCCCTGTTGTGAGTGATCTCTAATCCAATACACCGCTTTCTATTGGTTACCAGGACACGAAGACTGAGTAAAACTGAGGACATACGAGGGAAAAAAAGCCTCTATGTCTAACAATTTGATGTACTACTTGAAGACTCCTTCAGACTAACAAAACACCTAATCTCAGAAGCATGACTAACCAACTGGACTAAAACATTTACTGACAACAAACTACGAACAATTAAGAACACTATTTTTATGTGGCAATCAAGAATCATAAACTCTAGGAGAGAAGAAGTAGTTCTCTCGAGACTTAGAACCGGCCTCGCATGATTAACACACTCATTCTTGACGACAAAGTCATTATTAGCGTCTGGGTATGATGATGATTTTTGCAATAGGTCTCTGTAGATTCTTCTAGAGTTAGTAATGACTGGAAAGTTGAACATTTGAATACGGAGTTCCATAAGGACATCATCTAGTAAGATTTAATCTATATATATATATAAAATTGTAACCTCTGTCTGTACATTGATTTTTTCGCGAAATTTCACGATAACTTTTCGTTTCACATGTCATAGACACCATAACTGCATTTTGTTTCTTTCGTGTCTGTTTGTTTGTTTATTTGTTTGTTTGTTTGTTACCTTTTCACGCATAAACGGCTGAACCGAATTTTATGAAACTTGGTATGTATATTACTACTAGCCCAACTTAGACTTTAGGCTATATTAATATTCTCTAAGACGAACAGGAGTGGGGGTTATAAAGGAGGCCTGAAATTAAAAATAGCGATATTTCGTTTCCTATTGCTTTTTCAGCAAATATGCACATAACAAAAGTTGTTTATTTTGTTATTTAGAGTAACTTTTGTAATATGCACTTTTGCCGTATACGGAAGCATAAATGAGTTATCCGCTATAAACTAAAGCGGGAATCCACAATTTTATTTGGCACAAAAGACTCAACCGAATTAATCAAAACATGGCATGTGAATTACTACTAACGCCTTCATTATAATAAGCTATACTAACATTTCTAGGGACGGGCAGGAGTGGGGGTTATAAGGAAGGCCTGAAATTAATAATAGTGATATTTCGTTTCCTATTGCATTTTCGGCAAATATGCACATAACAAAAGTTGTTTATTTTGTTATTTAGAGAAATTTGCTCAACACTTCGTTTCGATATGAACTACCAGGTACCTGACCTGAAAAAATTATGCCAAATGTATGTCAATATTTTCTCCTTAATAATTCAAATCTACGCATAATGCCCAGAAGACGGGAAATATGACAATATGCAGGACAGTGAAGTCTTACATAAGAAATAATTTTATTATTAACAAATGCCAACAACGGGTATTAACCCTAAACACTGGAACGGGTAAATGTCAAACTATTGTGCAAAGTAAAGCCTGGCCAAAAATATACCATCACCATTCAGCCTCAAATGAATTCCCCAGTGAAACCGGGTATCTGAGCTAGTATATATAATGTTTATACATGAAAATGAAGCGAAATTTTGCGTTTTTGACTTTAATTCTCCTTTTAAACCCATCACTCCTGTTCCCCTCTAGAACGACCATATTAGTACAACCTATAGTTGGTAAGTTGGCAATTGACATTCCAAGTTTCATTTAGTTCGTCTCTAGAACGACCATATTAGTACAACCTATAGTTGGTAAGTTGGCAATTGACATACCAAGTAGCATTTAGTTCGTCTCTAGAACGACCATATTAGTACAACCTATAGTTGGTAAGTTGGCAATTGACATACCAAGTAGCATTTAGTTCGTCTCTAGAACGACCATATTAGTACAACCTATAGTTGGTAAGTTGGCAATTGACATACCAAGTTTCATTTAGTTCGTCTCTAGAACGACCATATTAGTACAACCTATAGTTGGTAAGTTGGCAATTGACATACCAAGTAGCATTTAGTTCGTCTCTAGAACGACCATATTAGTACAACCTATAGTTGGTAAGTTGGCAATTGACATACCAAGTAGCATTTAGTTCGTCTCTAGAACGACCATATTAGTACAACCTATAGTTGGTAAGTTGGCAATTGACATACCAAGTAGCATTTAGTTCGTCTCTAGAACGACCATATTAGTACAACCTATAGTTCGTAAGTTTGTAATTGACATACCAAGTTTCATTTAGTTCGTCTCTAGAACGACCATATTAGTACAACCTATAGTTCGTAAGTTTGTAATTGACATACCAAGTTTCATTTAGTTCGTCTCTAGAACGACCATATTAGTACAACCTATAGTTCGTAATTGACTTACCAAGTTTCATTTAGTTCGTCTCTAGATAAGTTACATACCAAGTTGCATTTAGTTCGTCTCTCGAACGAACATATTACAATAGTACAACCTATAGTTCGTATGTTTGTAAGACATTCCAAGTTTGATTTATCTCGT
This sequence comes from Riptortus pedestris, assembly GCA_019009955.1. Lineage (NCBI taxonomy): Eukaryota > Metazoa > Arthropoda > Insecta > Hemiptera > Alydidae > Riptortus > Riptortus pedestris. The sequence goes on along the minus strand of CM032232.1, from coordinate 145,102,270 downwards.
CTCTAGAAAAAAGAAGAAAATTAGAACTGCCTTGCTAACTGTAGCAAGTTGTTAATTTTCATACCAAGTTTCATTATTTAGCTGTCGTATATATTGAAAATTTAATTTCTTTGAATTGTTTGAGTGAACTTCCACTTCTTCTAATGCGATTTTCACTTTGATCTTAAACGTGCCCAGCTTTGATTTCAATTTCTTTTCGCTTAATCTTCCTACTCTAGGGGAAATGGGGAACAGATTACAGCCAAAACGTGTGCAGCAAGTGGGAAACTGCTTAGTGTTCGCAGCCCTAGCGTGACCGAGTGGGACATATTAAGTGTGTCGAGTTCAGGCCTTGAGAGCTGTATGGGAATGAACGATTTTTGTGCAATGTCCTACTCTTCAAACATCAATTTATCTCAAGAAACAGTTATCACTTTGCCATGAATTATCAGGCCATTTTTCATTTTTATCGCTTCGAATATATATATATATATATACAGATGTATAAATATCAACGATTTTCTTCAGATAAACGATTTCAATCGGCCATCCAATAATAGAAAGGAAATAAAAATGGGTTATTCGATTCCCTAGGGGAAGCCATTTTTCACAAGCCTAATTTAAATCAAGGTCTCAAATTAGAAGTTGGAAAATGAAATAAAAAATAAAAAAAAAATTTAAAGAGTTGGAAAGGTCAAAAATAAAACATATTTCTGAAATGGACGGATATAAATCTTCATTTACGCTGTTGACGTCGTCTTGGAGAATTTATTAAATGTATTTGAGTGCCAGGAGCTGGCTGTTAACTCGTGAGCCAGACGAGGAGTGGGGGCAAGGCTCATGGAATTTTTAGAGGAATCGTAAAAACTTCAAAAAGTCCCGAGCCAAAAACTGCACAATTTACGGTCCTGTGTGTAAATTATAAGCTACTTGTCACGCGGGATGAGATCTATAAACGCCAGCTTGTAATTCCAACTCGGAGAAAACGCCGGGCTTGTAACAAGCATATCTCTCTTCGTAGCTGCTCAAGCAATCACTGGAGCTGCGTAATCTAAGCAGGTTTCCCGCTTACTGGAATGACACAACTGTCTACTCATCTCACCATCTGTTCTATATTTCTCCGATAGAAAGAATCCTATCTAAACAAAAAAACCTAGGCCAGAAATGAGATTTTAAGTGACTCACTTGCTTAACATAAAAATAACACGATTATAAATCGATTATAGGTGGCTACAAATTTTTAAAAAGTTCGTCACGCAGGGGCTGTGTAAACTAAGCAGATTTCCCATGTGTAGTTTAGTAATTGAGAAATCTGCATACTGGTAACACAACACCATCATGAGTAAATGCAAACGGTAATGAGAAATCTTTCTGTTAATTTTAATAAATTCCCAACTCGAACGGCTTCTGAATTATAAGAATAATTTATATTTTAATAACTCAAATTTTAGTATGTTTTCCAAGAACTGAAGAAGAGAGAGGGGGGGTGTATGAACAGAACGTATTTGCATAAATCTAACAAAGTAACGGAGATAAGGTAAGGTTAAAAACCACAGGTAAGGTTAGAAGAAGCTTCCGAACATTTACGAAAACGGCCGACCTAATCCGACCGATACCCGACCACACACTTCATAAAAATGCAAATATCTAGATTAATATTCAAGATAGAGAATAAATGTATATAACAATATTTATAGTAAATTTAATTTGCAATAAGATTGGTTCTATACAATTTTTCGATTCGATGCACAATAACGAAGATATCTCGAATTTTCGAAAATCCCCTCCTCTAAACCCCCCTCCCTCTGGTCCGATTTCAGCCATTAACGAACTTGATCTGTCTTTTTACATAAAACGGTTAAATATCGAGTTTCGTAACGATCAAACAAAAATTGCGACCTCTAGAGCGTTAACAGATATATACATATATAATTTTGAACGGACCTCATTTTCGTCATTTCCTGGGTAGGATCGATATACACTTGAAAATTTTTCCAAAAATCGCGTCATGAGTACGACCTCAATAGCTGATTTCCCTTAAGGGAAATCTGCTAACAAGTCCGCCTCTCAGGTATACTAAGCAGATTTTTCACGTCCTGGTATGGCAACTGATCTCTTCTCCCTATAAATTGTATGGATGTAAATAAAAATCCAATAAGTAGAAGTGGGTGGGAAATAAAATATATTAAGATCACCACTCAACGTATTTGCATGTTATCTCATCTAGTAAAGATCTATCGGAAACAATATTTGGTACTTAAGCTTGAAATAAGACGTTTCATGAGATATTCACATATTGCTAAAGAGCGATGGCTTAAATTGGGTATTACTGAAGTCTGAATAAAAAAATGAAAAATCTTGACTAATATTTAATACAGAGAAAAATTATATTAAACAACACTTTAAAAAAATTATCTGTTTAAAACTACTGCAAAATATAAATTTTCCGATCCTTCTCAATACGGAGAAATGTTGAATGTTTTATTTTTATTTTCTACGACTGATAGATAGATAGAAACATTGTGTAAATAACACTTTTCTTTTTTACAGGAGCCCTTTATTAACTAAAATAATATTAAATAGAGAAACAAAACAAAATTGAAGCATGTATATATGCACATTAGAAAACCAAATAATAGAAACATTATACAAAAAATAATAATATTCACAGTAAGTAATTCTTAATTACATGAACCTAGAGTGAATAATTATTATTATTATTAGTTTGTAATGTAGTGACCTTATTTTAAACTCACTTGTTATGATATAAACCTATGATTTTTTTTAATGAACAAAATACAAACATTTTTTACAAACGTTACGACTGCTGCTAGAGCGGTAGCAGACAAATATATATATATATACACACATATATATATATATATATATATATATATATACATACATATGCATACACATACATATATGTATACATACATACATATATCTTGCTTTTACACATCCGACTTTGACTTTGAATATAACTGAGTCTACATCTCGTGCTCAGCTTAGTTCTTCATCAATTCCTTTTAACACAGGCTTCTTTCTACGGGAGAAATGGAGAATAAATGGTGAGATAAAATCATAAGCTGGGCACTTGCTGCACGTGGGAAATCTGCTTATTTAGCCAACCAAGAATTCACGCAAAGATGAACTTTTTATTGAAAACTGCTGGCAAGATATAGTAAACTAAATAATTACAATCAAGCAAAATTGGGTTCAATTTTTTTTTTCTATTCGTGCTATTCTTGCCTTAAGTCGGTCTGTACATCTAACAAAATTATTTGGAGGTCAATATAATTGAAAAAGCTATTTTTTTTTTCTCAAACCTCAAGCAAATTAAAACAAAACGAAGAAAAAGAAAACAAATAGTAAATCATAATTGCCTTTGATGTTGGTGAAAGCTCTCTTACACCTGCGCTTCTCTATCATTCTTAATTTAGAATCTCCATCTTGAAAGATAACAAATCTCTGCTTTTGAATCTCTCTTCCCATTCATGCTTTGTCAAACGAATTATTTTTATTATACTTCCTCATTTTATATTATTTATTTCCTTTTTTTAAAAAGTGGCTTGTTTAGCATATTTCTGCATATTCTGTTTTGAAATGAAAAAAAAAAAATGTATGTATATACACGCAAACATATACTTATTAGATAAAATGAATTTTTACCCATGATAATTTAAAAAGTCCGTCACGCAGGGGCTGCGTAAACTAAGCAGATTTCCCACGTGAAGTTTTACAATAGAGAAATTTCAGAATAGAGAGTCAAACAGTTACGGGAACGGCCCGAACTAGCTCTTGACAGAAACTCACAACTAGACCCGAAGTTGGCCGATCTCATCTCAGAAGTTGAAAAATGCACATATCTCGGTTAATATTCAAGATACAGAATACATGTATATAACATTATTTATAGTAAATTTAATTTGCAATAAGATTGATTCTATACAATTTTTCGATCCGACGTATAGTAACGGAAATATTTCAAATTTTAGAAAATCCTCCCCTCTAAACCCCCCCTCCCACTGGTCCGATTTCAGCCATTAACGAACTTGATCTTTATTTTTGCATAAAACGCTTAAATATCGAGTTTGGTAACGATCAAACTAAAATTGCGACCTCTAGAGCGTTAACAGACTAATATATATATCTATATATAACCGAGAGCTCTGGTGGCCGTTTCCAGAACTATTCGTCCCTCGTGAATAGGTTTAGAGATCCCTTCCTACTACAGCTGTTATTAGGCGGATTTCTCTATTGTAAAACTTCACGTGGGAAATCTGCTTAGTTTACGCAGCCCCTGCGTGACGGACTTTTTTAAATGGTGGGTAGATCGGTAAAAGCTGTTTGGGGGAAAATAGATGGCAAGTGGATACAGAAGCTGCCTAGGCGTAAAAAATTAACTGAAATGGGGGTGGGGAGATTGCCTAAATGAAGGTGGTAGGCAAATAGATGGCTTGTGGCTGTAGGAGTCGCCTATGAGAACGGGGGAGTGTCTAGAATAAGATAGGATGGAAATAAATGGCAAGTGGATATAGGAGCTGCTTATGTGAACTGGAGATTGCCTAAATGTAGGTGATAGGCAAATAGATGGCTTGTGGATGTAGTAGTCGCCTATGAGAACGGGGGAGTGTCTAGAATAAGATAGGAGGGATATAGATGGCAAGTGGATATAGGAGCTGCTTATGTGAACTGGAGATTGTCTAGATGAAGGTGGTAGGCAAATAGATGGCTTGTGGCTGTAGGAGTCGCCTATGAGAACGGGGGAGTGTCTAGAATAAGATAGGATGGAAATAAATGGCAAGTGGATATAGGAGTTGACTATGTGAACTGGAGATTGCCTAAATGAAGGTGATAGGCAAATAGATGGCTTGTGGATGTAGAAGTCGCCTATGAGAACAGGAGAGTGTCTAGAATAAGATAGGAGGGAAATAAATGGCAAGTGGATATAGGAGTTGCTTATGTGAACTGGAGATTGCCTAAATGTAGGTGATAGGCAAATAGATGGCTTGTGGCTGTAGGAGTCGCCTATGAGAACGGGGGAGTGTCTAGAATAAGATAGGAGGGAAATAAATGGCAAGTGTATATAGGAGCTGCTTATGTGAACTGGAGATTGTCTAGATGAAGGTGGTAGGCAAATAGATGGCTTGTGGCTGTAGGAGTCGCCTATGAGAACGGGGGAGTGTCTAGAAGAAGATAGGTTGGAAATACATGGCAAGTGGATATAGGATCTGCTTATGTGAACTGGAGGTTGTCTAGATGAAGGTGTTAGGCAAATAGATGGCTTGTGGATGTAGAAGTCGCCTATGAGAACGGGAGAGTGTCTAGAATAAGATAGGAGGGAAATAAATGGCAAGTGGATGTAGGAGTCGCCTATGAGAACGGGAGAGTGTCTAGAATAAGATAGGAGGGAAATAAATGGCAAGTGAATATAGGAGCTGCTTATGTGAACTGGAGATTGTCTAGATGAAGGTGGTAGGCAAATAGATGGCTTGTGGCTGTAGGAGTCGCCTATGAGAACGGGGGAGTGTCTAGAATAAGATAGGATGGAAATAAATGGCAAGTGGATGTAGGAGTCGCCTATGAGAACGGGAGAGTGTCTAGAATAAGATAGGAGGGAAATAAATGGCAAGTGGATGTAGGAGTCGCCTATGAGAACGGGAGAGTGTCTAGAATAAGATAGGAGGGAAATAAATGGCAAATGGATATAGGAGTTGCTTATGTGAACTGGAGATTGCCTAAATGAAGGTGATAGGCAAATAGATGGCTTGTGGATGTAGGAGTCGCCTATGAGAACGGGAGAGTGTCTAGAATAAGATAGGAGGGAAATAAATGGCAAGTGGATGTAGGAGTCGCCTATGAGAACGGGAGAGTGTCTAGAATAAGATAGGAGGGAAATAAATGGCAAGTGGATGTAGGAGTCGCCTATGAGAACGGGAGAGTGTCTAGAATAAGATAGGAGGGAAATAAATGGCAAGTGGATGTAGGAGTCGCCTATGAGAACGGGAGAGTGTCTAGAATAAGATAGGAGGGAAATAAATGGCAAGTGGATGTAGGAGTCGCCTATGAGAACGGGAGAGTGTCTAGAATAAGATAGGAGGGAAATAAATGGCAAGTGGATGTAGGAGTCGCCTATGAGAACGGGAGAGTGTCTAGAATAAGATAGGAGGGAAATAAATGGCAAGTGGATGTAGGAGTCGCCTATGAGAACGGGAGAGTGTCTAGAATAAGATAGGAGGGAAATAAATGGCAAGTGGATGTAGGAGTCGCCTATGAGAACGGGAGAGTGTCTAGAATAAGATAGGAGGGAAATAAATGGCAAGTGGATGTAGGAGTCGCCTATGAGAACGGAGATTGCCTAGAATGATAGGAGGGAAAATAAATGGCAAGTGGATGTAGGAGTCGCCTATGAGAACGGGAGAGTGTCTAGAATAAGATAGGAGGGAAATAAATGGCAAGTGGATGTAGGAGTTGCTTATGTGAACTGGAGATGCCTAAATGAAGATAGGAGGGCAAATAGATGGCTTGTGGATGTAGGAGTCGCCTATGAGAACGGGAGAGAGTGTCTAGAATAAGATAGGAGGGAAATAAATGGCAAGTGGATGTAGGAGTTGCTTATGTGAACTGGAGATTGCCTAAATGAAGGTGGGGGCAAAATAGATGGCTTGTGGATGTAGAAGTCGCCTATGAGAACAGGAGAGTGTCTAGAATAAGATAGGAGGGAAATAAATGGCAAGTGGATATAGGAGTTGCTTATGTGAACTGGAGATTGCCTAAATGAAGGTGGGGGGCAAATAGATGGCTTGTGGATGTAGAAGTCGCCTATGAGAACAGGAGAGTGTCTAGAATAAGATAGGAGGGAAATAAATGGCAAGTGGATATAGGAGTTGCTTATGTGAACTGGAGATTGCCTAAATGAAGGTGGGGGGCAAATAGATGGCTTGTGGATGTAGAAGTCGCCTATGAGAACAGGAGAGTGTCTAGAATAAGATAGGAGGGAAATAAATGGCAAGTGGATATAGGAGTTGCTTATGTGAACTGGAGATTGCCTAAATGAAGGTGGGGGGCAAATAGATGGCTTGTGGATGTAGAAGTCGCCTATGAGAACAGGAGAGTGTCTAGAATAAGATAGGAGGGAAATAAATGGCAAGTGGATATAGGAGTTGCTTATGTGAACTGGAGATTGCCTAAATGAAGGTGGGGGGCAAATAGATGGCTTGTGGATGTAGAAGTCGCCTATGAGAACAGGAGAGTGTCTAGAATAAGATAGGAGGGAAATAAATGGCAAGTGGATATAGGAGTTGCTTATGTGAACTGGAGATTGCCTAAATGAAGGTGGGGGCAAATAGATGGCTTGTGGATGTAGAAGTCGCCTATGAGAACAGGAGAGTGTCTAGAATAAGATAGGAGGGAAATAAATGGCAAGTGGATATAGGAGTTGCTTATGTGAACTGGAGATTGCCTAAATGAAGGTGGGGGGCAAATAGATGGCTTGTGGATGTAGAAGTCGCCTATGAGAACAGGAGAGTGTCTAGAATAAGATAGGAGGGAAATAAATGGCAAGTGGATATAGGAGTTGCTTATGTGAACTGGAGATTGCCTAAATGAAGGTGGGGGCAAATAGATGGCTTGTGGATGTAGAAGTCGCCTATGAGAACAGGAGAGTGTCTAGAATAAGATAGGAGGGAAATAAATGGCAAGTGGATATAGGAGTTGCTTATGTGAACTGGAGATTGCCTAAATGAAGGTGGGGCAAATAGATGGCTTGTGGATGTAGAAGTCGCCTATGAGAACAGGAGAGTGTCTTGAATAAGATAGGATGGAAATAAATGGCAAGTGGATATAGGAGCTGCTTATGTGAACTGGAGGTTGTCTAGATGAAGGTGATAGGCAAATAGATGGCTTGTCGATGTAGAAGTCGCCTATGAGAACTGGAGAGTGTCTAGAATAAGATAGGAGGGAAATAAATGGCAAGTGGATATAGGAGCTGCTTATGTGAACTGGAGGTTGTCTAGATGAAGGTGATAGGCAAATAGATGGCATCTGGATGTAGAAGTCGCCTAAGAGAACCGCGGAGTGTCTAGAATAAGATAGGAGGGAAATAAATGGCAAGTGAATATAGGAGCTGCTTATGTGAACTGGAGATTGTCTAGATGAAGGTGGTAGGCAAATAGATGGCTTGTGGATGTAGAAGTCGCGTATGAGAACGGGTGAGTGTCTAGTTTAAGATAGGAGGGAAATAAATGGCAAGTGGATATAGGAGTTGCTTATGTGAACTGGAGATTGTCTAGATGAAGGTGATAGGCAAATAGATGGCTTGTGGCTGTAGAAGTCGCCTATGAGAACGGGAGAGTGTCTAGAATAAGATAGGAGGGAAATAAATGGCAAGTGGATATAGGTGCTTCTTATGTGAACTGGAGGTTGTCTAGATGAAGGTGATAGGCAAATAGATGGCTTGTGGATGTAGAAGTCGCCTATGAGAACGGGAGAGTGTCTAGAATAAGATAGGAGGGAAATAAATGGCAAGTGAATATAGGAGCTGCTTATGTGAACTGGAGGTTGTCTAGATGAAGGTGATAGGCAAATAGATGGCTTGTGGATGTAGAAGTCGCCTATGAGAACGGGAGAGTGTCTAGAATAAGATAGGAGGGAAATAAATGGCAAGTGGATATAGGAGTTGCTTATGTAAACTGGAGATTGCCTAAATGAAGGTGATAGGCAAATAGATGGCTTGTGGATGTAGAAGTCGCCTATGAGAAACGGAGAGTGTCTAGAATAAGATAGGAGGGAAATAAATGGCAAGTGTTTATAGGAGCTGCTTATGTGTACTGGAGGTTGTCTAGTTGAAGGTGATAGGCAAATAGATGGCTTGTGGATGTAGAAGTCGCCTATGTGAACGGGAGAGTGTCTAGAATAAGATAGGTGGGAAATAAATGGCAAGTGGATATAGGAGTTGCTTATGTGAACTGGGAGATTGCCTAAATGAAGGTGATAGGCAAATAGATGGCTTGTGGATGTAGGAGTCGCCTATGAGAACGGGAGAGTGTCTAGAATAAGATAGGAGGGAAATAAATGGCAAGTGGATGTAGGAGTCGCCTATGAGAACGGGAGAGTGTCTAGAATAAGATAGGAGGGAATAAATGGCAAGTGGATGTAGGAGTCGCCTATGAGAACGGGAGAGTGTCTAGAATAAGATAGGAGGGAAATAAATGGCAAGTGGATGTAGGAGTCGCCTATGAGAACGGGAGAGTGTCTAGAATAAGATAGGAGGGAAATAAATGGCAAGTGGATGTAGGAGTCGCCTATGAGAACGGGAGAGTGTCTAGAATAAGATAGGAGGGAAATAAATGGCAAGTGGATGTAGGAGTCGCTTATGAGAACGGGAGAGTGTCTAGAATAAGATAGGGGGGAAATAAATGGCATGTGGATGTAGGAGTCGCCTATGAGAACAGGAGAGTGTCTAGATTAAGGTGGGAGGGATATAGATGGCAAGTGGATGTAGGAATGGACTATGTGAACGGGAGATTCCATAGATGTAGGTGGGAATCAAGTAGATGGCAAGTGGATGTAGGAATTGACTATGTGAAAGGAAGAGTGTCTAGAATAAGATAGGAGGGAAATAAATGGCAAGTGGATGTAGGAGTTGCTTATGTGAACTGGAGATTGCCTAAATGAAGGTGGGGGGCAGATAGATGGCTTGTGGATGTAGAAGTCGCCTATGAGAACAGGAGAGTGTCTAGAATAAGATAGGAGGGAAATAAATGGCAAGTGGATATAGGAGTTGTATGTGTGAACGGGAGATTGCCTAGATAAAGATGGGAGGCAAATAGATGGCTTGTGGATGTAGAAGTCGCCTATGAGAACAGGAGAGTGTCTAGAATAAGATAGGAGGGAAATAAATGGCAAGTGGATATAGGAGCTGCTTATGTGAACTGGAGGTTGTCTAGATGAAGGTGATAGGCAAATAGATGGCTTGTGGATGTAGAAGTCGCCTATGAGAACGGGAGAGTGTCTAGAATAAGATAGGAGGGAAATAAATGGCAAGTGAATATAGGAGCTGCTTATGTGAACTGGAGATTGTCTAGATGAAGGTGGTAGGCAAATAGATGGCTTGTGGCTGTAGGAGTCGCCTATGAGAACGGGGGAGTGTCTAGAATAAGATAGGATGGAAATAAATGGCAAGTGGATATAGGAGCTGCTTATGTGAACTGGAGGTTGTCTAGATGAAGGTGATAGGCAAATAGATGGCTTGTGGATGTAGAAGTCGCCTATGAGAACGGGAGAGTGTCTAGAATAAGATAGGAGGGAAATAAATGGCAAGTGGATATAGGAGTTGCTTATGTGAACTGGAGATTATCTAGATGAAGGTGGTAGGCAAATAGATGGCTTGTGGCTGTAGGAGTCGCCTATGAGAACGGGGGAGTGTCTAGAATAAGATAGGATGGAAATAAATGGCAAGTGGATATAGGAGCTGCTTATGTGAACTGGAGATTGTCTAGATGAAGGTGGGGGGCAGATAGATGGCTTGTGGATGTAGTAGTCGCCTATGAGAACGGGAGAGTGTCTAGAATAAGATAGGAGGGAAATAAATGGCAAGTGAATATAGGAGCTGCTTATGTGAACTGGAGGTTGTCTAGATGAAGGTGATAGGCAAATAGATGGCTTGTGGATGTAGAAGTCGCCTATGAGAACGGGAGAGTGTCTAGAATAAGATAGGAGGGAAATAAATGGCAAGTGGATATAGGAGTTGCTTATGTAAACTGGAGATTGTCTAGATGAAGGTGTGGGGGGGGGCAAATAGATGGCTTGTGGATGTAGAAGTCGCCTATGAGAACAGGAGAGTGTCTAGAATAAGGTGGGAGGCATATAGATGGCAAGTGGATATAGGAGTTGACTATGTGAACTGGAGATTGCTTAGATAAAGGTGGGAGGCATATAGATGGAAAGTGGATATAGGAGTTGACTATGTGAACTGGAGATTGCTTAGATTAAGGTGGGAGGGATATAGATGGCAAGTGGATGTAGGAGTTGCCGATGTGAAAGGAAGATTGCTTAGATTAAGGTGGGAGGCAAGTAGATGGCAAGTGGATGTAGGAGTTGCCTATGTGAACGGGGGAGTGTCGAGAATAAGATAGGAGGGAAATAAATGGCAAGTGGATATAGGAGTTGCTTATGTGAACTGGAGATTGTCTAGATGAAGGTGTGGGGCAAATAGATGGCTTGTGGATGTAGAAGTCGCCTATGAGAACGGGGGAGTGTCTAGAATAAGATAGGAGGGAAATAAATGGCAAGTGGATATAGGAGTTGCTTATGTGAACTGGAGATTATCTAGATGAAGGTGTGGGGGCAAATAGATGGCAAGTGGATATAGAAGTCGCTTATGAGAACTGGAGGAGTGTCTAGAATAAGATAGGAGGGAAATAAATGGCAAGTGGATATAGGAGTTGTATGTGTGAACGGGAGATTGCCTAGATAAAGATGGGAGGCAAATAGATGGCAAGTATATATATAAATCCCCTTGTTGTTTGGTAGATGCCCTCAGATGGAGATGGGAGGCAAATAGATGGCAAGTGGATATATAAATCCCCTTGTTGTTTGGTAGATGCCCTCAGATGGAGGTGGAGGAAAATAGATGGCAAGTGGAATATAGAAGTCCCCTTGTTGTTTGGTAGATGCCCTCAGATGGAGATGGGAGGCAAATAGATGGCAAGTTGATATATAAATCCCCTTGTTGTTTGGTACATGCCCTCAGATAGAGACGGGAGGAAAATAGATGGCAAGTGGAAATAGAAGTCCCCTTGTTGTTTGGTAGATGCCCTCAGATGGAGATGGGAGGCAAATAGATGGCAAGTGGATATATAAATCCCCTTGTTGTTTGGTAGATGCCCTCAGATGGAGATGGGAGGCAAATAGATGGCAAGTGGATATATAAATCCCCTTGTTGTTTGGTAAATGCCCTCAGATGGAGATGGGAGGCAAATAGATGGCAAGTGGATATAGAAATCCCTTGTTTGGTAGATGCCCTCAGATGGAGATGGGGGGCAAATAGATGGCAAGTGGATATAGAAATCCCTTGTTTGGTAGATGCCCTCAGATGGAGATGGGGGGCAAATAGATGGCAAGTGGATATAGAAATCCCTTGTTTGGTAGATGCCCTCAGATGGAGATGGGAGGCAAATAGATGGCAAGTGGATATATAAATCCCCTTGTTGTTTGGTAGATGCCCTCAGATGGAGATGGGAGGCAAATAGATGGCAAGTGGATATAGAAATCCCTTGTTTGGTAGATGCCCTCAGATGGAGATGGGAGGCAAATAGATGGCAAGTGGATATAGAAATCCCTTGTTTGGTAGATGCCCTCAGATGGAGATGGGAGGCAAATAGATGGCAAGTGGATATATAAATCCCCTTGTTGTTTGGTAAATGCCCTCAGATGGAGATGGGAGGCAAATAGATGGCAAGTGGATATATAAATCCCCTTATTGTTTGGTAGATGCCCTCAGATGGAGATGGGAGGCAAATAGATGGCAAGTGGATATATAAATACCCTTGTTGTTTGGTAGATGCCCTCAGATGGAGATTGGAGGCAAATAGATGGCAAGTGGATATTGAAGGGCCTTCAACCCCAAATAGTGCTATTTATAGATTAGTGTTTGTTATTCTCCTCCTTGTTTACTTCTCTTCCATAAACACTTCCTCTCTCTCTGCACCATCATATCTTCCTCACTGATCCCATTTTTTTTTAGTCATAATCTCATTCTAATTCTTGGTTAACAAATTCATCTGCAAGTTCTAAGTTGCTTACTTGGTTAGCGGTTTTTATTACTCTAAAAAAAAAAAAAAAAAAAAAAAATACTCACATGGTAAACCTAGAGTGGCGAGTTCGATTCTCGCCTGGGCAAAGGAAATTATTTAGTGACAAAATTCATTAAATAACATCCTAAAATCCCTCCCTGGCTAGAAAAGGGTGGTAACCTGTAGATAACCCGTCCCAATTAGCCTATGTTGCAAAAAGTGGATATAATAATAATAATAATAAAACAAAAGAAAAACAGTAATAATGACTTGGGGCTCAGTTTAACCATGTAAATTAAGACATTGGTCCTATTCCATAAGGTTAGCCGAAAGTCAGGGTTCAACCCGAATTTATTTACTGAGTAGCTCATTATGTAATTTTTTTCAATCAGGTTAGAAAAGGTTAATAACATATTAATAACGTATCCGAATATAATATTTATTAAAATCATGCTCAAAATAGTTGACTCAATGTTATCATTAAAGTCAATTAAAGGTTTATATGTATTTATCATTGTTATCAGTGATAATGCAAGTGGCTTGATAGGTTTGATGGGTAGGCAGAGTTCTGTTGTAGAGTATTGATAAAGCCATGATTTGGAAAAACGTCAACAATTATCCCAGTAATGTGATAGAAATGCTGCCCGAATAATTTCTTGATAGGTTTGATGAGCGAACATCGGTTTCTTATGTTGTATTCTTTAGTATTGATATGACCATCATGTGGACAGCCTATCCCATCATCAAAAGAATCTGATAAAAATATCGCATGCGCAATACCCTGATAGGCTTGATTGGTGGTGACACCACCCTTGTGTCGGATTGTTTAGTATTGATAAGGTCCTGATTGTTGATATCATAACCCATTATCTTAGAAATATTATAGAAATACTTCTTGAATAATGTCCCGATAAGTTTGATGAGTGGTCAGACCATTCTAGTGCTAGATTGGTTAGTATTGATTAGATCATGATTGTGGATATCATAACTCATTATCCCAGTAACATGATAGAATTACGTCCTGAATAATGCCATGATAGCTTTGATGAGCGGTCAGACCATTCTAGTGTTAGGTTGTTTAGTATTGATTAGGTCATGACTGTGGATATCCATAACCCATTATCCTATTAATATGATAGAAATGCTTCCTGAATAGTGCCATGATAGCTTTGGTGAGCGGTCAGAACTTTCTAATGTTGGATTGTTTAGCATTGATTAGATAATGATTGAAGAAATCTTAACCCATATTCCCAGGTATATGATGGAAATTCTGGCTGATAGGTTAGTTGATGGAATAATGGTCCGGATAGGTTTGACGAGGTTCATACCTATCTTGTGTTGGATGGTTTAGTATTATTTACTTAACCTTTTGGGACAGCTCATGCCAATAAGCCATGATTACTGCCTTCTGTATCTGCCCGGATGATCCGTGATATCTGGAGGTTGGAGGGTAGAGTTTGCCCTGAGTGGCGATGGGAAGTGAGGCCTGGCACTGCGCCAGTTGGGGGTGGAATCTTATATTTAGCTTCTCTCATCTCTCTCAATGGCTATCCTTTCTCTCTCTCACACACACACGCCATCTCTCCGTGGCATGGATAAAACCGCTTGTGAGGTTGTTCGCGTCAAGCTCAGCGAGTAAATGCTACGAATTAGTGCGATGAAATGTTTTAAATACTCGAAACTCTGAAAGTTACCTTAATGTGGGTGGTATTCAATGCTTAATTGCCCTACTCCATTGCGAATTATCTTGGCCATTCGAGAAAGATCAGCATCTGAACAATATCTTATGGCCAGAGCACATCAAATGAAATCCTCCAAAACGATAGCAGCTGTAATATTAGGACCGCTTGAGATGTTGCACTCCCACGTGCTGGTATGACATATGTATTTGCATTCGAAGATGAAATCTGTAGATCTCCTGTTCGAATCCAAATACATTATAAAATCAGAAGTTACTCCTGAAACTATTGGTTGTAAATGCTACATAACTGCCAAAAAATCTTCTTTTTAGCAGATTTCCCTTAAGGGAAATCAGCTATTGAGGTCGTACTCATGACGCGATTTTCGAAATTTTTCTTCAAATGTCCATCGTTCCTACCCAGGAGATGACGAAAATGAGGTCCGTTCAAAACTGTATATATATATATATATATATATATATATATATATATATATCTATATATCTATCTATATATATATATATATATATATATATATATATATATATATATATATATATCTATATATCTATCTATATATATATATATATATATATATATATATATTTGTCTGTTACCACTCTAGCGGTCGCAATTATTGTTTAATCGTTACCAAACTCGGTATTTAGTAGTTTTATGTAAAAAGACAGATCAAGTTCGTTAACGGCTGAAATCGGACAAGGGGGAGGAGGGGTTTAGAGGGGAGGTTTTTTTAAAATTCGAAATATCTCTGTTACCATACGTGGGATCACAAAAGTGCATAGAACCAATCTTATTGCAAATTAAAATTACTATAAATATTGTTCTATACATATATTCTCTATCTTGAATATTAACCGAGATATTTGTATTTTTATTAAATGTGGGCCGATAACGAACGTATAGAGAGACGGCTCTCGTATAAAGATTTCTCTATTGTATAGCTTCACGTGGGAAATCTGCTTAGTTTACGCAGCCCCTGCGTGACGGACTTTTTGTCCTGTTACTAGCCTAGTATTATTATTAAGTGTTGAAACTAGGATTTCAACAAAACTATCATTCATCCTTCACATTTGTTTTTCCTTACTTGCCAGCCATTGCTTAACATTAGAGACACCACTAAACTCTTACATCGAATTTTCTACTGCGTTGAAATCAAATATTAAGCTGACCTAACCGATGGGACTCCAATAAAGAAAGTCTGTTTACTAATAATGTGAATTGTATTTCATTTTATTTAATTCATTATCTTTAATAAGTTTTTTTTCTTTACAGGTGAGTATTTTCATAAGACAACCATTGAATGTTCTTCGTGTTGGTATGTAAATTTAAGTTCATTAGACCTTAAATGCCATTTAATTACTCGACGTGCCAAGCTAAGTGCAAATTCTTGTAAATCAAATTCTCACTTCTTTTTTTCAATGCACACCAATTAGCAATTTTATTGTTAGTGATAATTTACATTATTTATAATCAGTATTCAAGTGAAAATCAATCTTAATATTTAACAACCTATTGATTCTTAGGCATGTCTGATGGAGTTTTTATCTCAAAATTGGAATATATTTCTATTTTGAATTTATTCTTATATTGTGACCAGTAACACAACAATAAATAATATTATCTATTCATTTCACATTTTCAGATAAATTGAACAGATCACAATATACAATATAAATAGATAGGGTGTTACCATTACCCATTCACTCCCCATTTCTGGGCGATCGGGTTAGCCATGATAGTTAAGGCTTTAGTCTTAATCTCAGCTGGTAAACCTAGAGTCGTGAGTTCCATTCTCTCTTGGACAATAGGAACTTATTTATTGACAAACTCATTAAAAATCCTTATTCCGACTACGACTAGAAAATAGTGGTGGCCTGTAGATAACCCGTCCCAATTAGCCGTAGTAACGCAAAGTGGACGTCAATAAATAACAATAAAAACTGCTCTTTACTACTAGAATATTTGGTATGACGATGTTTTAAGTACGAATACTTACAGTGCCTTGTTGCAAAATCGGTTTAGTCCTTAAAAATATTTTTTGCAAAGTATGGGCTTTAGGTCCTGGCTTGGTGACAAAGTTGGGGAGTAGTTAACTAATTCCGGTAGGTAGTTTGTTAGCTTTTAGCAGATTTCCCTTAAATTTTTCTTCAAATGTCCATCGATCCGACCTAGTAGATGACGAAAATGAGGTCCGTTCAAAACTGTGTGTGTATATATATATATATATATTTATTTATTTATATTTGTCTGTTACCGCTCTAGCGGTCGCAATTTTTGTTTGATCGTTACCAAACTCGATATTTAGTCGTTCTATGTAAAAAGAGAGAACAAGTTCGTTAACGGCTGAAATCGGACCATTGGGAGGGGGGGGGGGGTTAGAGGAGATTATTTTCGAAAATTCCAAATATCTCCGTTACTATACGTCGGATCGAAAAATGTACAGAATCAATCTTATTGCAAATTAAATTTACTATAAATATTGTTATATACATTTATTCTCTATCTTGAATATTAACCGAGATATTTGCATTTTTATTAAATCTTGGCGGCTAACGGACGAGAGTGACTTTCCCGCCAAAAGCTATTTGGGACGTTTCCTTGACTGCTCGGCTCTCGTGAAATGTCTCTATTGTAAAACTTCACGTGGGAAATCTGCTAAGTTTACGCAGCCCCTGCGTGACGGACTTTTAAACTCTTATCTACAAGTTAAGTAGTTGTATTGAGGAACTATAAACTAGTAGTTAGCAGTTAACAATGAACATCTACTTTGCATCTAGATTTCCTATAAGGATATATTATAACTAAACTAAGCAGATTTCCCACGTGAAGTTTTACAATAGAGAAATTTCACGACAGCCGAACAGTTACGAAAACGGCCGAACTAGCTTTTGGTGGGAAACACTCTCTTCGGTTATCTGCCCACCGGTATTAAAAATCTTAAAATTATCTCGGTTAACATTCAAGATACAGAATAAATGTATATAACAATATTTATAGTAAATTTAATTTGCAATGAGATTTATTCTATACAATTTTTCGATCCGACGTATAGTAACGGATATATTTTGAATTTTCGAAAATCCTCCCCTCTAACCCCCCCCCCCCCTCCCACTAGTCCAATATCAGCCATTAACGAACTTGATCTGTCTTTTTCATAAAACGTTTAAATATCGAGTTTGGTAACGATCAAACAAAAATTGCGACCGTTAAGAGATAAATATGAGCTGTTAACGAACTTGATCTTTCTTTTTACATGAAACGATCAAATACTGGGTTTGGTGACGATTAAACAAAATGTGCGCCCGCTAGAGCGGTAACAGACACATATATATAATTTTGAACGGACCTCATTTTCGTCATCTCCTGGGTAGGATCGATGGACATTTGAAGAACGTTTTCGAACATCACGTCATGAGTACGACATCAATGATTTCCCTTAAGGGAAATCTGCTAATAGTTTAGTTAGCAGTTAGTAGTTATAGTTCCATTTTGCCCAATTCTGCTAACGTGCGTTCCGATGGAAGGCAGACTTGACTAGTGTTCCTTGAGCTACCTTGCACATCAGGTGGTCCCTTGCTGGATCGAGGAGGCTTGTTCGTCCTGAGAGCTGGGCTCTGTAGCTCCAAAGCGGCCATAACTTCTCCGATAAGATCTGAGAATCATTTGCCAAAGCAGTTGGTATTAACCTCTTTATATCAGTGGAGCCATTCATCGCTACTAACTCATCACAACGGCTGTCATTGACTCGGGATGACGTCCCCGTTCCTGCTTTTCATTTATCGATCTTTGGGGAAAGGTTGCGGTGTCGATGCCCGGATTCCTTTGATGGCGGCAACATTCTTGATGATCGGTTCTCATTATTGGAAGAGACCAGTTATCCGCTTCATATGGTTCTGGAAGGATTGAACGAATGTGTTTTGGCCATTGACCTGTTAGTTATTTTTTAAAAAATGCCCTAAACTACACAGACTTCCCATATGCTTGTATAACACACTTTTGATCTCACCAGAGTCCTTAATATATATTTTTCTGTAATCGTTGAATAATGGTAACATTACTAAACTGAAATGAGTGAAGAAAGTGAAACATTTTGCAATAGAGTGAAGAAAGTAATCACTTTCTTCACAAGTGAATTGCCTTCTTAATTAGTAATAAGTATAAATTAAAAAATAATTTGAAGTTGGAAATTAAATGCTTTTAAATGTTTCTTAACATTGTAAGAATTTATTTTAACAAAATAAATTGAAATGTGAATGAATTATCGGTGGAAATAATCAATATATTTTAAAATTTAAATATAATAATAATTACCTTCCTTGTTTATAACCTGCACTTGTTTATAACTGCACTACTTCACAATCATCACTAGTTGTTTTATAACTATGCTTATAACCTTTCACAACCATGCTTATAACCTACCAACAACATACCATAATCTTCACAACATCCTAATTTTGTTCATATTCTGGTTAGATCTGATCATGTATTACACGATTACAGAAAAAATTTAATATTACACTCGTGACGAAAGTAGAATTTACAACTCTCGTGAAATTACCAGACTCGCTTCGCTCGTGTGGGTAAACGTTTCACTCGAGTTGTAAAACGATCTACTTTCGTCACTTGTATAATAAATAACTATTCTTCATTGAGACCCACACAGTATGGGCGTATTCCGAACCAACTACAAATTTTAATGCCTGACGCGAGGCCCCTGATTTATTTTTTAATCCCTGAAATGAATAATGATCAGGCCACGAGCTCGGATTATTCGTATGTTGATTAAATCGGACAAATACTTTCAGTGAGAAATGTGTTGGAGAATATATAAATATATGGATGTAAGTGGGAATGGGAGGGGGAGTGTATGACGGGCAATATTTGGCAAAGAGTGAACAGCCAGATGCCGAGGTATCTTATAAAATGTCCAACATCCGGTGGCGAGGAGGCGGCCAGATGGAATTCATCCAAGATGGACGGTGAACAAACTTCATTAAATTTCACTTAATTCATACTCCTTTACGATTTTACATAGTAAAAGGCTTCGGGCGGTGCCAAAACGCCGGCCTGGAGAGAGACGGGCTTTATCAGTCAAGAAATTTCCATTCAGAGAAAAGGTGAAAGACTGTAGCTTGACTTCAGAACAATGGACTTCAAAGAATGCATCTTAGCTATAGCGTAATGGAAGCTTAATTCTAACACAATATACTTGAAAGAAGGCAACTTAACTCTTGCGCAATTAACTTCAATGATGGAAGCTTAACTCTAGCACAATATACTTGAAAGGCGGCTGCTTGACCATTGCGAAATGGACTTGAAATAAGGCAACTTAACTTTAGTGTAATGTGCTTTCAAGAGGGTAACTACAGTTTAGCAACATGGAAATGAAAGACGGCAGCATAAGAAAAGTACAATAGACTAGAAATAAAGCTGCTTAAGTACAGTGCAATAGACTTGATAGTCGGCTGCATAACTATTACGCAATGGACTTGAAATAAGACAGCTTAACTCTAGCGCAATGGACTTGAAAGTCGGTATCTTAACTCAAGTGCAATGGACTTGAAAGACGGCAGCTTAACTCTAGCGCAATGGACTTGAAAGTCGGTAACTTAACTCTAGTGCAATGGACTTGAAAGACGGAAGCTTAACTCTAGCGCAATGGACTTGAAAGTCTGCATCTTAACTCTAGTGCAATGGACTTGAAAGGCGGAAGCTTAACTCTAGCGCAATGGACTTGAAAGTCGGTATCTTAACTCTAGTGAATTGGACTTGAAAGACGGAAGCTTAACTCTAGCGCAATGGACTTGAAAGTCGGTAACTTAACTCTAGTGCAATGGACTTGAAAGTCGGTATCTTAACTCTATTGCAATGGACTTGAAAGACGGAAGCTTAACTCTAGCGCAATGGACTTGAAAGACGGAAGCTTAACTCTAGCGCAATGGACTTGAAAGTCAGTATCTTAACTCTAGTGCAATGGACTTGAAAGACGGAAGCTTAACTCTAGCGCAATGGACTTGAAAGTCGGTAACTTAACTCTAGTGCAATGGACTTGAAAGACGGAAGCTTAACTCTAGCGCAATGGACTTGAAAGTCTGCATCTTAACTCTAGTGCAATGGAGTTGAAAGGCGGAAGCTTAACTCTAGCGCAATGGACTTGAAAGTCGGTATCTTAACTCTAGTGAAATGGACTTGAAAGACGGAAGCTTAACTCTAGCGCAATGGACTTGAAAGTCGGTAACTTAACTCTAGTGCAATGGACTTGAAAGTCGGTATCTTAACTCTATTGCAATGGACTTGAAAGACGGAAGCTTAACTCTAGCGCAATGGACTTGAAAGTCGGTATCTTAACTCAAGTGCAATGGACTTGAAAGACGGCAGCTTAACTCTAGCGCAATGGACTTGAAAGTCGGTAACTTAACTCTAGTGCAATGGACTTGAAAGACGGCAGCTTAACTCTAGCGCAATGGACTTGAAAGTCTGCATCTTAACTCTAGTGCAATGGACTTGAAAGGCGGAAGCTTAACTCTAGCGCAATGGACTTGAAAGTCGGTATCTTAACTCTAGTGAAATGGACTTGAAAGACGGAAGCTTAACTCTAGCGCAATGGACTTGAAAGTCGGTAACTTAACTCTAGTGCAATGGACTTGAAAGTCGGTATCTTAACTCTATTGCAATGGACTTGAAAGACGGAAGCTTAACTCTAGCGCAATGGACTTGAATGTCGGTAACTTAACTCTAGTGCAATGGACTTGAAAGACGGAAGCTTAACTCTAGCGCAATGGACTTGAAAGACGGAAGCTTAACTCTAGCGCAATGGACTTGAAAGTGAGTATCTTAACTCTAGTGCAATGGACTTGAAAGACGGAAGCTTAACTCTAGCGCAATGGACTTGAAAGACGGAAGCTTAACTCTAGAGCAATGGACTTGAAAGGCGGTAGCTTAACTATAGCGCAATGGACTTGAAAGTCGGTATCTTAACTCTAGTGAAATGGACTTGAAAGACGGAAGCTTAACTCTAGCGCAATGGACTTGAAAGTCGGTAACTTAACTCTAGTGCAATGGACTTGAAAGTCGGTATCTTAACTCTATTGCAATGGACTTGAAAGACAGAAGCTTAACTCTAGCGCAATGGACTTGAAAGTCAGTATCTTAACTCTTGTGCAATGGACTTGAAAGACGGAAGCTTAACTCTAGCGCAATGGACTTGAAAGTCGGTAACTTAACTCTAGTGCAATGGACTTGAAAGACGGAAGCTTAACTCTAGCGCAATGGACTTGAAAGTCTGCATCTTAACTCTAGTGCAATGGACTTGAAAGGCGGAAGCTTAACTCTAGCGCAATGGACTTGAAAGTCGGTATCTTAACTCTAGTGAAATGGACTTGAAAGACGGAAGCTTAACTCTAGCGCAATGGACTTGAAAGTCGGTAACTTAACTCTAGTGCAATGGACTTGAAAGTCGGTATCTTAACTCTATTGCAATGGACTTGAAAGACGGAAGCTTAACTCTAGCGCAATGGACTTGAAAGTCGGTAACTTAACTCTAGCGCAATGGACTTGAAAGACGGAAGCTTAACTCTAGCGCAATGGACTTGAAAGTCAGTATCTTAACTCTAGGGCAATGGACTTGAAAGACGGAAGCTTAACTCTAGCGCAATGGACTTGAAAGTCGGTAACTTAACTCTAGTGCAATGGACTTGAAAGACGGAAGCTTAACTCTAGCGCAATGGACTTGAAAGTCGGTAAGCTACAAGTAAAGTTGATTACTATAAGGACTCTACCGGAATTCTAACCTAAATCACAAAGTTACAACTCCATTTGATTACTTTAACCCTAGAATGGTACGTATACGCCTATTAGACGTAGTTCAGTAGTTGAACAGCCGCCATTTTGTTTTGGAGGAGAATAATACCACTGCCTTCTGGATATACTACACCTGACTCTCCATTGCAGGATTAGTGTACTTCAAACCTCAGAAGTGTTCACAGTGCATTTTTTCTAACAAATCTTACCACGCCTCTCAGGCGTGTTGGTACTATTCTTGATGTATTTTTATACGTCCTGGAGACGTATTGATACCATTCACAGGGTTACCTTCATACTTCTTTCAGACGTATTGATACTATTTATGAGGATCTATCTATCTGGATCTATACCTAGATCTCAAAAGTCAGGGCCAGTAAAACAAGCCACAAGATCATCTAAAAAGCGGAAGAGGTCTGGCCAAGATTGTGAGGACCATTCACATCAGAACAAAAAGCTGCGCCCTGATTGTGACAATATGTTTGGGCGTAATGGTTTTTCCTGGAAAACTACTCCCTTTCCACGATCATCTGGCAAAACCGCAGCTAAAAACATTATACATGTCAGACGAAAAACCAAAAATGATGCTGTAGGTGTTTCCGACCCTCTTGAGTGCTTCAATCTATTTTTTACTCCATCGATGTTGAGCATTATAGTGCAAAACACAAATGCTGAAATTTCAAAGCAAAGAGAGTCATATAAAAACATCAATGCTTCTGCTTTGAAGGACCCTTATCGGTGTGACAATTCTCGCAGGGGCTAAGAAAGTCAACCACATGAAGATCGAAACGTTACACAACACGAAAGAATGCAGTCAAAAATATCATGCCTCATTTTCTGCAAAAAGACATCATTTTTTGCTGAACCAATTTTACAATATGCTAAATATAGCAAGCTATAGTGCTTACATTATTTATTTGCACAATTTTTTTATGAAAAAGAATGGTGACAAGAAGCCTTTGTCAAGATTTCACTTCCTCATGAAATTGATGATGGAGAGACTGATACAGTCACACATGCCTCACAACCTACGAAGCATCATAAAAGATTGTCTCAGTGTGACGGATGCACCTGTTGAAATACAAGCTGCATCAAAATCTGAAAAAAAGGCAGTATTGTACGTACTGTTCTTATAAGAAGAAAAGAATGAGTAAAATGACCTGCTGCAACTGCAGAAAGCCAGTGTGTGGCGAACATTGTTTCAACATTTGCCAAGTTTGTAAAAAATAATGAATTTATGACCAATTTTTGTTTAAATCTCATTAAAGTGTTTTTTATATACCTCATCCTTTCATTTAAACATTTTTACCTGCTTGCAAAAAAACCTGAAAAATTCCTGGGAATCGAATTCAAATTTATTTTCTATAATGATGTTTTCTTACTTGCAGTTTTGTTTAATATTTTAATTCTAAGAGCAGTTTTTCATTCTATGATATGTAGTAAGTATGCAAATAGAAGAAGAAATTAAGATTTATTGACATTTACAGAATTTAAAATATTTATTATACCATTTTTTGGCACTTTTTAGGGCTGTACGTCTATAAGACGTATAGGTACCATTCACTATTGTTGTGTATAGGTACTATTCTAGGGTTAAGGACTCTATCGGAATTCTAACCTAAATCACAAAGTTACAACTCCAGATGACTACTATTAGGAGTTTACCGGAATTCTAACCTAAATCAACAAAGTTACCACTCCATTTGACTACTATTAGGACTCTACCTAAATTCTAACCTAAATCACAAAGTTACAATTCCAGTTGATTACTATAAGGACTTCACCGGAATTCTAAGCAAAATTATAAAGTTACAAGTCCAGTTGATTACTAAAAGGACTCTACCGGAATTCTAACCTAAATCACAAAGTTACAACTCCAGTTGATTACTATAAGGACTTCACCGGAATTCTAAGCAAAATTATAAAGTTACAAGTCCAGTTGATTACTAAAAGGACTCTACCGGAATTCTAACCTAAATCACAAAGTTACAACTCCGTTTGATTACTATTAGGACTCTACCGGAAATCTAACCTAAATCATAAAGTTACAAGTCCTGGTGACTACTATAAGGACTCTATCGGAATTCCAACCTAAATCATAAAGTTACAAGTCCTGGTGACTACTATAAGGACTCTATCGGAATTCCAACCTAAATCATAAAGTTACAAGTCCTGGTGACTACTATAAGGACTCTACCGAAATTCTAACCTAAATCATAAAGTTTCAAGTCTACAGGCGAGTTAGTTTTGGACCAAAGCAGTTCATCCAATTTTATTACAATTGACCCTTTGATGCCAACCGCATTTATGTAATTAACCTTCAGCCATTTCAACAGGTCAATTCCTGGAGGGAACCCCATTTAGATTAATAGGTTAGAGTTTTGCTGAAACCTTTAACACTGTTTAAATATACTCTGGGGAAATGATGGGTTCGCAGCTCTAATATAGAAAATTAAGGAGGGCTGCCAACGGGATGGACATTAAATTATTTTCTCCCGCTCATAATGAGCTTTACCAAAATAAATTGTCATATACAAGTCAAAATACATTGCCAAATCTAATCCGCCGATTTGCTTGACAGATATTGCTTTCTAATGGCTTCATATTAGAGAATAGATTGAGTTACTCAATGGCTGCGTAAGCTGAGCGAATTTCCCAGTTTTTCAATAGACTCGGGATGAGTGAGTGAATGACGACATCTGAATATTGCAATGTTTATTTCTCCATCTCTAAGCGCTCTATGTTAGTAAGACATGACTTGTTAAGAAGAATTCATTGAAGGAAGAAACGGCAAAAATAACTAGTCAAATGAGTCCGTCACGCAGGTGGCGCTAAAGCTATACAGATTTCCCACTTGTTGGAATGTTATAGCGATATTGTCATCTCAAATTCCATTTATCGCAAAGAAGCTTATTTAAGCATAATTTGAAATTTAAGTTCCGTATGAGATGATTAGTAGTGATACAATTGCTGAAAAGTGAGAATGCCATGAGTTAAAGTGGGGGTTAATTAAAAGCTAAAAATAATAACGGGCATATCATGAATTTTAGAAATTCCACCTTCCACTGGTCCGATTTCAACCCCATCTTGCATTTTACACAAAACATTTAAATATGGAGTTTGTTTGAGTATATATATATATATATATATATATATATATATATGTAATATTATTATTATTATTATTATTTTATATATTCTTGTGAGTAGTTTTGAACAGACGCGATATTTAATAGTTCTGTGTAAAATAAAAGATAAAGTTCTTTAATGGCTGAAATCGGGCCAGTGGGAAGGTGTTTAGGGGATGGGAATTTCAAAATTCTAAAAAATGTTTATAGAAACAATTTTATTGGAAATTTAATGTTCTATAAAAGATGTAATGTGCGTATTTTCGCTATTAAGAATATTGACAGATGTATTTGGATTTCTTAATTTTCAGCCTTCAATACCATACTCGATATTTCACCGTTTTTGAACTATCGTGATTCTCTAAACATTTGTTCAAATTTCCATCGATCCTACCTAGTAGGTGACGAAAATAAGGTCTGTTTAAAATTATATATATATATATATATATATATATATATATATATATATATATATATATATATATATATACATATATTTGCTTAATTGTTATCATTCTAGTGATGACATCCCCAAAAGTACAGAGGTGTGGGGGGGGGGGTTAGAGGGGAGGTATTCCAAAAATTCTTAATATCGCCGTTATTATGAGTGGGATCAAACAATTGTATAGAACTTATCTTATTGAAAATGTAATGTTCTATAAATGTTCTTATGTAAATGTTTTCATTATCTTTAATATTAACATAGGTATCTGCGTTTTTTTAGTTTTCGGCCTTCAGTTAACCCCCACTCTTACTCATGCCATATCAATAAGAAGCTGTTAATGTATGTAGGATGAAAAAATTGTTGTCTACGCTTCCACTATAGCAATTTATTGAAACGGCACAGCGCTTTCGATGCTGTCTATCATCGTCAGTGCCCGAAGGTTTTCTATGTTGACCTGACGGCTCTTGGAGCTAGACTGCTTGAATACCAGCTCAGAATAAGCTGTTATATTATGAAGCACTTTATTTGAAGCTTAAATACCAAATGTTGTTCTCATTGAACTTTTACGTCATGAGATAAATGCCAAAACGTGACCCAAATGGGAAATCTGCTTTGTTAACGCAGTCCCTTCGTGACGGACTTTTTTTGATTCAATTGTTCTCTGAATGGTAATAAACGTGAAAGAAATTTATCACCTCCGAATTTAAATAGAACATGAGGTAAGCCTTTGAGTTTTATTTATTTATATATTTGACCTCATTTCCTATGTAGGATCGATGGACATTTGATGAAAATAGCTCATGATGAAAACAATCTCGATAAATGAGAAATCTGCTAACAAGTACTTGCCTCACCAAAGAGATTCATTTCGGTTCTGATCTGTTAAGAGAGAGATTTGCGCAGAATCTATCTATATTGGCGGGAATATGGCTGTTATCAGCGATTGGTATGTTCTTATCAACATCTTGCTGTCAAAGACTATTTACTGTTTGTATTTAGGGCATCGGTCTGGTCTCGAAGCGCGCTCTCGGAGTTCGTTTCCATCCCATTTGGAAATCTGCCAACCTTTTGCACGAACCCATTTCCTCTTGCATTTCCTACTCCTGTCTTGCAGGTGTACAAGGTTCATCAAAATGGAAATAATATATATTCATGTATTTTCGTTATTGGCTCGAAACAAAATTTATTTTATTCTTAGATTCGTAGATTAATACACGACAGCTCGAAATAGAAGTAAAATATGAATTAAAATTAATTCGCTCGGTATGTCATCTCGTGCTAACTGGACTGAAGAATTTTTTGTAGGGCAATTCATTCTATATCAAGAACTCTCTTCACTTTCTAGCAGATTTCCCTTCAGGGAAATCGGTTATTGAGGTTGTATGACGCGATTTTCTGAAACATTTCTTCAAATGCCCATCGATCCTGTCCAGGAGAATGATACATATACTATACAAATATACATATACTGCTTAACCATAGATGAACCACCACATGATGATCAACAACAGGAAGCGTCTGAATTGTAAACAAACAGGCCAGCCAATCTCTCAGAGCTGAATAGATAGTTAGAAATAATTATTATTATTATTTATTAACGTCCACTTTTTGCAACTCAGGCTACGCTCAGGGGCGGGTTATCTACAGGTTACCACCCTTTTCTAGCCAGAGTGGGATTTTAGGACGTTATTTAATGAATTTCGTCACTAAATAATTTCCTTTGCCCAGGCGAGAATCGAACTCGCCACTTCGCCACTCTAGGTTTACCATGTGAGATAAAGGTCAACGCTTTAACTCGCATGGCTAACCTGAGCCCCAGTTAGAAATAAGAAAAAAAAATTAAAAAAAAATTAGAGAAATATATCTGAAAATAATATATTCAAAACTTTCCGAACTTGGCGATTTTCAAAACTTTTCTTCAAATGTCCAACGATCCTACCTACGGAGATGGTGAAATGAGGTCCGTTCATTAATATATATATTGTATATATATATATATATATATATATATATATATATATATATATATATATACGTAGCGTTGTCTGTTAACGCTCTAGCGGTCGCTATTTTTGCTTGATCGTGACCAAACTCGATATTTAAACGTTTTATATAAAAATAAAGATCATGTTCGTTTATGGCTGAATTCGGGCCAGTGGGAGGGGAGGAGTTTCGAAAATTCGAAATATCTCCGTTACTATACGTCGGATCGAAAAGTTGTATAGAATCAAACTTATTGCAAATTAAAGGTACTATAAATATTGCTATATACATTTATTCTCTATCTTGAATATTAACCGATATATTTTTGTTAAGTCTCTGCGGATAACGGACGAGATGAGATCGGCTAACTTCGGTTCAAGACGTGAGTTTCCGTCAGAAGCTAGTTCGGCCGTTTCCGCAATTGTTCGGCTCTTGTGAAATGTCTCTACTGTAAAACTTCACGTGGAATATCTGTTTAGTATATGCAGCTACTGCGTGACGGATTTTTTGAATGAAACGGTTACATAACGAGTTTGGTAACGATCGGACAAAATTTGCGACCGCCTTAGCGTTAACAGACCAATATTAGCAGATTTCCCTTAAGGTAAATCAGCTATTGAGGTTGTACTCTTGAAGGAATTTTCGAAATTTTTCTTCAAATGTCCATCGATCCTACCTAGTAGATGACGAAAATGAGGTCCGCTTAAAACTGTATATATATATATATATATATATATATATATATATATATATACTAGCTCAGATACCCGGCTTCGCCCGGGAATTCATTTGAGGCTGAATGGTGATGGTATTTTTTTGGCAAGGCTTTACTTTGCAAACTATTTTGACATTTACCCATCCCAGTTTTAAGGGTTTATACCCGTTGTTGGCATTTTTTAATACTAAAATTAATTTTTTATGTAAGACTTCACTGTTCAAACCATAATCATGGGTAGCATTTATTTCAATTAAATATCATCTTTAATGAACATATTTCCTTTCAAAAGCCAATCCGAGCTCACATAGTATAGGCAAAGTTTTGCACGTAAGATTATATTTGTAATAGTGAATCTCACTGGAAATCGCTTCCAGGAATGCCAGACGGGAAATAAGTTAACTCAATTAACTGGTCCCGTCATCTTCCGCTCCCGCATGAGACTTCTCAACATTCTTCTACTTATATTATTGATGCAAAACATTATTTTATAATTTATCTACCGAATGGAATTAAATAATAGTGGTACCCTGAAAATATCATATCGAGTTTAAACGCATATTGTTTTTTGTCATAATGACATTACCATTAACGTTTAATTGTTATTATATTAGATATTTGTTTCAATAACTTCAAGGTACATTATAGAAATTAAATAATGGAAATGCTCTTATAGTTTATATTTCTATTGGAAATAAATAACGTTATATAAAGTTATTTTCTAGGAAAAATAAATAAATGAGGAGGGGATGACAAAGATTTATAACCTCACTAATCCGAATCATACTTTGAACTATCATATAAGACGAAAACATAACATCATTTGTCATAATATTCATTTATTAAAACCCCTTAAATAAGTACTAATATAATTATTGACTCCCGTTTAGCGTATATCCCGTGTTTTCTTCATTTTTACGACAAAAGTGAATGCACACAAAAGTTACTCTAAATAACAAAGTAAACAACTTTTGTTATATGCACGTTTGCCGAAAAACAAATAGAAAATAAAAAAGCGAGTTTTTCATTTCACCCTCTCTTATAATCCCCACTCCCCTTTGAACCTAAAATTTTTAATATAGCTTATAATCATGGAAGAATTAATGCTAATTCACATACCGAGTCTTGCTAATTTCGGTTCAATCGTTAATGCCCAACAAAATTGTTGGCTCCCGCTTTAGTATTTAGTGTAAATCTCGTTTATACTTTGTTATACGACAAAAGTGAATATAATAAATCTTACTGTAAATAACAAAATAAACAACTTTTGTCATGTGCATATTTGCAGAAAAACCAGTAGAAAACGAAATACCGCTATTTTTAATTTAAGGCCTCCCTTACAACCCCCACTCCTGCCCGTCCATAGAATTGTTGGTATAGCTTATGATAATTAAGGCGTCAGTGCTAATACACATACCGAGATTTAATTAGTTCGGTTGAGTCTTTTGTGCCAAATAATATTGTTGACTCCCGCTATAGTCATTAGCGTATAACTCATTTAAACTTCGGATTACGATGAAAGTGTTTATGACAAAAGTTACTCTAAATAACAAAATAAACAACTTTTGTTATGTGCATATTTGCCAAAAAAACAATAGAAAACGAAATATCGCGACTTTTAATATCAGGCCTCCCTTATAACCCCCACTCCTGTTCGTCTCAGAGAAAATTAATATAGCCTAAAGTCTAAGTTGGGTTAGTAGTAATATATATACCAAGTTTGATAAAATTCGGTTCAGCCGTTTATGCGTGAAAAGGTAACAAACAAACAAACAAATAAACAAACAAACAAACAAACAAACAAACAAACAGACACCAAAGAAACAAAATGCAGTTATGGTGTCTATGACATGTGAAACGAAAAGTTATCGTGAAATTTCGCGAAAAAAATCAATGTACAGACAGAGGTTACAATTTTATATATATATAGATATATATATATATATATATATATATATTTGTCTGTTACCGCTCTAGCGGTCGCAATTTTTGTTTGATCGTTACCAAACTCGATATTTAATCGTTTTATGTAAAACGAAAGATCAAATTTGTTAACGGCTGAAATTGGACCACGGGGAGGGGGGGTTTAGAGGGGAGGAATTTCGAAAATTCGAAATATCTCTGTTACTATTCGTCGGATCGAAAAATTATACAGAATCAATCTTATTACAAATTACATTTACTATAAATATTGTTATATACATTTATTCTCTATCTTGAATATTAACCGAGATATTTGCATTTTTCAGTTTTCAGCAAACCGCCACTTCTACTCATGTTACGTAAACAATACTCTGCTACATAATAAATCACATTATTGGAAGTTTAAATACCAAAAATTGTATTCAAGAGACTTTTGTTATACGAGAAACATGCAAATATGCCCTGGTGACTCCCCCCCCCCCCATCTTAAAGTTTTGGACTACTAAAATTTTATTGATTGAGATAACAATTATTCTGACTCATTATAAATTACACTAATAGATATAGTAAATAGTTCTCAATAAAATTAATGTGTTATATTCTGATATATTTCAGTAATTGTTTTTCTTTCCGGTGTGACGCAGGCCGACCCGTTTGTTTACATTTCTAACCTAACGCTTCCTGTCGGCAGGTTATTGAAATTGGATGAAACATTTATTTCCGTTTGTATTTATTCACGGTGTTGTTGTGTTAGCAGTATGTATATTTATCTATTACTAAACTTCACGAGGGAAATCTGCTTAGTTTACGCAGCCCCTGCGTGACGGACTTTATATAATTTTGAACGTACCTCATTTTTGCTATCTGGGTAGGATCGATAGACATTTCACGAAATTTTTCGAAAATCGCGTTACGACTTCAGTAGATGATTTCCCATTAGGGAAATCTGCTAATATCTCTGTTGATATTCACGATAGAGTAAACGTGTAAATAACGCCAGTTATAGGAAATTAAATTTGCAAGAATGTAGGTTATCGGATTTGTTGTAACAGGGACATTTTGAATTTTCTCTTCCTTTAACTCCCTCACCAAGTTCAATTTCAGCCATTAACGAATTTGATCTTAAGCTTTGCAAGAAACTGTTATAATAGGTAGGATTGAGGAGATTTTTCGAAAAGCGATTTCCCTC
Organism: Riptortus pedestris; assembly: GCA_019009955.1. NCBI lineage: Eukaryota > Metazoa > Arthropoda > Insecta > Hemiptera > Alydidae > Riptortus > Riptortus pedestris. The sequence continues at coordinate 145,070,611 of CM032232.1, read as the reverse complement.
GCGGGAAAATCTGCTAAAATGAGAACTCTTTAATTAATTCCTCAACCGCTCTCATTAAATCGTTGCTAACAGGCGACCGCCATGTTCTATCATAGCGCACAAATTGGTGAGGGGTCCCCCACCGCTGGGGTGTAATGGATGGTGCGAGTGTCATGTCCGCATAACAAACGGGCAGATCATGTGCCAATATGCCAGGGCAGAACAAAGACTCACAAATAGTGTAATATTTCTCAGAGTTAGGCCAACTGTATAGAAATAGATGCAATTGTTAGAGTGCATCGCTAAGTCGTTAAGACGCGTAGGTATTGTGCCAACTTGGGAACATTGGGAATGAAATAAAATGGGTACTTGCATTGAATGTTAATTATACCCAACCTCTGCTGCAAGTGCATTTACTACAGTGTTACAATATTTTGGACATAATTGCCGAATTAATGCCATCTACAACTCTACACATTTGTACGAATGAATCAAGTTACTTATTTAGGTGTTTAGTTGGTAAAGCTACATTAAATACATAAAATAAAAAGTCCGTCACGCAGAGGCTGCGTAAACAAGCAGATTTCCATGTGAAGTTTTACAATAGAGAAATTTGCATACTGGTAACACAACACCACCGTGATTAAATACAAACGGTAATGAGAAATCTTTTAGTTAATTAAAATGAATTCCCAACTAAAACGGCTTCTGAATTGTAAGAATAATTTATATTTTAATATCTCAAATTTTAGTAGTCTTAGAACTAAAAAAGGGGGGGGGAGCGGATGAACAGAACGTATTTGCATAAATCTCTCAAAGTAAATAAGGTAAGAAACGACAGGTAAGGTTAGAAGAAGCTTCCACCTGAGCCGATCAGTTACGGAAACGCCCGACCTAACCCGAACTATACCCGACCACAGACTTCATAAAAATGCAAATATCTCGGTTAATATTCAAGATACAGAATAAATGTATATAACAGTATTTGTACTAAATTTAATTTGCAATAAGATTGGTTCTATACAATTTTAGCAGATTTCCCTTAAGGGAAATCAGCTATTGAGGTCTTACTCATGACGCGAGTTTTGAAAAATTTCCTCAAATGTCCATCGATCCTACCCAGGAGATGACAAAAATGGGGTCCGTTCTAAATTCTCTCTCTCTCTCTCTCTCTCTCTCTATATATATATATATATATATATATATATATATATATATATATATATATATATAATTTTGAACGGACCTCATTTTCGTCATCTCCTGGGTAGGATCAATGGACATTTGAAGAAATTTTTCGAAAATCGCGTCATGAGTACGACCTCAATAGCTGATTTCCCTTAAGGGAAATCTGCTAAAACCGTGCTGGCTTGTTCTCATCCCAGTGATGTCATCCCCAATAGTACAAACAACCTGTCACTCTTTGTGAAAACAACTTCCACAGAAATTAAAAATAAATTTAATCTCTCTGATTGTCAGATCTCATTTCGTGAACTCTAAGCTTTGAAATGATGTGGAAAAGAAACAGAATTGAGGGAGACAGAGAGAGAGAGAAGGAGGAAGAAGGAGTGATTTATAATGGCCATGTCCCGCCGCCAGAGAGGTTATGTTGCTAAGAGGTTAGGACATGGAGGTAGAAGAAGAGAATAGACATGAATAGAGAACTGTAACCGATTCTTGGTTTTCGTCATTCTAAAATAGGCTTTGGGGAGATATCGGATGACGTCGAGAATAGCTGGGGGTGGCGCCTCCAGGCAACCATCACCATCTTCCTTTAGAAATTTATCAATATTTATTACCATACATAATTCTTTGTATTTATATATTCGGTTTAGGAGCCCAACTAATCTCGATTTACTCTTGAAAATGTCTTAAATATAATAGTTTTTGTACAGAAAAGGATTTTAAGGTCTCAAACTCAGCAATCTTTACCTTTTTCCAGGGCATTAACAATGCTAAAAACGTGCAAGGTAAATTCTTAACTGTTATCCACTAAGGCCATCCATCATTTTTTTAAATATAAGAGTACTAACCTTTAAATGTATTCCTCCCAAGCAACCTAAACATAAATCTCCAACGGAGAATTAAGAAACACATAATAATCATTCTTAAACGAAATGGTATTTCGTCTAATCTTTAACAAGGTAAGTTTTATAATCTACTAGGCATAGTCTTATGTCATAGTTAAATGTAATCATATATTTATATATAAGATAATAATAAAACCCTAGATTATATTCTCCAATTATAAATAAATAAAAAGTCCGTCACGCAGGGGCTGCGTTAACTAAGCAGATTTCCCACGTGAATTTATACAATAAAGGAAGCTCCTGAGCTGAGCAGTTACAGAAACGGCCGAACTAGCTTTTGGCGGGAAACTCGAGCGTTATCCGTCCACATTTAATAAAAATGCAAATATCTCGGTTAATATTCAAGATAGAGAATAAATGCATAGAACAATATTTATAGTGAAATTAATTTGCAATAAGATTGATTCTATACACTTTTTCGATCCGGCATAATAACAGAGATATTTCGAATTTTCAAAAATCCCCCCCTCCAACCCGTCCGATTTCAGCCATTAACGAATTTGATCTTTCTTTTTACACGAAACGATTACATATCGAGTTTGGTACCGATCAAACAAAAATTGCGACCGCTAGAGCGTTAACAGACAAAGAAATAAGAGAATTGAAGAAGAGAAAATAAATATTTTCGAAATATTGGAAGAACTAAGATTTTTTCACGAACACTGACCAAAACTCCAAAAAACAACACCATATATATATATATATATATATATATATATATATATATATATATATATATATATATATATATATATATATATATTTGTATATATAATTTTGAACGGACCTCATTTTCGTCATCTCCTGGGTAGGATCGATGGACATTTGAAGAAATTTTTCGATAATCGCGTCATGAGTACAACCTCAATAGTTATTTTCCCTTAAGGGAAATCTGCTAAAATTAAGAATTAAAAGGTATTTAAAATTTCACAGCCAAAACAATTACATCACTTCAGAATAAAAAAAAAGTAAAGTTGTAAAAAATAGGGGCTGCGTAAACTAAGCAGATTTCCCGCGTGAAGTTTAACAATAGATAAATCTACATACCGGTAACACAACACCACCGTGAATATTAAGTGAATAAATACAAACGATAATAAGAAACCTCCCGACAGAAAGCATCTGAAATGTAAACAAACAGTTCTGCCAAGTTCTTACTCGAAAGAAGAACAATTACTGTAATACATCTGAATATAACGTTTTAATTTGCTTGAAAACTATTTACTATATCTAGTACTGTAATTTATAATGAATCAGAATAATTTTTATCTCAATAAATCAAATTTTAGTAGTCCAAAACTTAAGAAGGGGGGCACCAGAACATATTTGCATGTATCTCGTATAATAAAGGTCTCTTGAAAACAATATTTGGTATTTAAGCTTCTGATGAGCACGTTGTGTGGTGAAGTCGTCAAATAAGATTTTTTAGAGAAACAGAGAATAAATGGTGAGATGAGATCTTTTCTGTTGGAAGCCTAGAAAGGAGTGGGCGGCATTTGCATCGCATTGTTGCATGCTGAAGTCATCAGAGAGCTGACGAACTGCAGTTGCAGTCGGTAGTTGGCTCTCTGATGATGGAACCCGATGATTTATTGACTATTATGGTGATGAGCTGTGGCGATGATTGCTGCATCCCTTTAGGGCTTTATAATGCACCCTCGCTTCCAACTCGATCGTTAGTTGCACTTAGCTACCTTGGTTCGTCATCCATAATGCATTATGCGTTCCAACAGCGCATTTCTAATGTCTACCCACCACTGCTACTGTCTTCTTACAACGTGCTATTACTTGCCTGCCCCGATATCTTTCTTTTCTTATGAGATAACTATACTGCTCAAAAATGAATAGGGATATTGGTTATTTTTTCTTATCCTATTAATTTTGATTAAATCCACCTTAATTAAATTTCTTTTTATGGGGGAAAAAGACAATAATTTCTCATAAATATTAATGATATTTATAATTTAAAAAAAAAAAATATGCTACGCCCCATACATATCACAAAACAGCCAATATCCCTATTCATTTTTGAGCAGTTTATTATAAACCAGTTTTTGTGCGGATTCTTTTTCGTTGAATTATTTCCTCGAATTCTCATATCCATCTTCTTTGGGGAACTTTCCACACCCAAACTGTTTTTCTTCGTAATTTATTACGCTGCTCCTAGGCTGGATCATTGTCCAGGAATGCAGAATCCCGTCTTTATCAGATTTATACTTCCTCCGTATGTTTTTTTAGCTGATTTCCCTTAAGGGAAACCAGCTATTGAGGTCGTACTCATGACGCGATTTTCGAAACATTTCTTCAAATGTCCATCGATCCTCCCCAGGAGATGACGAAAATGAGGTCCGTTCAAAATTATATATAATATATACATATATATATATATATATAAATTTGTCTGTTAACACACTAGCGGTCGCTATTTTGGTTTAATCGTCACATAACTCGGTATTTAATCGTTTGATGTAAAAAGGAAGATCAAGTTCGTTAACGACCGAAATCGGACTAGTGGGAGGGGGGGGGGGGTTAGAGGGGAGGATTTTTTAAAATAAAAAATATATCCGTTACTATACGTCGGATCGAAAAATTGTATAGAACCAATCTTATTGCAAATTAAATTTACTATAAATATTGTCCTATACATTTATTCTCTATCTTGAATATTAACGGAGATATTTGCATTTTTATTAACCGTAACGAACTAGCTATGGTTCCCGCCAAAAGCTAGTTCGGCCATTTCCGTAACTGATAGGCACTCGTATGGAGATTTCTCTATTGTATAACTTCGCGTGGGATATCTGCTTAGTTTACGCAGCCCCTGCGTGACGGACTTTTATTTTTATATATGGAGCTTCGCAACAAGGGTAATATTGACTTGAAAACCCGACAAAAACCGAATATCGTAAAGGAGTTTTCAGCTTTAAGATCATATTTGTCATTGGCATGGAATGGAGGGGGATTAAAGGAGGGAAATTCGAAAATTAAAAATATTTCCGTTGTTATGAGTCGAATCGTAAAATGTTATAGAACCAATCTTGTTACTTTTTTCACAATCGTGATTATTAACTGAGATATTTGCATTATTTTCGGCCTTCAGCCTTCTGTAAACCCCTCACTCCGCTCATGACATATTAATAATCTGTTACATTACGAAATACATTATTTGAAGCGGAAATACCAACTATTGTCCTCATTGAACTTTTAATTTTTGAGATAAACGCAAATACGTGGAAATTCTGCTTAGTTTACACAGTCCCTGCGTGACGGACTTTCAAGGAATTCAGGAAACCCTACCCCCTGCTTCTATAGTTGAGTTCACTTCAATGTTGTATGTTGTCCATTCTGTCCTTCCGTGATTTGTACAGGTTGGCTCGGAGATAAAGTGCTACAGGTGCGTTACACAACCCAAACACACCCACAGCTTCTCGTTCCCAAACCCACGCACTCCGTTTCGTAATCAACAAAGCCCAAGTTAATAGCCCTATAAACTCAGCCGAACCTCTGCTCGTTAATCGGCAAGTCTCGCCGAATCGGAGCCAACCAAATATATATACTTATTGACAAGAGGGCGTGTCTTGGGAAACGTCATTCGGTAGCTCATTGTAGTGCTGATCTCAGCAATGTTCAAGGATTGAACACTCAGAAGGCATACATTCCGTCACCCAGGCGCTGCGTAAACTAAGCAGATTTCCCACGCGCTAGTATTGGCATACTTGTGACTTCATCTCACCACATATTCTGTATTTCTAAGTAAAAGTCCGTCACGCAGGGGCTGCGTAAACTAAGCAGATTTCCCATGTGAAGTTTTACAATAGAGAAATCTGCATACTGGTAACACAATACCACCGTGATTAAATACAAACGGTAATGAGAAATCTTTCAGTTATTTAAAATAAATTCCCAACTGAAACGGCTTCTGAATTGTAAGAATAATTTATATTTTAATAACTCAAATTTTAGTAGTCCAAGAACTAAAGAAGGGGGGGGGGCGGATGAACAGAACGTATTTGCATAAATCTCACAAAGTAACGAAGGTAAGGTAAGGTTAGAAGAAGCTTCCACCTGAGCCGAGAAATGACGAAAATGGCCGACTTAATCCGAACTATACCCGACCACAAACTTCATAAAAATGCAAATATCTCGGTTAATATTCAAGATAGAGAATAAACGTATATAACAATATTTATAGTAAATTTAATTTGCAATAAGATTGGTTCTATACAATTTTTCGATCCGATGCATAATAACGGAGATATTTTGAATTTTCGAAAATCCCCCCTCTTAACCCCTCCCCTCCGATTGGTTCGATTCCAGCCATTAACGAACTCGATCTGTCTTTTTACATAAAACGGTTAAATATCGAGTTTCGTTAAGATCAAACAAACATTGCGACCGCTAGAGCGTTAACAGACAAATATATATATATATATATATATATATATATATATATATATATATATATATATATATAATTTTGAACGGACCTCATTTTCGTCATCTCCTGGGTAGGATCGATGGACATTTGAAGACATTTTTCGAAAAACGCGTCATGAGTACGACCTCAATAGCTGATTTCCCTTAAGGGAAATCTGCTAAAAAACGAATGTGGGTTTGGACAGTTTACTGTGGGCTGAAAACTAGGAAGTACGAATTACTTGAGTTACGAAAAAATGTATAGAACAACAATTGTAGATCATCAGTAGTTAAACAAGATTGACACTCTAAAATTTTACAATCCCACAGTACAGAAATATTATGAATTTTTGAATCCCCTCTCCTCTATGCCCCCACTATTCCATGTCCAATTTCACCCATAACAACTATGATCTTTAGTCTTGACAGAAAACCTTAAATATCGAGTATGGTATAGACCAGGGGTCTCCAAACTACGGCCCGAGGGCCACATCCGGCCCGCGGAGAGCTAGCATACTTGAAAACTCCTTTTAGAGAACATATTTTTTATAGCAAATTAAATTTAGTTTACTGAAGTATTCCAATTTTATGTTGAATAATTATTAATATGACATCTACATTGATATGGTCATGGGCTAACTACTCATAACATTGTTGTAGGCTTATTGTTATTGTTTTTGTGATAAGTTGGATAAAGAAACACATAATTGTAATGAGTAAAGACATGTATAATATGCAGAAAATTTAACTTCAGTATATAATAACTAACAAATTATTGGAATGAATCCAACTACTACAGGTACTACCTATTTCCGCTTGTGTCCACTAGATGTCGTGTCAGGTTACTCCTCATGGCTCTACGACTAATCTAGAAATTACAGATAATGACAGGAAAATTAATAATATGCAGTGTTGCCGTTTTGCGGACTTTAGTCCGATTTGCAGCCTTTTTTAAACGTTGCGTTGGTATAAAGTAGATCATGATATAACAACTTATTGTCAATGTGACATGAGCTGGAAAGGTGGTTTACTGGAAGCTAACAATTAAAAAATGCAAATATCTCGGTTGATATTCGAGATAATATGTATACAATAATATTTATAGGTAATTTAATTTGTAATAAGATTGAGTATGTACAGTTTTCCTATCCGATGCATAATAACAGAGATATTTTGAATTTTCTAAATCCCCCACTAAACCCCTCCCCATCCATTATCTTTAGTTTTACATAAAACGTTTGAATATCGAGTTTGGCAGGAATTAAACAAAAATTACGACCACTAGAGGATTAACAGGCAAATACCTATAAATTTGTATAATTTTGAACGGACCTAATTTTCGTCATTTTCTGGTTAAGACCGATGGACATTTGAACAAGATTTTATCTTAAAATAAAATAATCTAACTTAATTGAACTGGTCAGTAAGAAGCAAGTTCTTACAGAACAAGACAATGCTTTGATCCCAGAAATCTAAGATTACCATAGCATAAATCAAGAATTGCATTTCCTTCCTCATAATCCAGGTCTTGAACATTCAAAGTTCCACCTGTTTCGATCCATGGCTCACTATGTGCCACTGTATTACATTATGGTAGGTGTGTCAACACATTTGATAAACTGAAAAATGTTTCAAAAAAGTTTTTTGCATCAATAAATCCATCATGGTTCCTGAGCTGCATCAAACATTTTGGTTCGAAGCTCACTTCAAGAAAAATGATCATTATTAAATTTCAGAGAATAGGCATTTGTTTATAAAAAATAAAATGGTAAAAAAATATACAGGCGGAAGTAATTTCTTCAAGATATTTATCATTTTATGGGAATACTGAATAATTCTAATTATTCCTTACTTTTAATTCTAGTGTGTAACATCTAAATGCTAATTGGAGCTAATAGTCTTTATCAATCTATTGTTCTTTTTCTTACTCCTGCATTTTATAATTTTACAACTAGGCAATATATAATTATTTTATTATTAATACTGTCTTTTTTGTTGCAGTTTAATTTTGTTGGTCGGATACTTGGGCCTCGGGGTATGACAGCAAAGCAGCTGGAGCTAGAAACAGGTTGCAAGATCATGGTCAGAGGCAAGGGTTCCATGAGGGACAAGAAGAAGGTATTTTAAAACTTATAGTTAATTTTTATTAAGTAATTATGGAATATGCGATATTTTTTTACTCTAAAAATGTGACAGTTATGAATTATTGTTCCGTTTGTTTTGATGCATACTCTGCCACAGAGATGAGCGGCAGTTGAGAGTCAAGGTAATCATTAAAATGTTACTGTTCAAAAATGTTATCTTTTTTTATTCTATTAATAAGTTAGCAAAATGAATGTGTATATTCTAGTTTAATGTTAGCTTATTTATTTATAATTTATTTATTTATTTACTGACTTGTTTTGGTGTGCACAATTTTAGTGATTCACACTTTTTTTTTTTTTAAATTAAATAGTTGGTAAAGCCTTATTCTAAAACATGTGATAAAAGACCTGCAGTCATAGTAAAAACACCGTTGTCTTTTCTCCAGTTGAATAATAGGAACAGAAAAGGCCAGTTCTTTTAATTAATAACAATAATAAGCTATTATTTTAATTTATTATTTATTTGAGCTTCACAGCTTTGGCGATGTTGCTCTAAAATAAAACTTAAAAAACAAAACAAAACTCAAATGAAAACAAAACAATACAAAAAAATAACAAAATTAAACAAAACATAAAAGGAACATATACGTAGAACATAGAACACAAAAGAACACAAAAGGAACATAGAACACAAAAGGAACACAAAACATAAAAAGAACATAAAACACCAAAGGAACACAAAACATAAAAGGAACATAGAACACAAAAGGAACACAAAACATAAAAGGAACACAAAACATAAAAGGAACACAAAACATAAAAGGAACATAGAACACAAAAGGAACACAAAACATAAAAGGAACATAGAACACAAAAGGAACACAAAACATAAAAGGAACATAAAACACCAAAGGAACACAAAACATAAAAGGAACATAGAACACAAAAGGAACACAAAACATAAAAGGAACATAAAACACCAAAGGAACACAAAACATAAATAGAACATAGAACACAAAAGGAACACAAAACATAAAAAGAACATAAAACACCAAAGGAACACAAAACATAAAAGGAACATAGAACACAAAAGGAACACAAACCATAAAAGGAACACAAAACATAAAAGGAACACAAAACATAAAAGGAACATAGAACACAAAAGGAACACAAAACATAAAAGGAACATAGAACACAAAAGGAACACAAAACATAAAAGGATCACAAAACAGAGAGAAAATACGAAAAACAGAGATGAAATCAAAATAGAAATGGGAAAGAAATTGAAAGGCAACACAAAACGGAGATGGAATTCAAAAAACCAAATAGAACTCGAAAAAAGAAAAAAAAAATATTTTAATTAATAAACAATTAGTTTAATGTCTTCGTTTACAGTTAAATTGTATTTAAAATATGTGTCTGTAGGAAATGTTTTATTTTTTTGTCTATGTATGGGCTCTTGTCGTGTAGTTGTTCTGAAAAGTTAATGTTCTTGGGAGTTATTAGTCTGGAGTCTGTAAGTAACTGTTTGATAATAAATTGTGCATTACATAGTGTACATAAAGGTGGTTCAGTCCTAGTCATGAGGTGTCCGTGTGTTATCCATGAATGACCATGTCTCAAATGAGGTAGAACTACTTCTCTTCTAGTATTCCAATTACTTGACGATTCACAAGTAGTGTCTTTTATTGCACACAGTTTTGTGTATAACCCCAATCCACTTTCCATTTTATGTTTACCCGTTTTTTAATAAGTCTAATGGAATCATATGCTGTAATGAGATCAATGTGTAATGTTTATTTATAATAATTGTGTAAATAGGAGGGTTTTAAGTTAAAATTCCAAATAAAATAAAAGAATATATGAAGAAAACATTATTTTTCTAACCAGTAGAAATAGGCCTGTGAATCTTTGCATCTAGCACTTGTTAATAGTAAAAATATATACCCTTTCTCCATTATGGGGGAGGGCTTGGAAGCATTTTGTTAATCAACCCTGAATGCAACATTGCAATATTTCATTGTGAATTCTATAAAAATCCAATATAATGGATGTTTTGGTGAGTAAAATTAACATTTTCCTGTCCTTTTCACATCAGTTTTTGCCACTATTGAAAACTTTCACAGATAATATTACATCATAAGAATATTGTACCAAAAATAATTTATTTGGTAGTAGATCTAGTATGAAAATATTTATTGACTATTTTGTAGAATTTGTGAAAGAAAATGTACTCTAAACAAATTTATGATTTGTTGATCTAGTTTTGTACAGGGAGGGTTCGGAGACTGGCTTAGAGGGTTTCGTCCCCGCTCTCTCCTCCCTTACAATAAAAATTGAATATTGCTAACCCCTGTAGAATACACATTATCTTCGAAAATGACACTCAAACTTTGGCCGAATTTTGGATAATAGCTTCTGCAAAAGACAATATTTCTACTATTCTTTCACTCCACAAGGGACAATCTGTCTATATCCTCTCATTCTGCTATAGACAACTTGTCTATCACCCATTAATTCTGTAAGAAGCAATTTGTCTATCATTCATTATTTTTCAAGAGACAATTTGTCATAATTCCTTCATTCTGCATAGACAATATGCCTACTATACTTTCACTCCACAAGAAACACTCTGTCTTTATCTTCTCATTCTGCTACAGATAATTTGTCTATCACACATACATTCTTCAAGATACAATTTGACATTCATCAATACAATCATCCTGTAAGGGACAATTTGTCTAAAATTCCTTCATTCTGACTGAGACAACTTGTCTACAACCCATTAATTCTGTAAGAGACAATTTGTCTATCAATCATCATTCTGCAAGAGACAATCTGTCTACTATCTTCTCATTCTGCTACAGATAATTTGTCTGTCATGCATACATTCTTCAAGAGACAGTTTATCAATCACCAATGCAGTCATCCATTCAGCAAGAGAAAATTTGTTCACCACCCATACATTCATTCATTCTGCAACGGGCAATTTGTTTTTCATTTTTTCAGTCTACAAGGCACAATTTGTCTATTTTCCCTGCATTCAGCAAGACTTGTCTATAACCCATTAATTCTGTCAGAGACAATTTGTCTATCATTCATCATTCTGCAAGAGAAAATTTTTTTATCAATCATCATTCTGCAAGAGGCAGTTTGTCCATCGTTCCATCATTCTTCAAGGTACAATTTGTCATCATTCCTTCATTCTGCAATTGACGGTATGTCTAATATTCCTTCCTTCTGCAAGAGACAGTATGTCCATTATTTTTTATTCTGCAGGAAACAACTCCTCTATCACCCATTAATTCTGCAAGAGAAAATATTTTTAATATCCATTAATTCTGCAAGAGACAATATTTCTATCATCCATTAATTCTGCAAGAGACAATTTGTCATCATTCCTTCTGTCTGCAAGAGACAGTAAGTCTACTATTCTTTCATTCCGCAAGAGACAATTTGTCTATCTCCTATTCATTCTACATAAGCCAATTTTCTATCCTCCCTTCAATTTGTCTATCAGCCTTTCATACTGCAAGAGACAACACCCATAAATTCTGCAAGATACAATTTGTCTTAATTTCTCTTACACTGGTCTCTTTGTGTTCATTAAATATTACTAATTAAGAGATTTTTTTTTCTACTCATTTAGAACATTGTAATAATTATGAACCAAATTTATATTTACTTACTGCATTTATTTGTTGCTATGTTTCCAGGATTAAACTTTTTCATGAAAACTTAATTTTTTTGTTGCTACGCATATTTTTTCATGTATTTATTTATTTGTTTCTGATAGTTTTGGGCTCGCATGAACAATGCTTGGCATTGCTATCAGATTATGCAGCTTATTTAAAATGGGAGTTATAATATCGTAAAAGAAAGAAAAAACTGTATAAATAAATTTGTGATTAATTATTGTTTTTGATAAAACAGGAAGAAGCAAGCCGCGGTAAGCCTAACTGGGAGCACTTGAATGAGGACCTTCACGTCCTGATCACAGTAGAAGACACAGAAAACAGGGCGAGGGTCCGTCTTGCAAGGGCAGTCGAAGAAGTTAAGAACCTCATTGTACCTGTAAGTAGTTCCTATTTTAGACTGTAATAAAAATCTCGAAACTTAAAAGAAGTCAAAGGCTTTTAGCAGATGCTCATACTCATGATGCAATTTTACTAAAATGTCTTCAAATGCCCGTCGAAACTATATATATGTATGCATAATTTATTTATTTGTCTGTTAATGCCTAGCAGTCACGATGTTTGTTTGATTGTAATTTAACTCAATTTTTAAACACTTTATGTAAAACTAAATATTGAGTTCATTAATGGCTGAAAGTAGATTAGTGAGAGGGCTATTTTTAAAACTCGATTTATCTCTGTTATTATATACCGATTGAATAATTTTATTGAATCATTCTTATTAGAAATTTAATTTCCTATAAATATCATTATATACATTTTTTTTCACTAACTTGAATATAAACCGAGATTTGCATTTTTCAGTTTTCAGCCTTCAGTAATCCCCCACTCCTACTCATGTCCTGTTACCAATAAGGTGTTATGTCATGAACCACTTTATTTGAATCTTAAATACTAAATATTGCTTTCAAGATACTTTTATTATGCGTGATATTATGTTATTTATTTTAATCCACTTAGACTTGATACTATGACTAATTGAAATGGGCTATCTACAGGTTACCACTCTTTTATAGCCAGGGTGGCACTTAGGATTTTATTTAATGAGTTTGTCACTAAATAAATTCCTATTGACCGACCAGAATTCAAACTCTCCAATCTAGTTTTAGCAATGTGAGATTAAGATCAACGCCTTAACTCACACAGCTATCCTTAGCCCTCTACATGTAATAGGAATTTATTTAGTGACGAACGCATTAAATAAATTCCTTATTCCCACCCTGGCTAGAAAAGAGTGGTAACCTGTAGATAACCAGCCCTAATTAGCCATAGTAGCAAAAAATGGACATTAGTAAATAATAATATTTTGTGACATATGCAAATTTGATGTGTGATGATGTCATCAATTACAATTTTACATTCTTGAATCAATACCTTACTCGATATTTAACAGCTTCAGTGAGCACTAAATATATCTTTTATTGACTGATTTGGGGAGTGGGAATTCAAAAATTGAAAATATTTTCATCATTGAGTTTGATCGTAAAATGTTATATAATCTCGTTAAAGAAGTATTGGTGGTTCACAATTGTTCTATTCCGTTTTTCGTAACTCAAATATTAAGCAGGTTATTTGCACTTTCTTGTTTTCAACCTTCTTCAAACCACCAATTCTACTCATTGGTTTTTTTTTTAACATAGAAATAGAGAATATATGGTGAAATGAGTTCACTAGTGTGTCATACCAGCACATGGGAAATCTGCTAAGTTTACACAACCCCTGTGTGACTGATTTTGAATGATATGAGTCATGAAGAAATTTGAGCATTAAGCGTTAACTAATATCTTGTTAACCAGTTTATGTTTTTCCAATGTTGATGAATTGTATATAGTATTCACGATTACTTGTGACGCTCATTTGCTGCGTTTTGTATGCTAGGAAAAAGTTATAAGTAATTATTCCTTTTATTGCAGGCCGAGGGAGAAGATGAGCTGAAGAAGAGGCAGCTGATGGAGCTAGCTATTATAAATGGCACATACAGAGATTCAAATACAAAAGCACTTGCAGCAGCAGGTAAATCTATCCCGTATAAAATATATAGATTGCTTATCTTCTCAGTTTCCTTATTTTAATTAATTATGTTCTTGGCAGTTCAATCTTCAAAGGATGTTGCACTGCCATTTTGGCCATTCCAGGGCCCTCCAATTCTGTTCGCTCATCCTCTGCAAGTTCTCTTCCTGGTTACCATTGCCTAGCCTTTGCCATTTTCTACTTCCTCCTGATTTACCGAATATCATCTTCTTGGACACTGATATGTTTCATTCTAACAACATGTCCTATCGTCTCCAGTCTCCTTTTTTGATAGCACATGTGATCTCAGGCTTGCCATTACTTCTGATCACCCTTGATCCTTGACATCTTTAAATAATTTCTCAAAACACTTCTCTTACCGACTAGCTTCAATTTCCTTACTCGATAGTCCACTTTCATCAGTCCTACATGACCATTTGTATAATCCACCCAGATTATGTTATCAGTTTCACTTTCCAAGAGAGGTTATTGAATCGATGTGAGATTTCATCAAGATATATAAGTATCTAGTCTCTGCAACCTTCAGGGAATATGTGAACAGAGTTAGGCATTACTGGTTTTTACTTGTGAAGAGCTGTGAATTTGTAAGTGGAATAGGACAATACTGGCCCATCATCAAGAAGTGCTGGGAATATGTGGGTGGAGTTAGACATTACTGGTTTCTGATTATGGTTGAGAAGTGCTGGGAATATGTGGGTGGAGTAAATCATTACTGGTTGTGTTAGTGGACTGACTCATCTTCAGGAAGTGCTGGGAATATGTAAGTTGAGGCAGGTATTAAGTATTGTGTTTGCTTTTATTTCTCCATCATCTAGCAACTGAGATTTCATCCCTCTCTAGACGATGGTACGATAAGAATGAATTTCTATTAGAGGGTAATTGTTACTTTTTGTTTTCAGACGAGGAATGGCGAAGGATGGCGCTTACAGCAGCAGCTGCCGAGACTCAGCGATTGATGTCTCCCGGTATCCCGGGCTTGGCTACTCCCCTCCGGACGCCTGCAGCAGGCAATCCTCTAGGAGCTCCTCTCATCCTCTCTCCCAGGATCCCAGTGCCTACATCAGCAGCACCTCTGCTCTCTCCACCCGAAGCCCATCCTCACCAGCTGATATACACACCCTATGCTGACTACACTAACTATGCTGCACTCGCTGGCACACCGCTCATATCGGAGTACACAGCTGCTGACCATTCTGGTGCGTTGTTTGCTCGCTGACAGGTGATATCTCCCTTTGCACCAACCGCTCTCAATGCCTTCATAGTCACATCTAAATTCCCATATATATAAAACCTAATCGTCTAAAATAAGTTCATTAAATTTGAAATAAATGTGTTACCATTAATGAAATAAACAACTATATTTAATAGCCTTCAATTAACCCTTTATAGGGCAATTTGCTGGCTATTAGAAAAATTATATTTCTCTAAAAATGGTGTTAGGGAGTCTATAAATGACTATTAATAATAACAGAATAGATTAAAAAAAAATTGGAGAATAAGTTATTGGCTGCTATAGCAGTCTAAGGGGTATCAGTTGGTGTACGGCAGAACTCTACATGTCTCCTCCTCCAGAAGGATAAGGGTTCAGCTCATTACCTCCTCCTATCCTTTGATGCCTCCAACTGAATAGTTACAGCAAATATTTTTGTATAAAATGTTTCAATTACCTCCTGTTTTCCATTTCAGACATGCAATGTTTTTTTATCTCTCTAATAAACATATTTGAGAATACTAAATTGGTATAAAATGTGGGTAATTAACTTATAATGTCAAACATGAAATTACATGTTTTAACATGTAAACATTATAAAAAAATGCAATAAGCATATGAAAAATAAATATTCCTGCTATAGCGATCCTTCCTCTATAAAGGGTTAATTAACTACCAAATACCGGAAATTACCAAACTATGAAATAAAACAACATTCCACAATTGTTTTGTAATAGCCTTTAATTTCTTAAGTACCTTGGATTTATCTTACAAGGGGAGTTCATGGCCTTCAACCCACCGATATGAACAAAAACTTTTTAGTGTGTTGTACCTAGTGAAAAAAAATTCTGTTAAAGCGAGAGAATGCACTTCCCACACGTTTGTCTAAAAAGAATGTAAAAATTTGCCTGAAAGTCTTAAGGGGTTGTTGTTAAGTCATTTCAAGGGGTTTCAGTGGCTCAGTGAGTAGCATTCCTTTTTTTGTAACCACAAGATCTCGAGATTGAATCTTGGTCGGAGCGACTTTTTTTTTTTCTTATTGTTTCTAGGGCTCTTATTTAATATTAATAAATAAATTGAAAGTTTTTATTAATTATTGACATTTAATTATTAACATGTTCCATACATTTAAAAAAATTCAAATGCTTTCTGTCAAAAATATAGTAGGAATAAGGAAATATTTAGTGTTATACATGAAATATATTGCTGCTTATTGAATACATAAGTATATATCAATTATCGGTCAAGTATATGTCAATGCGAATATTGTAATATATTTTTAAACGGTTGTATTTAGCTTTACTCATTTATTTACAATTATTTTATTTTGCAAGTAATAAAGATTTAAAATTTTCTAGCTCTAGACATAAATATATTCTTTAACAGATTTATCTTCGGTCTCGAGAACTTGTGATTACACCAAAGGAATGCTACGCACTGAGCTAATGAAACCCTCTGAAATATATGTCTTAGCAGCACCTTTCAGTAAAATCTTTAATATTTTTTTTTAGATGAAAGTGCGAGAAATGCGTTCTCTCGCTTCAACTGAATTTGTTTTCATTTTCCCTAAAATGACTACACACTTAAACACTTTCGTTCAAATCAGTGGGGGGAGGGCCATGAACTCTTTTTGTAAATAAATGCTAGTTCTTAGAGTCAGAAATTATATCAAATCATAAATTTGGAAATTATTGTGCTAGACAAATAGTACAATAAATTTTGTTTTATATGAATAACTGATACTCTCAATTACGCAAAATTCCACCAATAAACAAATACATGTCAATGGAATTATTTATTTAACTATGATCTTCTACTATAGTATTGTCATTAGATCTGTTTGTTTCGTAAGGTTTTAGTTCGAAAAACTTCTAGGTTATCATCGGCCTGTAATATCTATAACTCTCGTTTTGAAATCCTCATCCATATCGCCATTTTAACAATGATTAGATTAGATCTAAGCATTGTTAAGATAATTTGATAGTCAGAGGACGAGCTGTACCATCAGGCAAAGCTGCATTTTTAAGATAATTCTCTCTCCTTTTTTGATTAAGAAATCAAAGGCTTTTTAAAAGAATCCTTTAATATATACTTTTTTCCCCATTGGAAATTTGATTAAACTAAATTAAGCCAAAATTGTAGTAAAAGTACTACATGAAAATCGGATTGGTTACTGTTTTTATCGTGTATCCCATTTTTCAAAAGTTAATAACCCTCCCACATTGCGTACTTTAACAACCCATGTTATTAATTATACATAGAAAAAGGTGATAGAATAAATTGACCTATTTTCATTCTATGCATGCCTCAGGCTGTATAGGTAAGCCCTATATTTATCAGGCACCTTTGAATAAACCTAATATTTCTCTAGACTGCCATTACCTAAGCCCAATACATCTGGAGGCTACCATTATCATAGCCCTAAATTTCTCCAGGCTGTCATTACCTTATCCCTATAGTTCTCCAGGCGCTGCCATTGCCTAAGCCCTATAGTTATCCAGGCACAGCCATTACCTAAGCCCTAGTTCTCCAGGCTTCCATTGCCTAAGCCCTATAGTTCTCCAGGCTGCCATTGCCTTAGCCCTATACTTCTCCAGGCTGCTATTACCTAAGCCCTACAGTTCTCCAGGCGCTGCCATTACCTAAGCCCTATAGTTCTCCAGGCTGCCATTGCCTAAGCCCTATAGTTCTCCAGGCCCTGACATTACCTAAGCCCTATAGTTCTCCAGGCCCTGACATTACCTAAGCCCTATAGTTCTCCAGGCTGCCATTACCTAAGCCCTATATTTCTCCTGGCTGCCATTGCCTAAGCCCTACATTTTTCAGGCTCCATTGACTAAGCCTAATATTTCTCTTGACTGCCGTTACCTAAGCCACATACTTCTTCAGGCTGCCATTACCTAAGCCCTATAGTTCTCCAGGCGCTGCCATTACCTAAGCCCTATAGTTCTCCAGGCTGCCATTACCTAAGCCCTATATTATTCTATGCCCTATTGACTAAGCCCAATATTTCTCTAGATTGCCATTACCTAAGCCACATACTTCTTCAGGCTGCCATTACCTAAGCCCTATAGTTCTTTAGGTTGTCATTACCTAAACCAAATACTTCTCTAAACTGCCATTACCGAACCCCTATATTATTCTATGCCCTATTGACTAAGACTAATATTTCTCTTGACTGCCATTACCTAAGCCACATACTTCTTCAGGCTGCCATTACCTAAGCCCTATAGTTCTTTAGGTTGCCATTACCTAAGCCCTATATTTCTCTAAACTTCCATTACCTAACCCCTATATTAGTCTATGCCCTATTGACTAAGCCCAATATTTCTCTAGATTGCCATTACCTAAGCCCAATACTTCTCTTGTCTACCGTTATCTCAACCCAATATTTCTCTAACAGCCATTACCAAAGCCCAATACATCTGTAGACACCATTACGTATGTCCAATATTTCTTTAGGTTACCATTACCTAAGCCCTATATCTTTCCTAACCACCCCTAAGCCCAACAGCCCTCTAGGATGCAATTAACCCCTTATTTAGAAATGAAATATCAGTGCACAAGTGTTGTATTTATTTGTTTGTTGGGTTCCCAGCCCGAAGGTCGATTGGACCCTCTACCCTGCCGGGAACGGGCTTTATTTGGGGCCTCTACTATGCTAAATGAGGACTGAAGTACTCCGCCATTTCTTTCCTCAAAGAGCCACTCTTCTACCCATCTCGCTCCACCAACAAATAATCGACTTTCTTAAAAAACATCGTAAGACTGATTATACAAGATCAATGTTGTAATAAAATATTCGAAAGCTTTAATAATGTACCAGCCTTTATGATATTCTGTAGCCAATGTTTATGTGTGATGTATCTGTTCTTAAGTAATGTTGTCTGCACAGACAAAAAAAAGAATGAATCAAGGGTCAATCATGACTAAAAAGGTTATTAAAATTTAATGATTTAATTTATGAAAACTCTTTTGACAGATCTGAATAATTTTATAGAGGTATTGTGTTGTGAAATCAATTTGAGGTTTATTTATTTTTTAATTCATTGATATATGAAAATTCAGCTAAATATTTTGAGTTTGAAAAAGGAAATGTTAGATTTTAGTGCATTTTAATATCTGATTATTTTTAGTCATTTTTAATTACAACTTTTAAGAGGATTATAACTAGAATTTACACTATCTCATTACAAGGTAATATCTATTAAAATATGTAATTGAGTGAATGAGACAGAGAAGGAGCTCTGTCACTAGTTAAGTTTAACTAGGCTGAGTATAAAATAGATAAATACTTGATATTTTTATAAACCGCTGCTTTATTTCATTCTAAAAATAATAAGGGTAGTTTATTTTACGAAAAAGACAGGTATATCAAAACTTAGTTTCAGTTTGAACAAAAAAAATACCTTAAGTTCATTCTGTCTCAATAGTTTTCTAGAGTTCATAATTTCAAGGATTCTATTAAATAACATTTATAAATATTTTTTTATAGAATGTGCATATTCATTTAATAGTTCAAAGTAAAATAACTGCCCAAGATTCTCTGATTACAAGAAATAGGAATTGTGCTACCAAATTTTCAACATTTTTTTGTTCACAAGTGGCAGTCGGTTATTTGCTTGTCTTTTGGATTGAGCAGTGTACGTGTACGAAATGTAATTAAATGATTACTATAGTATGTCTTCTTTATGGAGTTAGGTCGACAGAAGATACTGATATTCATAAAAATAGTTTTGCCAACTTTTCGAAATTTATTTCTTTTCCAAAGAACAAAAACATCATCGACAACATTAACAAAAAAAATCAAAACAAAAAACCATCAATGATTAAAAAAAAATACATTAAAAAGAATATACATGAACAAATTAAACAGTAACTTTGGGGGAGGGGGAGTAGAACTAAGAGCAAAAAGTACTAATTTATTACTTAATATAAAACAAAAAATAGGAAAAATTATGTGAATAAATAATACGGTATTTATAAAATAAATAAATAGTCGATAAAATTCAAACATTTTAATCAAGTAAGTTATAAATTTGATTGAAAAGGCAAATTAACTAATTAAAAATACTTTGTTCATACAGATTAAAATAATGAATAGTTCGTAAATATTTTTTTTTTAAATCGAAAATATTTAAGTATAATCAAATGAAATGCAGCACCGGAGTGGAATTAAAATACTACATTTTTGAATAAAAATGTATAATCTTAAGACGTTTGAGGGTTATGTTAATGTATGGATTACCTTCGTCAGTAATTTGTGTATGTCATGCGGTATTTGTTAGCTAATATGTTGATGACATTCAGTAAGTATGTGTTTGACTGTTTGGTCAACATTGAAGACAGAACAGTTTTTACATGTCTTATCTAATTGATTTTATAAATTGAATAAAACTTGCAAAAATGGTTGTGAAAACACGTTTGATGAAAAAAGCCAAGATACTATCCATGGGGGTTGGATTTTTTTTTAACCAAGTTTACTTTTAGTTACGTAAGCATGGTTCTTAAGTAATAACTAGACTCTGCACTTTACTTTCTAGTTCAAGGTATTCTTGGTTGAGGACATTTATATGAAGTAGCGAGGAATAGCAATTTGCCTTGAAAAAAGAAATAAGTTGTTCTGAAACATTGGTAAAACTACTTTTTTAAATTGACCGATATCCAGAAAGAAGACATACTATAGCAGTTATTTTGATGGGAGAGACTTTTCTTCAAATAAATTTTCTTGGGGAAAAATCTTGAGAAAAGGTAATTTTTTATTGATGTAATGCTTATTTAGAATTTAGCGATGACTAATATAGCTGGTAAATCTATTTGAAATATAGGTTTTGTAGTAGGGGTGAGGAAGGCACAAACTGAGAGAGGTTGTTGTAAAGGGAATTACTTACATAATTATTCCCTAATGTATTTAATGATTTTATCAGCCGTACAATTGTAGCGAGGTGGATTATTCCTACCCGACGTTACGGCATACTATTTTATGATCAAATATATTTTTTACTCTATTTTTAAAATTGCATGTATTACAGATGGCTTCTGAGATCGACATGTTTATTTATTCATATTTTTTTTTTTGGTTTGTTATTTATTACTTAAACTTAATTTTTTATATTGTATTAATTAGGTTAAGTTGTTATATTTTGTAAGAGAATATATATATATTTATTATTAGGAATCAAGTGATACCTACTGCACTGCTTAGTGAGGAGAAAGCTGACGAAATGTATTTTTGTAAGAGATGTGTATTGTTTTATGTGTAACAATTCTCTCTTATATTTTATTTCCGGTTGAAAAGTAAAAAGTAAAGGTATTTAATTTAGTGTTGGATGAACATTAAGTAAGCTGAAATTTTACCTGTGGAATTCAGCAGATGAATCTCATTTTCACTATTAACGTCCAGTTATTATTAAGACTGAAATAAATTTGCTTTCAGGATTCTTTATGCTCATGAATTTGCCGGATCACTAATGATTTGAACCATTTGATATTTTTTCTCTAGCTTGACAGTTTTTTTATAAATTCAGTGAATTATTTTATCTTAAAATGGTACAAGATTTAATGAGTTTGTCACTAAATAAATTCCTATTGCCCAGGCGGAAACGAACTCGCCACTCTAGGTTTACCGTGTGAGATTAAGGCCAAACTTTAACTCACATCGAGCTGACATGAGCCCCTGGAACATAATTTATCGAGCTTTTTATCAGAAGCAAAATAGGTTTTGTAAAAATAGTATTTTTGAGCTCGTCATAACCCACCCTCTCCTTTAATTTGTTTTGATCAATAGGGGAGGACAACTTGATTTAATAACAGTCCTAAATATTGGACTATAACTTTTAACGCTAGTCATTCAAGATATATACAGATATCATGCCGAAACCAGTCGAAATGGGTTCGATTGGTTCTTCGTGATCTAAAGACTACGTATTGTAGTTGCAACCATTGCGTTCTTTTGAAAGTTGCTCTTTTTATATTACTATACCCACCCAAATACATAAGATATTTGATGTCTTTCTTTCTAGGCCTCACCTCCTCTGGTATGCTCAAGGACCTTACCTTCAAATATATTTGTGATGAAATCGTTGTGCCTTAAGATATAACCAAGAAGTTCCAGTCTCAGTTTTTTCGCGCCCTTGATAAGACTTTTAATTTCATTTACCTCATTTAGAACTTCCATATTAAATTTCTTTTTAGTCTAACTCTCTTGTCGATTCTGCACCAAATCCACATTTCTATTGCTCCCAATCTATTATACTCCCTTATTTAAAGAGTCAAACTTTTGCTCCTGTATATCTGTACACTCCAAATGAAAGGCTTAGCAAAAATGTTTTTGCAATTACAATACTTCGTACAAGGGAGTAAAAAAGTTCTTAATATTTTTTAAGAATATTGGCATATCACCTCCCCCCTCCCTCCCACTCCAAATATAGAACAACTGAAAGCCACATGCTGCAAAATATGGCATGTTTTCATTTTTTTGAGGATCAAAATCTACAGAATTTATCATGTTTTCCTATTTTCTAAATGAACAAAATTATTCATATTGCTTTCCATTGAAACTTTATTTGAAGAGAGTGGTTATTAGATATAAGATGTGGAGGGCAAACCATACTCAGAGAGCATAATCAATCCTGGAAGGCATATCATAATCATCAACTCATCTTCCATGTGACATTCAGTAGGGAAAGCATCCTATCATCTCTGCGATGAATTAATAATTTCATAGTAAACCATTAATTCAATATTTGAATTAAAGCTTAATTAACCAGAAAATAATAAGTTTTACTAATCTACACAATATATCAAAAAGCTGATTAAATTAAATCCAAAGATGAAAACTTTATATTTGTCTCAAGACATTTTATTTTTTCTCAGATGTTTCTAGCTAATGTGGATTAGGATTTTGTTTGCAGAATTGGACAATTTAGAGAAATTGAAGGTTTTGCAGGGAAGGGGGGGGGGGCTCTCTGCCCATCCATTATGATGTTTAAAGTTTAAGGCATTCTTCTCTGATTAAACTTACTTTGGTAAGCTAATCAATATTCAAAAATCTGACACACATGAGCTGCGATATTAGTGGTTTTCTATGGTGCCAAGAATTTAGGACACCCCACCCTGACCATTTCCGATGCTAAACATTCTGAAATATTTTTTATTAATAACTATCATCAACTCTGAGACACTTATAATTTCGAATTTTTGAAACTAAGAGTACAAACCTAAGTTTAAAATTATTCTCCTGAGTTGATATAATAACCTAGCAGGAAAATGTAAGCTTATGATTATAAGCATTGACCAATGTGGCTATTTGTCAACAACAGCCAATCCCAAAACCAAGAAGGTTATGTAACACTAATAGGAGCTAAGACTGTATTAACATAAATAAATAATAAATATCCTTAATTATGTTTTTAAGAAAAAGGTAAGATAACCAAAATTATAATTATTTTATTGTTGACAAACCACATTGGTTAAGGTTATAATACAAAGTTTTTATTTTCCTGGTAGGTTTTTATATTGATTTTATTGTATGTCTGAGTTATAAGATGATGATAATTTAATAAAAACATCCTTATATATTTAGCATAGTGATGCCCAGGTAGATGAGATGTTTGCTCTGAAGCAATAAAGAGTGTTAGAGAGACCTGAAAATCTTGTTTTAGTGCATTAAAATTTTTATCTATAATCATTCAAAACATTTATAAATGCAACTATTCAGCTAGGAGACAAGCCGATACTTTGTTTCAGGGTTGGCACCTCATGATTGTAACAGAGGGATTTAGTTTTCATATCTAGAATGGACAATTGTGCACAGAAAAATAGACGAACATTGACTTCACAATGAATATTAGTTGCTCTTTATCATCCATTTAATTATATTTTATTAGAGGCGACATTAAACATTTCCTAATAGATTTTCGTCTTTTTCAACTGTATATTTTTTACTCCAATTGCATAGTCTGAACACTATACGTTCTCATTGGTTTGGAACGGTTAGAAACAGATCAAAGTAATTGTATTTGAATTGTTTGGAGAGAGAGAGAGACGTGCCAGGAAAAAAGATAATCAGGAAGTTTTCATGGTAAATTCTTAAAGTCATCGAGAGAAACTCGTAGAATTTGTGTTGAGTCTTATTCAAATTGTATAAATGTATGAACATCACATTGGATAAAGTGATACACTCACAAGTGGTGGTGTTTTTACGACACAAACAGTCAAGTTAAGTTTTTACAACACAACCAGCCAGGTAGAGTTTCATAACAAAACCAGTCAGGTTATGTTTTTCAATACAATCAGTCAGGTAGTGTTTCATAACAAAACCAGTCAGGTTATGTTTTTACAACACGACCAGCCAGGTAGTGTTTCATAACAAAACCAGTCAGGTTATGTTTTTACAACACGACCAGTCAGGTAGTGTTTCATAACAAAACCAGTCAGGTTATGTTTTTACAACACGACCAGTCAGGTAGTGTTTCATAACAAAACCAGTCAGGTTATGTTTTTACAACACGACCAGTCAGGTAGTGTTTCATAACAAAACCAGTCAGGTTATGTTTTTACAACACGACCAGTCAGGTAGTGTTTCATAACAAAACCAGTCAGGTTATGTTTTTACAACACGACCAGTCAGATAGTGTTTCATAACAAAACCAGTCAGGTTATGTTTTTACAACACAACCTGTATGGTTGTGATTTTATTGAAACGGACTCTTTTGTAACAAGTGGACGACTATTTCCTCTGAGCATATTTCCAAATTGAAATGTATGTCACATGGAAGATTTTTTTTCATTATTGTATTCGATCGACAAATTTAAAAAGGAATATTTAGTTTAAGGTGTATATCTCATACACAATCTCTCGTCCCAAAGCTGCTTAATGCTTTCTAATATATTACTCTGTGTACGTGCAATGGAAAATCCATAGTTTTTGCTTTCATTTGTCCTTGTAGTTTTGCTTCCTAAATGTTAATGAGGGAAACTATTCACTCTTTGGGACTTTAATACATTGAATCATATTCTTTTTTATTTCTGCTTCTTTGGCTGTATTGTATGCTTTTGACTTTTTTTTTTAATTGTTTGTCCTCGTGTTCATATATTATTGACAGTAAGAATATTTCAGTAATAGTCCCTATCAGTCATTAAGTTTTTATTAAATTTTACATTTCTGTTGTAATATTATACTTGTATTAAAATGTTTAGAGATAGTAACTGAATACTAAACCACCAACGATAATCCTATTTTTAACTCTGTCTTAACACACTGATCACTATTTTTTTTTTCAAGAAAAAAAAAACGCTTAAATAATAACTGAAGCAGGGATTATTTCTGATTTAGCTTCTGATTTTAGGTTGGAAGCTCCTGCGGTGAAGCCCCGACATGAGTCCTGTCTCTTAATTAGTTTTGTGTTGTGTCTTTTGTACGTGCGCCTTTTGTCATGCGAAACCTCAATACTCCCTGCGCACGTTATCATCCATCTTACTTCACTTCTCAACGCACAGAATACCCCTCCATTAACACTTCATACTTCAAATAAAAGTTAGCCCGGGTGTAGGGTTTTGTTATTTATACTCAAGTAGCAACTTTGCCTCCATTATTTTACTGCATGCTTACTCAAATTTTTTATAGATACACTATAAAAGATTGTATTTATTGCTAATTTTTTAAAAATTAATTACTTAATTGAATGCCTCGAAATACTCTTTTATTATTATTATTATTTTTTTTTTTATCCAATGCACATGAAGATAGAGGTTATTATTTATTATAAACGATAGTATTTTAATTCACAGTTTGGAATTTTTAATGTTGATCTCAGTCATAAAATGGTTGGATAAAAGGAAACTAGTGCATAATTGCTGACGTTTCATTATATTTAAGACCTTCTTCAGGGGAGAAATGCCATTAATCTTCTTAAAAAATTATAAATCAGTCGCTCATGAAAAAATATGCGACTATCCTAGAACACAAGGTGGCACTAATGTTCCAATATAAAATCCCATATAGTTATTATACATATGACTAGTTCACAATTACCTTCCCTGTACTATATAAAGGAAGTATAGTGATTTCAAAAATTTTAGGCTTTCAGATTTCAACAGAATTATCTGTTTTGAAACTCCCTGAACCCACTTTGACTACTTTTGGCATGAATTCTGTATGTAACTCACAAAAAACTAGCTGTAGAATGTTTATATTTCATATTTGGGATTTTTGTAATGTGTAGTTGTGCATCTCCTCTTTTGATCAAAATCGACCGAGTGGGGGGAGGGATAAAGTAAAAAATCACAATTTTTTCTCTATTACAGATAAATATATTACAGATACAAAAAAATTGTTTAGGACTCTTTTTGTCCGTTATAAAAAGATCTACAAATTATGTTCTATGGCACTTTTTGATTCGATGCATATGAACAGAGATATCGTATATCCATTTAAATGTAATCAAACATTTGGGTTATTTAATTCGATAAGGGTACAAGGAAGTTCTGTGGTGCCCATATCAGATCTTTTTTAAGAAGACTAAAGGCATGAAGAAGGTGTTAACATATATTGAAACTTCTTTTCTTACAACCTTTTTATGCCCAAGAGCAATGTTCGAAACTTCAAACTTTGGGTTATTATTACGTTTGAAATTGTTCCACAGGTAGAAAAATTTTGAGAAGTCCAAATGATAAACGAGCAAACAAGAAAAATGAGACCACATCTGTTCTGCCAGAGAAATAAGTCTTTTAATTTTTGTTTAGTGGCTATGAGTTTTTTTTTAAATGAAAAAGAAAAAGATTTGAATCTGAAGAGAGAAATCTCTGATTTCAGAAATGGCCCTCTCCGACGATCTACCCTGTGCTGGAATTACCGTTATTAACATTCCAGAGCGAGCTCTCAGCTGGCAGAACTACGCCCTCTCGTTCACTTCCGTTGTCAATTGATTTACTCATCTTTACATAATCTCTTATCACCTAATCACTCTCTTTGCCTTTATCTATCTTATCACGGCAATCACTGTTATACCATTACCATTATTTTAGTTGTTTAAGTATTTTATCTTATATACAATATATATATGGAGTCTCTATCTAACTTGTAAGTAAGGTTAACTTTAAAGAGTGAACCTAAAGATTTTATTTCTCTCTTTTTTTTTTCTTTTTTTTTCTCTTTTTTTTTTTATAAAAGTGGACAGCAGCATACAATATTTTCCAATTGCCAAATATATTTCAAAAATATGAATATCTCTACAAAATCCGTTGGCTATATTCGATCTTTGCAGTTAAGTTCATTATACTTTAAACAGCCAACTAAAAATGTAAATCATTAACAGATAAAAGCTTGTGACTTTTAGAAATATATGTATTTGAAGGTTAAATATCTTAATTTATAATTTAAGACACAAGAAAAAATGCTAATGCAGAATAAAGTCTTAAGTTTTATGACTCATAAGAAAAAGTTTATTACTTACTGGTATGAACTTACTTCATTCTTCATATTTTTAAATGAAAATTCAAAACTGTTTCATATTTCCTAATAGCACATTCTAATACTAAAATTTATTGTTGGAGTAAAATTCCATTTAGTATGCAACTTTTTTTTATTTCTTTACTTTTAAACAGGTTCAAGAGTACTCCAAATTATTTTGAATATATTTTTTAATGAGATTACATGAAATTTTACCACCATAAACATGCTTTCAGAGACTCAGTTTATCTTCCTTTTTTCCTATTAAAAACATGAGTTACTGAATAGAATAGTAAAACCATTAATTAAAACAGGTCGTAAATATTTTGGTTAAAAGTATGCTAATAAATGAGTCTGCTATAACAACTTCCTTTTAGTTAGCTAACTAGTTTTTGGCATGCTTTCTGCCATCATCAGGATCTAAAATGTGTAACTGTATTTATAAATGTGATGAATAAATGTAAAAACCTAATAAATGATATTTGATAAAAGATTTATGAATCTTAACCAATATATGGAAGTATTAAAAATACTTCTATAACAAATAAAAATAAAATGAGAAAACTAGTTAGTTTAATATAAAGTTGTTCCAGCAGACTCAACACCAACCAACCTTTGGTGTCTCGAAAGATAATATTAAAGTTATGTTTTGAATAAATGTGCAGGAGGTCATTTAGAAGAAAAACTAGCTTCTATTCATTTATTGCTCATCTCTAGGTCTTTCATTTCTTTAGACAAATCATCAGTAGTTTCATCTGTACTATCTTTTACTAATAGAGGCACGGATAATCTCATCATATCAATGATGCCACATGACTCCCCCCCCCCCTTATCGATGCCAGTTTCTTCTCAAAATCTGGGGAGGAAATCCACTTCAGGATAAAATGTAACTGATGTGAAGAAAATTTTTCATAGAACATATTAAAAGGAATTAAAAATATCCAACCCGTATCAAAAAGTACCAATTTACAGCGGTTCATTTATTATTCTTATAGAAAGATTTAAATTCTTGATGTTCATTAATGTTGTTTTATGTGTGAGTTCATTTGTACATACTGTAATGTACTCGTGCTTTTATTATTAATGGTTATCTATTCTATTTTGTAATTAATTAAAGATGTTATAATTAAATATGATGAAGCATATAGAGACAGTGTGAAGAAGGAGCTGAGGTTATAACAATGATGAAATATTGCAGAAACGGCATACCCTAATTCCTATCTCATGATTAAGCATGTTCAAACGACCCTTTCTTGAAAGTAGCCAACAGACGTAATGGATAAATATTCAATTTTCCTGAAATATTCGGCCTTTACTAAATTTTGTAGCCTGCTGTTCATTTTTTACTTTTAATTCTTTCATCACATTTTTTCTTGTTCTCACAACTACAATGGACAATACATTTTAATGAGCATTTCTTAGTTTTAATGAGGCTTCTGTTTTTATTCTCGTGTAGGCAAAGGTGCTACTTTTATATTTTAATTAGATATATTCATTTTATATATACATATATATATTTTTTAAATAAGGTACTTTTTTTTTTGAGAGTCGAGTAGTTCTATAAACGATGTACCTCCTCAATGAGAAAGTAAAGGGACTTTTTTTTATTTGTATAAGCAAAACTGTAAATATGTTTATAAGTTTAGGATTGTTTGTGTTAGATGAAAAGAACCTTAAGTGTCGTTATGGAAAAAAAAATTTTATACTCTTATAGGAAAGTATTTCAATGATATTGATATTGATATTGATGATTTATAGTATTGTATAGGTTTTAATGCTTTCTATTCTTTCTATCTTTCTTTCATTTTTTTTTTTATTCTATTCATATTTTTTATATCAAGGAATATTTGATGAATAAAAAGTATTTCTTTTTTAAGTTTTAAGCAGAACGATTAGGAGTATTGAATACTCATTTGTCTGCCAGGGTTTTTAGTGCATTTTTATAAGCTATTTTATATGCATGCATATCTCTAATGGTATGTTTTAATTTTTTTTTTTTTACATTCGCTATCTGATGACTATATTAAATGTGTTAAGTGTATTATTATTATTCTATATTTATCTATATTTATATATTGTGATGTTGGCTGGGATGTAGCGAAGCTTAATTCTCCTCTGCCTTGAGGTGTTGGCCACGCTTCCTTAATCCTCTTTACACACTGCTTCATTTTTCTTAATAATCTGCTCTTCCGTTTATAGTATTATTGAAGATCTCATGCTTTGTGCGATCATTGGCAGTATTTTCTTGTTAATTAAAAAAAAAAAAGAATTAAAAAAATATATAGAAACAGAATTAATTAGTAAGGCATTAAGGTAAAATAAATATAAAATTAAACAATTGTTGTAATGTTGAGCGAGTAGGGTGTGCGGTCAAGTCCATAATTGAGTCGGTATCCAACAATGCTCATGGCTTTTAAGATTTCTGTGACGATTTCATAGTCTGGGAAGTACTTTCAACTTTTGCATGGATGTAATGGTTTATTTGAGAAATATTCTAAACATCTCTATACACTTACATGGCTAGTATTCTCTCAGCCATAACAATCTCAGAAAAAAATCTCTATCCATGTCCATGGCTAGATTCCACTCAGCCATAAACATTTCTATACACTTACATGGCAAGTATTCTCTCAGCCATAACAATCTCAGAAAAAAATCTCTATCCATGTCCATGGCTAGATTCCACTCAGCCATAAACATTTCTATACACTTACGGGGCTAGTATTCTCTCAGCCATAACAATCTCAGAAAAAAAATCTCTATGCATGTACATGGCTAGATTCCACTCAGCCATAAACATTTCTATACACTTACAGGGCTAGTATTCTCTCAGCCATAACAATCTCAGAAAAAAAATCTCTATGCATGTACATGGCTAGATTCCACTCAGCCATAAACATTTCTATACACTTACATGGCAAGTATTCTCTCAACCAATCTCGGCAAAACTCTCCATGCATGTGTATGGCTAGATTCCACTCAGCCATAAACATTTCTATACACTTACGGGGCTAGTATTCTCTCAGCCATAACAATCTCAGAAAAAAATCTCTATGCATGTCCATGGCTAGATTCCACTCAGCCATAAACATTTCTATACACTTATGGGGCTAGTATTCTCTCAACCATAACAATCTCAGTAAATTTTTTTGTAGACAGCAAAATTTGCCTTGAATAAAAAGTTGAAATAATAATGAAGTGCAAATACTGTCAGCCAGTCTGTGCTAAAGTTTCCTGATAACAGTACGAGACACAGGATTTTTTCCCCAGATATTTGTAAATGAGCATTATATCCAAAAATTGTGAATAATTTCATCTAGCCATATGCATTCGTTAAGATATCTTAAACTCCTCTAAAAAAATGGATTTAACATCACATCCTACACGATGAACTTTACATAATATCAAGGAAATAAGTATTACGGTTCTTTCAGCACTAATAATACTAATGCATCACATTCAAAGAACTGATATTCCTATCTTTTTAAGTTTATTATTCTAGAGACATATATATTTTTTTATATCTGCATTTCTCCCTTTTTTTTTAATTATTTTTAATTCTCTTTAAAATAATAATAGCAGAAGCATATGCTGAATTCCTATGAGACTGATTTATGGAGCTAACAATACTCTCCCTCGCTTTTAGGTAGTTAAAATACAACGAGTGCTTAACAAACTAAACCATTTCTCTGCCGAGGGGACCAATTGTTACATTTTATCAAATTCAAATTGATTAACACGTGTTATCCTAATAACTCTTCATAACTATTCTCTATTAACACTGCATTAGGTATTTCTCTAGATCTACAAAGCCTCAGTGTTTATTTTATTTTGTTATGTACTTTTTTCTTTCCAAATGTTTTATATTTATATATATATATGTTGGAAGCTGTTGAATATATATATATTTTAGATTTTTAAAGAGTTATTTTTTTAAAAAAGAATGACTCAGATATTCTATTAGGTAGTAGACTTTTGTACATAAGTTAACAAAAAAAAGAAAAAAAAGTTAAATTTAAAAAAAAAAAAATTAAATATTGATGCATATAGGTGACACCTGTAGACTCAGTGCCATAATAGTCCTATTTTTGGCAGGATATAAAAATCAAAATTTATAATTACCACATATTCTCTACTATAGTTGCCATTTAAGTGTACGACTTATCAGACGAAAAGAGCAGGAATATGTGCATTTCTTTATTTTTTATTTCTAGCTATTATTTATATCTTATTGTGCACATATTTTTTGTTTTACGTTTTTTTTTTTTTAAATATTATTTTAAAAATATCGTATTAATGACGTTATACGATGTGAATAGATTACAATAGTCAATTGTGTTACCAGTCAGTGTTGAATTTATATATATATTTAGTTAAACGCTTTATTTGATTATGTGCGGGTGCAGGTGCCGCTGCTGCAGCTGCGGTTGCTAAGCAACGCAGGCATTTGGGTCAAATTCGAGAACATCCATATCAAAGGGCGGGTGCACTTTCATGAAAATTTCACAATATCACTCAAGTGCCCCCCATTATAAAGGTTAGTTTGTGTTTCCCAAATAGTCGTATTCTTATTTATATTTATATTATATTATATATATTATTATATATACAATGTTGTTGTTTTTAGACAATTTTCTATTTTTTATTTATTTCTTTTGTTGTCTATTGTGTATTTTCAGGTTAGAAATGATTATGTACGATATGCCCCTTGTAAAACTCCTCGGTTCTCGGGTCTTCACATAGTGGGACGCTGAAGAAAACTATAAATATGAGCCCTGTATAATTCATTTATAAAACCATATTTAAAGTAAACGATTGAGAATGTTCTAATCAAAAAGTCCCTTAAACTATTATATCCTGTTGCTTTATGGTATAGCACGTTTTGAAGACTGTATAACCACTAGAGGTTCGACACTAATTTAATTAAACTGAGAATAACTGAGACTACATGGTCAGCTGCAATTTCTCCACAGTTTTCTTTTCTTTTGTTCTTTTCATAAAACATGTAGCATATTAAAAAATACAAATTAAAAAAATAAACAGCCGATTTAATTTAACGAAAATGCGAATTAAAATCGGCTGATTCCTAAAAGTAAAAATTAGCCAAATATCATGAAAACTAGTTAGTGTATCACTGATTTTTATAAGAGTGGTTCATTAGGGAAATTAAACAATTCCCAATTTAACAGAATCTTTCATACCACACTAATTCCACAGAGTGTAAGTTGGGGGTTTAACCACTTTTTTTTAGAAAAAAATTCTTATATTGCCTTATTTTTTTTTTAATAATTACTCAGTGCAATGGAATGCAAAATATCACATGCAGGCAATGGGTCGGAATTTATAGTAGCACAATTTCTCCTTCATTCACTTTCTATTGTTTTCAATATGGATTTTCTTCAAAAATTATAATATTTCATTATTCATTATAGTATCCTATAATAATTAGAGAATTTTTATTAATAAAACATCGAACAGACATTTTCAGGCCATGATTAAGGGTGATTGTTAACCTAAATGATCTTGCAGGCCACTTTGGAAATGTGCCCAAATTTAGCCGGCCACATGTAATAGTGAATCATAAACGTGTTATAATCTAACCCAGAAATAAAACAGGTACTATCTTCCAAATATTCTCAAGGATATTATTTTAAAAGCCGAGTTAATTTTTCCACATAACTTTGATAGTTAATTCACAAATAATTTGTTTTAATACATTGTTTTTCACTACTTTGGCCACTGTAAAATAAATACATTTTATAAAAGAGTGATGAATCTCGTGGAACAGAAAAATGTTCGAAACAGGCCAGGCCAAGATTAAAAATCAGTCATCGGTATAAATAATAATTTCAGGTTAAAATATAATTTTTGAAGTTCTGGACAAAAAAAAAAAAAAAAGACTTAATTATACAAGGTTTGTTGTTTTACGTTTTCTTTAAGTGACTCTGTCTGATTGAGGAGTTTTATTCGGGGCAGATTGTATGTAAATGGTAATGCTTTCCTCAAAACTTGTTTTATATGTCGAGTGATGAATGTTGTAGCTGAGTGCTGTAGATATTAATTGAAACGGCTTATATGAGGAAGGCATTACACGACGTCGGTAGGTTGAGGAAAGAAGGACACTCTGAGGGCCTTAATCGCAACTGGGGCACACCCTCAGTATAAATACATGACAATACTAGTCGCAATGTTTGTTTTTATTTTTATATTATATATATATATTTATTTAGCTGTTATATACATATATATATATTATTTAAGGAAAATCCTTACCAGTCTCTTAATAATATAGCTTTAACTACCAATATGCAGAAAAGTATTTGCACTTTTTTTAGACAAGGTTGTGATTTTTAGTACAAGGTGCTAATTAAAATTATTCTGTCCTTCTTTCCTCATTTTTTTTTTTAAATGTTTAGAATATGTTCCCAGCCAGGATTGTCTCGTTGGTAATGTTGCATCATTTTATGTATTTTATATGAGATATCATTTACGATATATATATTTATATATACTCAAGAAGATATATACGCTATTCATAAATATAAGGTATTCATTGTATACAACTTGTGCCTGTGGTCTACTTAGTTGAAGTAAAAATTGTACTCAGTGGTACACAGCCATACCGGTCAATAAAATTTTAAAAATGAAAACAATCTCTTCTTGTTTTTTTTCTTTCAAATCCCCATTGCCATAAGCATCTTGTAGTAGTTATTAATCTTTGCTCACTATGAATTAAAACGATAATAATTCTTAATAAAAATAACAATTTGTAATTGAGATCCAATTAAATCATTAACATATATTAACAGGCCCGTCTAATTATAATTTACATTTTTTTTTGTTTATTTTTTAAATTAACTCCACCACCTGCTCGTTAATGCACATTATTTGTAATAAATTCTGGCGAAGGTGCTCAGTTTTTGTCTCAATTAATATATTAATTGCTGTGGTTTGCTAATGGAACTTGGGAACTAAGCACACTAATGAACTTCATATCCACAAGGCCAAGTTGACTAACCATCTTATACGAGCCTCCATCAGATCACTCACTGGCAACCTTATTAAAACTTAAACCCGTGTGTGAAAGTTAATTATACAAATTCTCCCCTCCCCTATAAAATCAGATGTTTCCATAAATAAATTCCAGTTTGAAAATTATAGCTCAGCAACCTCTTTCTTCTGACAAAGTATGTCGTTTGTCCATGAATCAATGCCTTATATTCGACAAAAAACATGCATCAACTGAAGAAGGAGATTGCGGCGGCACTGAAAATTGTAAATATTTAAACAAAAACTTGTGCCCGAGTAAAGCAACATATTCTCTCTGGATGTCTTGAAAAACTACATCTTTTAACTGTTGAAGTTCCTTTAAAAAAAAATATATCAGTTATAAATTAGTAAAGTATTGACATAACGTCTACCCAAATTATTAATTTCTTAACTTATGCATTCTTTGGAACTTCTCAATGACAAGATTAATAATAATACACCTTAGTTGATTTTTTAGTGCAACTTTTTTTTTATTTATTTCACTGTTGAACTAAAAAAAATTGTGTTTTCATTGCTAAATTTAATTACATTAGCATTAAAATTAATGTGTACATTATAACTTAGTTGAAATGATTTAATGCTATTTTGCTCTCCTTAATTTCTCTGCAGATATATGTATTGAAAGGTTGGCTCTTCCCTAATACATAGGTTCCATTCTAAATTTTTTTTATAAAATATTTCTTCTTCATTTAACACACATGCAGAACATAATTCAAACCAAAAAGTTATTTTAATAATTATAATTAATAAATACAAGGGATTGCTTTGGTTTAATCTCTTCTGTAGTGTAATTCATTAATCGCTGTACACGTTTTCATATTTTTACTTTTCCATTTTAGATGTTTTAAACTATTGTTTTTTTTTTCTTTATTTATTTTTGAATTTACAATAAATGGAAAATGTGTACAAATTATAATTGTATTTGAGAACGCTGTTGGTGATGGGTATGATATTGTAAAATATTTCTTCTGTGAATAATCATGGCTTATACACATCACATTCTAACAATTAGACGAGTACTATTATAAACTATCTTGTACAAAATACAATTTCCCTTTTGCTCTAAGTTGAACTTGTGCACGGCTTGCTATGCTATGCTAGTGAATACATTTCTAAAACAATGTCTGTATGAGTATTAGTCATGATCATTCCACATTACAACTCCTTCCCTATTTGAAATCTGTGGTTAATTTAACACCGTTTCAATAAATAGTTTTTTTTTGAATTTTTTTTTCTCTTATAAATTCATTTTTCTATAATCTCTCTTTTTCGTTTATAATCACGATATATTAACTCCTTCTATCTATGTTGTGGTAATTTGTGCAAGACTTTACTTAACACAGATTTCGAATGTAGGAGCCTTCTAAAAATTCTTAAATTTGATATAATATGAGAGTTAAAGTTAAACGGCATTATTGGGACGTGAAACTCATTTGAAAGTCCTTGTTGCTTTGGGTTTATTTGTACATGTAATTATAAAGTGCTTTGATAACAATTTAAAAAAAAATGCATGTGTTACTTATCTGTTACTTTGGAAATCGGAATAGAGCTAAGGTTTATAGCTGGCTTCAAATTGTTCGATCCTCTCTTCCTCCTAAATTCCACTGTTTGTTCACCTTGTTTTTCTTTTTCTAATTGGATTTCTCAGATTTGGTTCATTTCCTCACGAATGCCGTTTAGCAAAAAGAAAAAAAAATGACTATACTTAAGCTGAGAAATTTGGAGAAGAACTAACATTCTGTTTTCTTGTTTAACCCGTTGCCGTTAGGCTTGGCGTTGCTAACACTGGATAACTCGCACGACTGTGGTCCAAAAGCTAACCTATACCCGGGAGGGAAGATATCGCCACATCACCCATCTGATACACGCAGGACAATAACTAATTTAGCTTTAGTATTTAATATTTTGTAAATTGCGGTCTTCTCGCCAGATGGACCTCACCCCACCCTAAGCACAGCCTTCCTTCCGTCTTTCAAATACACCTTACATTGTATTATCTTCACCTTTCATAATGTTTTTCTGTTATATATATATATAAATATTTAACCTTTCTTCCCGTTCCCACCCGATATAACATATGTAGTTTGGTGGCAGGCCAGTTATAATACACCTGCCTGCATTCCAACTAATGCACCATTTTTTTTTAATTTATTTTTATTTTTTAAGAAAAGTTGATATTCACATGCTTGCTACTTACTACACCTTTATTAATAATATTATCTTTTCTGTAGGTTTTGTATAAAGCTCTGATTATTTGTTGTTTCTATTTGAGAATGTGCTATGGTTTTTCAATGTACAAATTATTCTTAAAACTGCTACTTAAACTCTCCCATATATATTTTTCAGTTATCAAACATTGAATGAATTTTATGAACGAATGATAGTAAACAATAAGTAATAGCTATTGTAAATAGAAGCGTATGTATAAGAAATTAATACTCATCCGCAGTATTACATGTGTTTAATATTGTTACGCTAAATGTTTATTTTTCTATAATAATTTCATGTAGTATTGACAAAAAAAAAAATTATAGAAAACTATTCACAAACTGACTAATTAATTATTTAAATGTCTTTGTGCTATTAAAAACTCTTTAATGCTTGTTAAATGTTCTTACTAGCCATGTTTGAGTGAGGATTTCATTGTTTACTATCATCTGGAGTAAATATAGCCTTGTAATTTGATTAATTTCAGAATGATTGACTCATGAACAGATCGTGTAAAAGAAGCTTAACACGTAATGTACGACTCTATCGTAGTTGTTTTATAGTTTAAGAAGTTTTCTACTCTTCTGTTATTTGAAGAAAAGTTTTATCACTTCGTCTTAAAAGTAAGATTATATAATAGTTGTCTGTTAGAGGATTGTTGCAAAATGCACTTTGCTAAATACAAATATTTATTATTTTGTATGTTTTCTTTATAGAAATAGTTTATATTAGTTGAAAATAAGAATTATTTTTTGGAAGAAGGTGAGTTTATTAACTTTTACTCATTTTTTTTTGTGTTTTGTTGAATTATTAGATTATATTTGAATAAATGGGGGAAGAAAAATGTTTATAAACAAAAAAAAAGTTTAAAAAAAAAAACAAGAAAAATTACTCAAAAAAAAGAATAGATAGAAAGGTCATTTGGGAGATGGCTGTTACAGTCATGTTTTCTATAATTGACATATCCCTTATGATTTAAAAAAAATATTAAATTGGAAATTATAATGTAGTTGTGATTATTGTTAGCTATTAAATGTTGTAGCTATAAGGAATTAGTCCTTAGACTAAAGCAATATTAATTTATAAATAAAGTACCAAATGCAAAATATTTTTGCAAGCCTTATCCATAATCGGACTGATTAAAAACACTCCTAACTTTTTAATTACTAATTCCTTCTTTATATTTTTCGTTTATTTTAAAAAGTTGTGATTTTTGTTATAATTTTTATTATAATAATTATTAATGTTTTTTTTTTTTTAATGAGCAAAATAAATTCAAATCCCTCCATATAATTAACGATACATATTTAACTTATATTCGTATAATAATAATATTTTGACCTTATAATAATGAACCTCATTATATAATAAGACTTATATTCCGTGTTTTGTCGAAGTTTAACTGGACTGAGGACAGAAATCTCTGATTATTTAATTAAATTGTGACAACAATTAGTTCCATTCAGTTTTCTAATAATATAATTATTAACTCAAGTTATTAATAATAAAAAATTATTGTTATTCAACTCAATTAATTAATTAGCAACCCTAGTGCCATTTTTAATATAGAATTTTCTTAAGTTCACATTGTTATTTGTGCATTATTCAAATTGTACAGAAAAAATACCTTATATTATTTTTTTAAAATTAGGTTATATTTGCTTTAATAGGTTACATTTAATGGTAGGTCGTTAATTCAACATGAAATTATTTGTCTATATCTTCCTTTGCAAAAGGGTTCGGAGTACAATGAAATTGTGCTCTGTTTATATATAAAAAACGACGAAAAGGGGGAAAAAATAAATCGCTCTACAAATTTATCTTTTACAATAGACTTAAATCCCGTGAATTAAAAATGATTTCAATGCCACGATCATAAGATAAATGATTTCATAGGCGAGTTACTTAAATTACTGTCTATATATTTTATTATTTAGTTTTTTTTTCTTTTAAATACCAAGATTCATCTATTTATAAATTATTCGTGACTGCTCAATGTTATTGATATAAATATAACATATCACTTTGTTTAGTTATTTTTTGATACCATAAAGGAAATTGTATATTATAAAATCCACTCGATTCCATGAATTCAGTGAAAATTTAAAAATGATAATTTCAAAACTTAAATAACCATTTTATTCAATAATTATGAAAAAATTTTAATGCTTTTAAGTAAAATATATATTTAATTTCCAGTATAATTCTATTTCAATGTATCATTAACTTTTGATATATTTATTCATTGAATTTTGAGTGTATTTATATTTGAGTTATCTAAGCCGTCTTTGATGCAAGTCACACTTCAGTAAAACCTTGGCAACTCGACTTTCTCTTTCCGTAGTCCAAATGTCTGTTGATATTTCTTCATTTCGTTCGCTAAAAGTTTTTTCGGCTCTAAAACTGGGGACATAAGTTTGTACTAAGAAAAAGCAAAATTTTAGGGGTGCAAAAAGTAGGCTTGCGAGAGTCAGAAGTTAAAAGGAGTTAACACTTACAGAATTATACGATATAGTGTTTAGCCATCCCTATAATACTTTCTTTTCTCAATGAAGCGTTTGTTCACTTAAATTTTGGGGGGGAAATTGGGGTTTTGAATAAAAACCATTGACTCTTTTGGTACATAGCTAACTCAAAATAATGTAACTTTTCAAATTTGAAATACTAATATTTTTAAAAAAGCAATGCAATGTCAGATTCAATCATAAAATAAGGGGAGAGTGGGGGTAAAAATTGCTCTGTTTTAATCTTGTCTTAAAAAAAGGAGTAGGGGTAAACTTCTGAAGTGGTGTGACAATTTTGAAAATAAGGGGGGAAAATGCTGTTTGAATTTGTTTTCCCAATTCAGTAATATTCATTTCCTTCAATGGGGTGAAACTCGTTAAGATAAGTCTGCCAGAAATTAACTGGAGAATTTAATTATTTTCTTTCCTCCCCTTATATAACTTCTCTTTCAAATGGCCTGCTTACAGCAAACAAAATCTATTGGACGATCACTAGTGGTACGGATTCTGGATTTTTTGGATCTTAGCTACCTAAATCGCCAATCTCATATTTTCGCCTATAAGTAACACACTAAAACAAATATTAAGAATAAAGAAAGTTTCTTTAAAAAAATAAATGATTTGCTTATTCAAGGTGACACTGAAGTCGAAAAAAAACTAACTTATGATTTGAAAGCGTGTGTTTCTTGTGACAGACGGACGGATCTTGGTGAGCGTCTGACTACAAATACCACCTCCATATTGTATATTTACTTTATTATTTATCATTGTTTTCCCTCCATTAAAGTGTAAATACATAAATCTATTATATATATATTTTGAAATTTTAATCATAAGCTCAAACAATTTTCTATTATTTAACATATAATGGGTAAGCATACAAATTTAGATTG
>CM032232.1:144252500-144425000 GCA_019009955.1 Riptortus pedestris | reverse complement strand
AAATATTGTTGTCGTTGAACATTTAATTATTGAGATAAACACAAATACGTGAAATACGCTCGTGGGAAAATCTGCTAAGTCAACGCAACCCCTGCTTGACGGACTTCTTATGTGTTCCTCATAATGCTTCTACATGCCCATTTATTTAAATGTGATCTACTGATTATTTCAATAATACCTAATTATTTATTACTTTTTTATTTCTCAGGTATCCTTACGTCTTCGGAGAGCTTTTCTGCTGGGTGCAGGGCTTCACTTCGGAGACTTCCACCAACGCTACTGTCCTCACGATCACGGCCTTCACTGTAGAGCGCTACGTAGCCATCTGCCATCCTTTCCTAGCGCACACCTTCTCCAAGCTGTCAAGGGCTGTCAAATTCGTCGTAGCCATATGGTTGATCTCCATCTCTTCGGCAGTGCCGCTGGTAATGAATCTCTTTATTTCAGAAACAACATTAGCGATATGTGGGTTTACTCAGGAACGCAACAGATGTGCGTGAGAGGGGATAAACCCTCCTTGAGACAATAGTGCAGACTTTATTGTGCCAGATAGATCAAATGATGTTAATGAAATGACATAATTCACGGTGATACAAAAAGAATATACGCATTACAAAGTATTATTTTGTCCCAATCATTGGATATTGGAGAAACGAATACATAGTCTAGTTTATATTGTAGCCACTAAATGTCAGCTGTAATTCTGTACTGCTTGGTAACCACCATAAGATTATATTATTGCTTAAATGATCGATTATATCAGAAGATGAAGGCAACATATGGTTTGGTAGCAGATCTCATTAGCATGTACTTAACGTGGCGGCAGAACATCAAAGCAGCATATCAACTGAATTACACTACATGACTGAGCTATACATTAATTAGACCACAGAGGAAATGTTTATGATGACATTCACACTGGGAAAATGTCATTTTTAGCAGATATCCCATAAAAGAAATTGGCTATTTAGTTCATACTCAAGACGCGATTTTCATAATATTTTCTCAAATGCCCATCGTTCCTACCTACTTGATGAAAAAAATGAAGTCCTTTAAATATTATATATATATATATACATATATATATATATATACTAGCTCAGACACCCGGCTTTGCTCGGGAATTCATTTGAGGCTGAATGGTGATGGTATATTTTTGTGCAAGGGCTTACTTTGCACAATATTTTGACATTTACCCGTCCCAGTGTTTAGGGTTAACGCCCCCGTTTCTGTGGATTTGTTAATAATAAAATTATTTTTTTATTTAAGACTTCACTGTCCTGCATATTGTCATATTTCCCGTTTCCTGTGCATTATGCATATATTTGAATTATTAATGAGAAAATATTGACATACATTTGAATCAATTTTATTCATTTGAGGTACCTGGTAGTTCATATTGAAACGAAGTGTTGAGCAAATTTCTCTAAATAACAAAATAAACAACTTTTGTTATGTACATATTTGCCGAAACCCCAATAGGAAATCACTATTTTTAATTTCAAGCTCCCCTTATAACCCCCACTCCTGCCAGTCCCTAGAAATAGTATGGCTTATTATAAGGAAGGCGTTAGTGCACACACACATACTGAGTGTTTTATTTAGTTCGGTTGAGTCTTTTGTGCCAAATAAAATTGTTGACTCCCGTTATAATTTTTAGCGTATAATTCATTTATACTTCCGTATACGGCAAAAGTACATATAACAAAAGCTACTCTAAATAACAAAATGAACAACTTTTGTTATGTGCATATTTTCTGAAAAAGCAATAGGAAACGAAATATCACTATTTTTAATTTCAGGCCTTCCATATAGCCGTTTATGCGTGAAAAGGTAACAAACAAACAAACACGAAAGAAACAAAATGCAGTTATGGTGAAACGAAAAGTTATCGTGAAATTTCAAGACAAAAATCAATGTACAGACAGAGGTTACAATTATATATATATATATATATATATATATATCTATATATATATATAAATTTTTTCGTCCATATAGATAGATCGATCTATTTATAAAAATATATACTTGTTGGTTGACCTCTTATGCGGCCGTAATTTATGTCAAATCGTCATTAAACTCCAGATATAACCGATTCATACAAAACTAAAGGTCAAGTTTCAATATTAGCTGAAACTGTGGGGGGGGGGGGTAACAAGGGTAATAACTACCAATTTTAACCTATCTCCGTTATTAATTCGTCAAATCGAAATATTTTATAGACATAAACTTATTGTAAATTACAAATTTTACAACTAATATTGTTATATACATTTATTTAATAAATTTAATATTAACGGAGATATTTAACATTTTAACAGATCTCCCTTAAGAGAAATCCAGCTATTGAGGCTGTAACTCTTGGACGCGATTTTCGAAATTTTTTCTTCAAATGTCCATGCGATCCTACCTAGGAGATGACGAAAAATGAGGTCCGTTCAAAACTCTGTATATATATATAATATATATATATATATATATACAATATATATATATATATATAGTAATATATTTGTCTGTTAATCGCTCTCAACGATCGCAATTATTCATTTAATCGTACCAAACTTGATGATTAGTCCTTTTTATGTAAAAGACAGGTCAAGTTCGTTAATGGCTGAAATCGGACTAGGGAAAGGGGGGTTCACAAGGGCGCACCGGATTTTCGAAAATTCGAAATATCTCCGTTATAATATGTCCTTATCGAAAAAATGTTATAGGAATTAACTTATTGCCAAATACATTTACTATAAAATATTGTTATATACATTTATTCTGTATCTGAATATTAAACCCGAGATATATCGTGAAATTTCTCTATTGTAGTACTTCACGGGGGAAATCTGCTTAGTTTACGCATCCCACCTTCCGTGACGGACTTTCTTTTTTTCGGAATCCAGCTTATCAGTAATCCTCCTCTCCTACTCAAAATCTTATTAACAATAAGCTGATACATCATAAATAACTTTTTTTTTTTCAATGCTTCAATACCAAATATTGTTTTCCGTTGAAAACGTTTACTGTGTGAGGTAGATGCAAAAAAAAAAAAAATATAGCGTGCTGACGTGCGCAATTATAATTTTGATGCCGTGGATAGAAAATATTTACATCTTATGATATCACGCTCAATATTTTCACTGTTCCAATAGTAACTAAAGATCATATTGGATATTGGGCCTCAGTTTAGCTATGTGAGTTAAA
Source organism: Riptortus pedestris (assembly GCA_019009955.1). Taxonomy (NCBI): domain Eukaryota; kingdom Metazoa; phylum Arthropoda; class Insecta; order Hemiptera; family Alydidae; genus Riptortus; species Riptortus pedestris. The sequence continues at coordinate 144,421,799 of CM032232.1, read as the reverse complement.
GCGTTTTGCCTTTAATTTCACATGGTAATCCAAGAGTGGCGAGTTCGATTCTCGACTGGGCAAAGGAAATTAATTTAGTGACGAAATTCCTTAAATAACACCCTTAAATCCCTCCCCTGGCTATAAAATGTGGGTAACCTGTAGACAACCCGTCCCCATTTAGCCCGAGTTGGAAAAAAGTGTACGAGTTAATAAATAATAATAATAATATTTGTTATCAGGGGTGGAGTAAGGGAAGGGTGTTAGAGGGGGAAGGTTTGCAAATTCAAAATATCTCTGTTATTATAAGTCGGATCGAAAAATGTTATAGAACCAATATTATCAAATTATTGATGCTCTACAAATGTACTATTAATTGTAGGCAATGTTTTGGTGAGATGAGGTCAGTAGTGTGCAATATCAGCACGACGGAAATCTGCTTAGTTTACGCAGCCATTGTGTGACAGAGTTCTAATGAACCAAATAGACTTGAGTTGGATCGAAAAATGTTACACAACTAAAATGATAGGTGATGATGACGTACTAAAATGTGTCAACTGTCAAGGGGAGAGCACGGCCTCCTCCCCCCCCCACAGATTTGAACGAAACCTTTTCTGTGTGTAGTAACTAATGAAAAACAAAGCAAAATATATTACTACTGATAAAGATATTTAAAATTTTCCAAAATATTATCAATATATCCGATATTGATAAATGTTATTTTACTCAATGTAGGTATTTAAGTAATATTAATATATTTCTTGTATAATATTAAATTTTTTCCTTATACCTCTTACATTTTAGACAGAAAGCATGTCGAATTTTCTTTAAATATAAAGGACACGTTAAACATTAAATGCCAATAATAAAAAAAAACAAATTCTTTATTTATTAATATTAAATAAAAACACCGTAGAAGCAAAAAGTCCGTCTCGCAGGAGTTGCGTAAACTAAGCAAAGATTTCCCTCGTGAAGTTTTAGTAATAGATAAATCTACATACTGGTAACACAAAAACACCACCATTAATAAAGCACAAACGGAAATTAGAACTGTTTCATCCAATATCAATAACCTGCCGACTGGAAGAGTTACGTTAGAAATATTGGTAAAACAAACGGGTCTGTTGCCCCGCCTCAGACCGGAAAGATAAACAATTACTGAAATATTATCAGAATATAACATAATAATTTTATTGAGAACTATTTACTTATAATCTAGTACAGTAAACCATAATGAATCTATAATAAACTGTAATGAATTGTTTATCTCAATCAATCAATATTTTAGAAGTCCAAAACCTTAAGACGGGGGTGGGTGGGAGTCACCGGGAACATATTTTGCATGTATCATCGTATAATAAAGGTCTCTTGATCACAATTTTTTGGTATTTATACATCGAATAATGTGATTTTATTATGAAGGCAGAGTATTGTTTATTGCAACATGAGTAGAAGTGGTGGTTAGCTGATGGCTAAAAAAATGCAAATATCTCGGTTAATATTCAAGATAGAGAATGAATGTGATAACAAGATATTTATAGTAAATTTAATTTGCAATAAGATTGATTCTGTAAATTTTTTCGATCCGATGTACAGTAACGGAGATATTTCGATTTTTTTTTTCGAAACTTCTCTCCCCCAAAAAAAACCCCACTCCCAGAGGTTTCCAGTTTTGAGCCGTTTAACGAGAAACTTGATCTTTCTTTTTTGAGGAGGACCTGAAACGACAACATATCGCGTTTGGTAACGATCAAACAAAAACTGCGACCGCTAGAGTGCTCACAGACATATATATATATATATAAATATATATATATATATATATAAAAATTGTAACCTCTGTCTGTACATTGATTTTTTTCACGAAATTTCACGATAACTTTTCGTTTCACATGTCATAGACACCATATCTGCATTTTGTTTCTTTCGTGTATGTTTGTTTGTTTGTTTGTTTGTTACCTTTTCACGCATAAACGGCTGAACCGAATTTTATGAAACTTGGTATGTATATTATTACTAACCCAACTTAGACTTTAGGCTATATTAATTTTCTCTGAGACGAACAGGAGTGGGGGTTATAAGGGAAGCCTGAAATTCAAAATAGCTATATTTTGTTTTCTATTGGTTTTTCACCAAATATGCACATAACAAAAGTTGTTTATTTTGATATTTAGAGTAACTTTTGTTATATACACTTTTGTCGTATATCGAAGTTTAAATGCGTTATACGCTAACAATTATAGAGGGAGTCAACAATATTATTTGCCAAAAAAGACTCAACCGAACTAAATAAAACTCGGTATGTGTATTATCAGTGAGGCCTTCATTATAATAAGCCATACCAACATTTCTATGGACGGGCAGGAGTGGGGGTTATAAGGGAAGCCTGAAATTAAAAATAGCGATATTTCGTTTCCTATTGGTTTTTTCGCAAATATAAACATAACAAGGCCTGAATAAAAATTCACCATATTTACATGTATAAGAGACGGGAAATATAAAAATATCGAAGACTGTGAAGCCTTATCGAACAAATAATTCTATTACTAGCAATTCCACGGCAACGACGGGTATCAATCCTAACCACTGGGATGGGTAAATGTCAAAATATTGTGCAATGTAAAGCCTGCTAAAAAATACCATCACCATTCAGCCTCAAATGAATTCCCGGGCGAAGCCGGGTATCTGAGCTAGTATATATATATATATATATATATATATATACATAAATATATATATATATATATAATTTTGAACGAACCTCCAATTTTCGTCATCACCTGTGTAGGATCGATGGACATATCTTCAAGAAATTTATCGCAAAGCACGTCATCAGTACGACCTCAATAGCTGATTTCCCTAAAGGAAAAACTGGAAAAAGTATAAAGAAATTCATAAGTAATAATCACTCCTGACGAGATTCGATCTCGAGAACCTTGAGTGTTACAAAAATAAGGGCATACCACTGAGCCACCGATTGCCATTCAAATACTCCCCTTAACTACACCTCAAGACTTTCAGACAATCTTTAAAATTTCTTTTTTTTTTTTGAGACGAACTCCTCAAAAGTTCGTTTCTCGCTTTATCCGGATTAGTTTTTTATGAAGTACTACACCCTGAAAATATTTCGTTCAAATCAGTGGAGGGAAAGCCGTGCACTCCTGTTGTAAATGTTAGAATCGGTAGTAATTTTGAGAATTTTCCCAATCTCTAATGATGGAGAGCAATGATGATAACACTGAAGCATAAAACCTGTAAAAATAAGGAAAGAAAGGCTCAGCCAATTTCATTTCCTTTTGCTCCAATGTGCTCCGTTACCCAGATTAAGGTAACTTTCCTTCTAAGAGAAATTCGTATAGGCTCTACCATACATTTCCTACTAACCAGGATCTATTGCTGGGCCTATCGCTGTATTTCGGCTGTCTGAACTAAAACAGAAACATGTTCTTCCTTCTCGTACATTTGTTCTCCTTACTGGGAAATCGGCTATTGATGTTGTGCTTCTGAAATCATTTTTGTATAATTTCTTCATTCTATTAGGTGACGAAAATGAGGTCCCTTCAAAATTGTGTGTGTATATATGTTATACTGGCTAATAGTCTATCATTATTAGCAGATTTCCCTTAAGGGAAATCAGCTATTGAGGTTGTACTCATGACAGAATTTTCGAATTGACAAATTACCTGGTGTAACCTGTAAATACTAAATTTTAAATAATTGTACTCATGACGCGATATTCGAAATTTTTCTTCAAATATCCATCGATCCTACCCAGGAGATGACGAAAATGAGGTCCGTTCAAAATTATATATATCTATCAATATATATGTGTGTGTCTGCTAACGCTCTATCGGTCGCAAATTTTGTTTGATCGTTACCAAACTCGATATTTAAACGTTTTATGCAAAAAGACAGATCAAGTTCGTTAATGGCAGAAATCGGACCAGTGGGAGGGGGTTTAGAGGGGGGACTTTCGAAAATTCAAAATATCTCCGTTACCATACGTCGGATCAAAAAATTGTATAGAACGAATCTTATTGTAAATTACATTTACTATAAATATTGTTCTATACAGTTATTCTCTATCTTGAATATTAATAGAGATATTTGCATTTTTATGAAGTCTGTGGTCGGGTATAGTTCGAATTAGTTCGGCCATTTCCGTCATTACTCGGTTCAGGTGGAAGCTTCTTCTAACCTTACCTGTCGTTTCTAACCTTAACTTACCTTCGTTACTTTGTCAGATTTATGCACATACGTTCTGTTCATCCGCCCCCCCCCCTTCTTTAGTTCTTGGACTACTAAAATTTGAGTTATTAAAAAAAAAAATATTCTTACAATTCAGAAGCCGTTTCAGTTGGGAATTTATTTTAATTAACTGAAAGATTTCTCATTACCGTTTGTATTTAATCATGGTGGTGTTGTGTTACCAGTAGGCAGATTTCTCTATTGTAAAACTTCACATGGGAAATCTGCTTAGTTTACGCAGCCCCTGCGTGACGGACTTTTCTTTGTATTGAATATTAACAGAAATGTTCCCATATTGTAGTTTATGGCCATCAGTAAAACCCAAGCCTACTCATGTCATATTAACAATAAGTTCGTTATATTACGAACCACATTATTCAAAGCTTAAATATTGTCTTAATTAAACCATTTATTTCAACTCTAATGACCATACTCGTTAATGGCTGAGATAGAACCAAAAATAAATAGGGGTTTAAAAGGGAAAGGTTTGAAATTTCAAAATATCTCCTTTATTATGTGCCCCGTGGGAAAAAGTTATAGATCCAATCTCGTTTAAATATTGTTCTTCTACAATTGTTACTCTTTAAATTGCCTCGTAACTCATATATTATAGTTATTTATTATACAAGTGAAGTAGATCATTTTACAACTCGAGTGAAACGTTTACCCACACGATCGAAGCGAGTGTGGTAATTTCATGAGAGTTGTAAATTCTACTTTCGTCACTAGTGTAATATTAAATTTTTTCTGTAATCGTGTAATACATGATCAGATCTAACCAGAATATGAACAAAATTAGGATGTCGTGAAGATTATGGTATGTTGTTGGTAGGTTATAAGCATGGTTGTGAAAGGTTATAAGCATAGTTATAAAACAACTAGTGATGATTGTGAAGTAGTGCAGTTATAAACAAGTGCAGGTTATAAACAAGGAAGGTAATTATTATTATATTTAAATTTTAAAATATATTGATTATTTCCACCAATAATTCATTCACATTTCAATTTATTTTGTTAAAATAAATTCTTACAATGTTAAGAAACATTTAAAAGCATTTAATTTCCAACTTCAAATTATTTTTTAATTTATACTTATTACTAATTAAGAAGGCAATTCACTTTCTTCACTCTATTGCAAAATGTTTCACTTTCTTCACTCATTTCAGTTTAGTAATATTACCATTATTCAACGATTACAGAAAAAGAAAGTTATTTCTATTTTATTGTTTCAGCCTTCTGTAAGCCCCATTTCTACACATCGGATTTTCACTTAGAAATGGAGAATATATGGTGAGATGAGATTATTAGTGTATCAGCACGAGGATAATCTGCTTATTAAATCCAGCCCCTGTGTAATGGACTTTTCAAACCTTTATCTAAAATTATATATATATATATATATATATACATATATTTGTTTGTGTGTACATACACGTACTTCATTGACTAAGCAGATTCCCAACGTGCATGGTACCCTAGTGACTTGACACCATCTATTCTTCAATTTTCGCCAAATAAGAAGCCTCTATAAACCATATGATATGAAAACCAGAATCACTCATCACCTAATGATTAGGGGCTGTTCAGGTTAACCATGTGTGTTAAAGCTTTGGCCTTAATCTCACATGGTATATCAGGAGTTCGATTCTCGCGTGAGGAATAGGAATTTATTTAGTGACGATCAGATTAAATAAAATCCTTACCAACCCTGGCTTGAAAGGGTGATTACTTGCAGGCAACCCATCTAAATTACACATAACAGCAAAACGTTGGCTCAATAAATGATAATCTCATTTGGTAAATCCAGAGTTGTAAATACGATTTTAAAGAAATTTATTTAGTGAAAATTTCATTAAATAAAACCCTTTGTCCCTTTATACAGTTGTAGCTAAAAGTGGACGTTAATACATAATAATAATAATAATAATGATTAAACGTTTCTGTCATTTATTTTACTTACTTATTCATTGCGGGGCGTCCTCTGCGAGGCGATATTGCTCAAAAAAACCAATGAATATAAATACCAATGAATATAAACAAAATAAAGAATGAAAACAATACAGAAAAAAATTAAACAATAAAATTAGAACAGAAAAAAAGTCCGTCACGCAGGGGCTGCGTAAACTAAGCAGATTTCCCTCGTGTAGTTTAGTAATAGATAAATCTAGATACTGCTAACACAACACCACCGAGAATAAATACAAACGGTAATAAGAAATGTTTCATCCAATTTCAATAACCTGCCGATAGAAAGCGTTAGGTTAGAAATGTATACAAACGGGTCAACCCGCCTCACACCGGAAAGAAAAACAATTACTGAAATATAACTGAATATAACATATTAATTTTATCGAGAACTATTTTTTATATCTGGTACTGTAATTAATAATGAGTCAGAATAATTGTTATCTCAATCAATCAAATTTTAGTAGTCCAAAATCTTAAGATGGGGGGGGGGCGGTCACCAGGATATATTTGCATCTATCTCGTATAATAAAGGTCTCTTGAATACAATTTTTGGTATTTAAACTTCGAATAATGTGATTTATTATGTAGCAGAGTATTGTTTATGTAACATGAGTAGAAGTGGCGGTTTGCTGATGGCTGAAAACTGAAAAATGCAAATATCTTGGTTAATATTCAAGATAGTGAAGAAATGTATATAACAATATTTATAGTAAACGTAATTTGCAAAAGGATTAATTCTATACAATTTTTCGATTCAACCTATGGTGATATTTTCCTATGGGAGATATTTTGAATTTTCAAAAATCCTCCCCTCTAAACCCCCCCTTTCCCTGGCTCGATTTCAGCCGTTAACGAACTTGATCTTTCTTTTTACATAAAACGCCTAAATATCGATTTTGGTAACGATTAAACAATAATTGCGACCGCTAGAGCGGTAACAGGCAAATATATATATATATATATATATATATATATATATATATATATATAGATATATATATATATACAGTTTTGAACGGACCTCATTTTCGTCATCTCCTAGGTAGGATCGATGGACATTTGAAGAAAAAAGTCGAAAATTCCGTCATGAGTACAACCTCAATAGCTGATTTCCCTTAAGGGAAATCTGCTAAAACTAAAGACGCAACCAAATAAAAAAACGCAACCAAATAACAAAACGGGACCAAATAAAAAAACGAACCAAATAACAAAACGCAACCAAATAACCAACCCCAACCAAATAACAAAACGCAACCGAATAACCAACCCCAACCAAATAACAAAACGCAACCAAATAACCAAACTCAACCAAATAACAAAACGCAACCAAATAACCAAACTCAACCAAATAACAAAACGCAACCAAATTACAAAACGCAACCAGATAAATAACGCAACCACATAACAATACGCAACCAAATAACAAAACGCCACCAGATAACAAAACGCAACCAAATAACAAAACGCAACTAAAGAGACAAGAAAACGAAAAAAAAACACGAATAAACAAATAAACTAAAAACAAAAACGAAACATTAAATTCAACAACTGGAAAAAAATATCTTATAAAGATACTAGATAATTAAAAACTATAAAGATAAATGAAATTACCAAAACAATTATATACTTTCAATGGTTAAAATTAAAACTAAAATCGAATAAATAAAAATTAGTGAGTCACTTCTTCTTAAACGAAGTAAAGTGATTGCTTGATTATGCATTTTGCAGGCGATGCAGCTGGGCCTAGTGTACGCCCTCAACTCTAGGGGTGAGAAGATCTCTGAAGAGTACAAGATCTGCACAGTCAAGAACCGCTATAGCTACTCCTTCGAGATCTCTGCTGTGGTGTTCTTCTTCGCCCCCATGTCTGTCATCACTATCCTCTATGTGCTGATCGGCCTCAGATTGTACAGTGCAGGAGACTCCAGGACACCTGGGCTGCGGGCAAGCAGGCGGGGCCACGGCAGGATTGTCAAGATGCTAAGTAAGTACTAAGATATATATATATATATATATATATATATATATATATATATATATATATTCCATTTTTCTTTTCTTTGTTTTCATTTTTTATGAAGAAGCTTTTATTTTGAGCAACATCTCCTGAGCTGAATATTTCCAATAAATAAATAAAGTACTAGAAAAATGAATAATTTATTTAAAAAAAAAAATCGTAGTATTAATTTATTTTCTTTTTCTTAGAGAGGAACTGAGAATAGATGATGAGTTGATAACATCATCATGTGTTATACAATCCCGTGGGAAATATGTTTAATTTAACGCAGCCCTGGGTGATGGACTTATTTCAGAGGTGTAATTAGTGAATACCTGAACATGAAGACTGTGCTGTATAACGCAATCAAATTATAACGATTATCTAATCTATAAATTCAAAATATCTCCGTTATTATGAATCGGATCGAATAATTTTGTACAGCACTTCTTGTTGCTGGGAAATCTGCTAAGTTAACGCAGTCCCTGCGTGACGGACTTGCCCTCATCTCGTTGGTAGGATCGATGGACATTTTATAAGATATCTTGAAACTCGTGCCATGAATAAAATCCTCATGTACATCTGGTGTCCTTTAAGGGGGATCTGGTGAAACAGCTGTTTTCTAATAATTGCTCTTCCGGCATTTCCTGTATTATTAGAATGGAACATGTATGTATTATTAGAATGCTCCTGGAAAATTGCATAAATGTTTCTCAGGGAAAATGGGAACCTTAAATAAATACAAGCACACATTCTAGTTTGGATGAAGCACAATAATAACCACACTTGTCTAAAACTAGTTTATTCGTCTACTAGTTTCAATTAGTGGAGAGTGCTTCTTATTCACCTTCTTTCTAACTAGTTTGGTGTAATTAAATTAGGTCAGGATGTTAACAAAGTATACCTGCATTTACATTTCTATATTCACTTTACAGAAAATATATTTTATTGTGTTTTAAAATAGGCACTCGACAAATTTGTGACGTCCGTTGATAACTTTATCGAACAACACACTGATTAATCTACTGTAAATAATGTTGGGCAAATGTGCGTTATATACTGTTCATATACAGTGCGCACAGAAAATATACCCTTTATTGGGGTGTAATGAAGCGGAAAATCAAGTTTGTATAATATGCCTTTTAAAGTAATTAATTAAAATATCTATTAGATCTATACCATTCTAGGTATTAACCATTTCATTCAACACCAAAGATCCTATTTGTTAATAGCTGATTTCGGTTCAGGAATAGGGTTGGTTTAATGGCAAGTGGTGAAGAGTTTACAAAAATTCTAGTAAAATGTTTCATGATGTAACAGCTTGTTGTTAATATGTCATAAGTAGGTGTGGGGCATACTGAAGGATAACAATAAAAAATGCAAATGAAGAAGAGTGTACAAAAATTCTAGTAAAATGTTTCATGATGTAACAGCTTGTTGTTAATATGTCATAAGTAGGTGTGGGGCATACTGAAGGATAACAATAAAAAATGCAAATGTTTTATATTTGCGAATAAAAGCCCTTATACCCACATCCATTCGACAGAACTCAACCAGGTTGGGTTTTCCAAGCACTAACCCATGGAACCGCTGGGGTAAAACATAAGTCCTTAAAGTTTCCATTTTCTGCTGCGGCTTCAGAGGTGCTCTACCAATCTTAGACTTTACGTCCATTCAGTTTGGCACAAAAGGCTCTGCACCATTATGGGAAAACAGAAACCCAAGGTACACCCAGACATCTTCACCTTCCAGAGACCGAACAGGCTCACACTGGAGCGATCCTTCAGTAATGTTGGACATTGGGGGAAAAATAAAAGTGTTAATTTGGGATTTTGATTGTATTGTTAGTACCACATAAAACCTTTTCAATTGAGCAGATTGATTTTTAGCAATATTATTGCAATGGTTTTTACATAATGCAAAACTGGTTATAATTGCTATGTTAAAAAAAGCCTTGGCTTATTAACATAGCAATTATAACTTACCCTTATAAAACTTATATATATATACCCTCATTTTAGCAGATTTCCCTCGATGGAAATCAGCTATTGAGGTCGTACTCATGACGCGATTTTCGAAATTTTTCTTCAAATTTCTATCGATCCTACCTAGGAGATGACGAAAATGAGGTCCGTTCACAACTGTATATATATATATGACCGCTCTAGCGGTCGCAATAATAGTTTAATCGTTACCAAACTCGATAGTTAGTCGTTTTATGTAAAAAGAAAGATCAAGTTCGTTAACGACTGAAATCGGACCAGGGGGAGGGGAGGGGGGTTTAGACGGGGAATTTTGAAAATTCGAAATATCTCCATTATTATGCATCGTATAGAAATATTGTATAGATCATTCTTATTTTAAATTAAATTTACTATAAATATTATTATATACATTTATCCTGTATCTTCAATATTAACCGAGATATTTGCATTTTAGCAGATTTCCCCTAAGGGCTATTGAGGTTGTACTCATGACGGAATTTTCGAGATTTTTCTTCAAATGTTCATCGATCCTACCTAGTAGATGACGAAAATGAGGTCCGTTCAAAACTGTATATATATATATATATATATATATATATATATATTTTTCTGTTGCCGCTCTAGCGGTCGCAATTTTTGATGGATCGTTACCAAATTCAATATTTAGTTGTTTTATGTAAAAAGAAAGATTAAGTTCGTTAACGGCTGAAATCGGACCTGTGGGAGGGGGGGGGTTTAGAGGGGAGGATTTTCGAAAATTCGAAATATCTCCGTTACTATACGTCAGATCGAAATAGATTACAGAATCAATCTTATTGCAAATTAAATTTACTATAAATATTGTTCTATACATTTATTCTGTATCTTGAATATTAACTGAGATATTTGCATTTGTATTCTGCGTGTGCTCGGCACCAGTCTATGTTCGGACTTTCCGCCGTGAGCTCTGGTGGCCGTTTTCGTAACTATTCGTCCCTCGTGAATAGGTTTAGAGGTTTCTTACTACAACAGTTGTTATTAGGCAGATTTCTCTATTGTAAAACTTCACGTGGGAAATCTGCTTAGTTTACGCAGCCCCTGCGTGACGGACTTTTTTATTAAGTGTGGGTAGATAACGGACGAGAGTGAGTTTCCCGCCAAAAGCTAGTTCGGCCGTTTTCGTAACTGTTCGGCTCTCCTGAAATTTCTCCATTGTTAAACTTTACATGGGAAATCTGCTTAGTTCAGGCAGCCCCTGCGTGACGGACTTTTTGTCATCTCCTGGGAGGAATCGACGGTCATTGGAGTAAATTTTCCGAAAATTGTGTCATGCTTACTACCTCAGTAGCTGATTCCCCTAAGGGTTATCTGCTAAAACAGAAGCTAATATCTTAAAATAAAATGTGCAAATTTATGAAAATTCTATTTAAAAATATGTCTCTCATGGAAGTTATCAAGCTATTTGATCCGGCCATAAAGAAAGAACCACTAAGATACGATAAACATTCTGAGTTGGTATTCTGGCAGGTGGAAGTGACTTCTAATGTAGGTAGGATGAAATAATGTAGGCTACAGGGTTGAGGGACTAGAGATTAGATTGGACCTTCTAACGGCAAAGAATAACATTAATATTAAAGAAGATGTCTGCCCTCTAAAATTTGTTCCAGCAGCCTCTTTACCTCAACTAGCTGGGATGAAAAGCCAGTCTAGCTCCAAGAGCCGACAGGTCAACATCGAAAACCTTCGGTAAGTCCCCTTTGTCTCCCTTTCTCTTCTTTGTCTTGTAAAACGTCTTTGTTCATATAGGGCTTCTTTCAGTTAGCTTTAACTGTCTATTTGTACCAACCTAATTTAAAAATAACTGTTAATGATTGAAATGTTTTAAATTTTATTTAGTCCCACGTTAAATTTTATATGTTTTTAGCCCAAAGAAAAATAAGTTTTTTGTTATATGTACCTAAAATATTTTATAGAAAATTGTAACTATTATTTTTGATTGAAATGTTTTATATTTTATTTAGTTTCACGTTAAATTTTATATGTTTTTAGCCCAAAGAAAAATAAGTTTTTTGTTATATGTACCTAAAATATTTTATAGTAAATTGTAACTATTATTGTGTGTGTCAACAGGGCACTGACGATGATGCACAGCATCGAAAGCGCTTTGCCGTGTTATTAAATTATTATAGTGGAAGCGTAGCCTACATTATTTCATCCTACCTACATACGATAAACAGTTTAAACAACAAGCTGGCTGTTTTTAGCGAATTGCTATCAAATAGCAGGCGGAAACCTGTGCCAGGAAATCCAGGGCGGGATTGAATAAGAATAAATGAAATTGTAACCTAATTCCCCTTTATAGCCTCCCTTGGGAGATAAAAATGAGCCCCTTCAAAGAGTTATAACTGGATTTGAGAGGGGGAGGGGGTGAGTTTGGCAGGACCCCAGGTCGTTTGGAACAATTTAAAGGCGTTAAAGAGTTAAGCTGAGCAAAGTGGCGCTATATTTATATATAAAAGGCTTATATTTTATTCATAATTGCCTCCAACACAAATACACATTAATGAATTACAAAGTACACTTAAAGTTCTTAAAAAGAAGGACCGTTCAGACTAATCTCTAGTCTAATCACAGCGATGGAAGCGAGCAACACAACTATTTTTACTTTTTTTATTTCTCCCTGTAAATATGTCATTATTACAACCCCAACAAGTTGACCCACTTTCATGGAATTTAATAAAAATGTACAAATTAATTTTACGAAGGCCCTTTATTGAATGATTAAATGGCCCATGAAATATTTAATCAGTGACACGAAGATTGCTGTCTCAGTGGTTTAAGTTACAAAACAACAAGCTAATCATCCTCCAAAAATTATTAAATTCGGAGAAGAAAAATAAGAATTAAAAAACGGAATTATAAAGATTCATTGTTTCATTTATTTCCAATAGCTCCGAATTCCAGCGATTTGAAGGGTTGGATAAATTATGTAAGCAAGTAAGAGTAAAATCATACAGAATAAAGAATAAAAGTCCGTCACGCAGGGACTGCGTAAACTAAGCAGATTTCCCATGTGAAGGTTTACAATAGATAAATCAACATACCGGTAACACAACACCACCGTGATTAAATACAAACAGTAATTAGAAATCTTTCAGTTAATTAAAATAAATTCCCAACTGGAACGGCTTCTGAATTGTAAGAATAATTTATATTTTAATATCTCAAATTTTAGCAGTAGAAGAACTAAAGAAGGGGGGGGGAGCGGATGAACAGAACGCATTTGCATAAATCTCACCAAGTAACAAAGGTAAGGTAAGGTAAGGTTAGAAACGACAGGTAAGGTTAGAAGATGCTTCCACCTGAGCCGAGCAGTTCCGAGAATGGCCGACCTAATCCGAATTACACCCGACCACATGTCTCACAGACTTCATAAAAATGCAAATATCTCGGTTAATATTAAAGATAGAGAATAAATGTGTATAACAATATTTATAGTAAATTTAATGTGCAATAAGATTGGTTCTATACAATTTGTCGATCCGACGCATAATAACGGAGATATTTTGAATTTTCGAAAATCCCTCTCTAAACCCCCCTCCCACTGGTCCGATTTCAGCCATTAACGAACTTGATCTGTCTTTTTGCATAAAACGTTTAAATATCGGGTTTGGTAACGATTAAACAAAAATTGCGACCGCTAGAGCGTTAACAGAGACACACACACACAATATATATATATATATATATATATATATATATATATATATATATATATATATATATATATATATAATTTTGAACGGACCTCATTTTTGTCATCTCCTGGGTAGGATCGATGGACATTTGAAGACATTTTTTGAAAATCGCGTCATGAGTACGACCTCAATAGCTGATTTCCCTTATGGAAAATCTGCTAAAACGCATGGGGTGTGTAAACTAAGCAAATTTCCCACATGTTGGACAGACACACCACTGATCTCATCCCACTATTCTCTATTTCCAAAATATAAAAAAAAAAAATCCGGTGAGTAGAAGTAGGTGGTTAATGAAATCTTAATTAATGACTTTATCAGGCTAACTATTTGCATACATAATTTATTTATTTATTTATTATGTAGAGCTCCGCAACTATGGCGACTTGGCTCTGCTTAAAGATGTGGGAAAAACAAAACAAAAACAAAAAAACAAGCAAACAAAACATGGAACATGCATAATTTAAGAATATTTAACTTTAACTCGCGATATTTCGTTTCCTAATGTTTTTTTTAGCAAATGTGCAAATAACAGAAGTTGTTTATTTTGTTATTTACAGAAATTTTTGATATATACACTATTGCCGTATAACGTAGTATAAACATGATACACACTAAATAATATTGTAGGAGACCGTTTTAATTATTACTAAGATTGTTATGGTAAAATAAAATTTTATTAGAGTAAAGTTAGGCATATTATAGCAAACGATGTTATGTTTTTAGGCTTATATAATAGTTCTAAGTATGATTCAGAAAATACCTGTTATTTATTTCCAACAGAAATTTAAACTATAACGGCATTTCGATTATTTAATTTCTATAATTTTTATTTAAACATAGTCGAGCTGAATTTGCAAAACGTTTCATAGTGGAAGTTGTGGGGAATCAAATTATTTAATTCTGGTATATATTATCTTATTATATGTTGACGTTATTGAAATAATTATGTACTATCTATAACTATTATACGTTACTTGGTAGTGCCACTATGACAAAAGGCAATATGGGGATCAGGTTGGCCACGCGAGTCAGGGCGTTGGTCCTAATCTCGCGTAGTAGACCTAGAGTGGTGGGTTCGATTCCCGCCCTGGGCAGTAGAAATTTATTTAGTGACGGACTCATTAAATAAACTCCTTAGGCCCACCCTGGATAGAAAAGGGTGGTAACCTGTAGATAACCCGTCTCGATTAGCCTAGTAGCATAAAGTGAACGTAAATAATAATAAACAAAAAGGCAATATGCGTTCGAACTCACTATGATTCTTTAAACTGTTATTCAGGAAGGCTTGCTTCAATAACAGCATCATTATTCAGTCAACAAACATTTGCCGGGCATCGTCGGGTACCTTAGGTAGTTAAAATTTATTTATTTATTAACGTCCACTTTATGCTATTATGGCTAATTGGGACGGGTTACATACAGGTTACCACCCTTTTCTATCCCAGGTGGGACTCAGGGTTATATTTAATGAGTTCATCACTAAAGAAATTCCTATTACCCAGACGGGAATCGAACTCGCCACTCTAGGTTTACCATGTGAGATTAAGGTCAACGCTTTAACTCACATCGACGGGTACCTTAGGTAGTTAAAATTTATTTATTTATTAACGTCCACTTTATGCTACTATGGCTAATTGGGATGGGTTATCTACAGGTTACCACCCTTTTCTATCCCAGGTGGGACTCAGGGTTTTATTTAATGAGTTCGTCACTAAAGAAATTCCTATTCCCCAGGCGGGAATCGAACTCGCCACTCTAGGTTTACAATGTGAGATAAGGCTAACGCTTTAACTCACATGGCTAACCTGAGTCCCCCCTCCCATAGCTAGTTGGTTTGTAAAGTTCTCATATAAAGAATGTTATTTATTAAAGTCCACATTCAGCTACTGTGGCTAAAAGGGAAGGGTTTTCTAAAGGTTACCACCCTTTTCTAGGGACTCAGGGTTTTATTTAATGAGGTCGTCACTAAATAAATTCCTATTGCCCATGCGGGAATCGAACTCGCCACTCTAGGTTTACCGTTTAATGTAAAGACCAACGCCCTAACTCACATGCTGACCTGTGCCCCGGTTGACTTATAATCTAAACAAGGAAAGTCCTTGTTTGAGTTTGTCTAACTTAGACTAGGAACACATTACAGTAACGTATTGCGGGTTTAGTATCAGTCAAGATATATTGATCCAGTAATCCATTACCCGACAGAAATTCAGAGGAATAAGTCCATTAGACAACTAAATTTCTCCTCTTCTCTAACAATGTGTTCCCTATACCTCTCTTAGTAAGATCTGATAATAAAATCCTTCACGCTGGGGCTGCGTAAACTAATCAATATTCCACCTATTAATATGAAATACACTCGCAATAAATTCTCTATTAGCAGATTTCCCTTAAGGGAAATCAGCTATTGAGGTTGTACTCATGATGCAATTTTCGAAATTTTTCTTCATATGAGTTCCGTTCAAAACTGTATATATATATATATATATATATAATGTATATATTTCTCTGTTACTGCACTAGCGGTCGCAATTATTGTGTAATCGTTACCAAACTCTATATTTATTCGTTTTAGGTAAAAAAAAAGATCAAGATCGTTAACGGCCGAAATCGGACCAGGGGGAGGGTGGGGGGTTAGAGGGGACGTTTTTTGAAAATTCGATATATCTCCGTTACCATACGTCGGATCAAAAACTTGTATAGAACCAATCTTATTGCAAATTAAATTTACTATAAATATTGTTCTATACATGTATTCTCTATCTTGAATATTAACCGAGATATTTGCATTTTAATTAAATGTGGGCCCCTTATGTTGCAGGGGTTTCCCGCCAAAAGCTTATTCGGCCGTAACTGTTCAGAGAAATCTCTATTGTATAACTTCACGTGGGAAATCTGCTTAGTTTACGCAGCCCCTGCACACTGGAGCGATCCTTCAGTAATGTTGGACATTGGGGGGGAAAATAAAGTTTTAATTTGGGATTTTGATTGTATTGTTAGTACCACATAAACCCTTTTCAATTGAGCAGATTGATTTTTAGCCATATTATTGCAATGGTTTTTACATAATGCCTGGTTATAATTGCTACGTTAAAAAAAGCCTTGGCTTATTAAATTCGTCGTGAACTCTTATTTTATTTTATAAATTATTGTTATTTCCAGTACACATTAAGGGTATTATAACAAATCAAAAACTGGCACAAAAGGTTTTTAAAATCCTCTAATTTTTTTTTTTTTTTACATCGAGCTGAAAATAATTTTATTTAATTGAATTCGCAAATCGCTTGTATTTGCTTGAAAAAATACCACTTGACATGCTTTTAGGAGTATATTGTCTTATTTACAACGTCGTCAGATCTTGCCTAAACTTGCCTATTCATTAAATATTTTACTTTTAATGTTAACACTTTCGGTGCGGAAGACGTATTATACCTCCCGCGGACCTTTCCCAACTACGTACGGTGTAAAACGCCTCCTCTACGCAATTGACGCTGCCATTCACGTTCGAAGAAATAGTTTAATGCGTGTTTTTCTTGTCTAAATATTTTTAGGACGGCTACCAACAGATAAATCTGTACACATTTAAAATTCATCCTACTGTTATATCCCATCTGGCAAAATTGCTGATGAGGTAGTTCAATAGAGTATTCGATGTGCTTTAAAATGACACCAGAATCAATATTCTAGGACCAGTAGAAACGGAGATATTAATGAATGTCCGGCTAACCCTATCACTCGCTCCAGTGTGCCCCTGTGTGACGGAATTTTTTTAAGGAAAAACCCTTACTAGCGGGGGTTTACTGGAGATTGAAAATAACATTGAACGGATAACTCTCTGAATATTTTAGTTACGAAATACTGTATAGAACGAGTGTAGAGCATCAATAGTTAAACAACATTGGTTCTATAACATTTTTCGATTCGACTCATAATCACGAAGATATTTTGAATTCCCGAATATTCCTCTCCCCCCCACCATTTTCCGTGTCCGATTTTAGCCATTAACGAATATTATCTTTAGTTTTGAATATTAAGTTAAATCTCGAATATGGTATAGAAAAGAAAATATTTTCGAGTCAAGACCGTAAAATGTTAATTCATGACAACAAACAATGTGCTATAGACGTTACCAATATTCTAAAATTATAAAATACAAATATCTCGGAAAAAATGATTTGCAATATATGAAAATTATTTTTCAAAATAGTTATATTTTTAAAATATTGTGAAAACTACATGAAAGTATTATTTTTTAGTAGATTTCCCTTTAGGGGAATCAGCTATTGAGGTTGTACTCATGACGGAATGTTCGAAATTTTTCTTCAAATGTCCATCGATCCTACCTAGTAGATGACGAAAATGAGGTCCGTTCAAAACTATATATATATATATATATATATATATATATATATATATATATATATATATATACTAGCTCAGATACCCGGCTTCGCCCGGGAATTGATTGAGGCTGAATATTGATGGTATTTTTTTTGGCAAGACTTTGCACAATATTTTGACCTTTACCCGTCCCAGTGTTGAGGGTTAATACCCGTTGTTGGCATTTGTTAATAATAAAATTAATTTTTTATGTAAGTCTTCACTGTCCTTCAAATTGTCAGATTTGAATTAATTTTTCCAGGTGAAGTAGCTCATAGTTCAAATTGCAATGAATAGGTGAGCATATCAATATTTCTACGCAAATTACTTGCTTCTCACATTGTTCCTGGAGAATTGTATAAAACAAAAGTTAATCTAAATAACAAAGTAAACAACTTTTGTTATGTGTATGTTGGCGAAAAACAAATAGGCAATGAAATATCGTGAAATTATATTTCAGGCCTCCCTTATAACCCCCACTCCCGTTCTACCCTAAAACTTTTAATATAGCTTATAATCATGGAAGAATTAATGCTAATTGGCATACCGAGTTTTTTTAAGTCCGGTTCAATCGTTAGCGCCCAGTGAAATAGTTGACTCCCGCTTTAGTTTATACTGTATATCTCGTTTATACTTTGTTAAAAGACAAAAATGGATATCGCAAAAGTTACTCTAAATAACAAAATAAACAACTTTTGTTATAAGCAGATTTTCGAAAAAACCAATAGGAATCGAAATATCCCTATTTTTAATTTCAGGCCTCCTTACAACCCCCACTCCTGCCCGCCCCTAGAAATGTTAGTATGGCTTGTTATAATGAAGGCGTTAGTGCTAATACACATACCTAGTTTTATTTAGTTCGGTTGATTCTTTTGTGCCAAATAAAATTGTTGACTCCCGCTATAATTTTTAGCGTATAACTCATTTATACTTCGGTATACGATGAAAGTGTATATCACAAAGGTTACTCTAAATAACAATATAAACAACTTTTGTTATGTGCGTATATGCCGAAAAACCAATAGGAAACGAAATATCGCTATTTTTAATTTCAGGCTTTCCTTATAACCTCCACTCCTGTTCGTCTCAGAGAAAATTAATATAGCCTAAAGTCTAAGTTGGGTTAGTAGTAATATTCATACCAAGTTTCATAAAATTCGGTTCAGCCGTTTATGCGTGAAAAGTAACAAACAAACAAACAAACATACACGAAAGAAACAAAATGCAGTTATGGTGTCTATGACATGTGAAACGAAAAGTTATCATGAAATTTCGCGAAAAAAATCAATGTACAGACAGAGGTTACAATTTTATATATATATATATATATATATATATATATATATATATCAATTATTTCGCAATTTTTGTTTGATCGCTACCAAACTCGATATTTAGTCGTTTTATGTAAAAAGAAAGATCAAGTTCGTTAACGGCTGAAATCGGACCAGTGGGAGGGGGGGTTACCGCCTAAGAAGGCGCCGGTAACACCTTCCGGTAATAAATAAATAATACCGTTGATTTTGAATATAATGAATAAAAGTTAATTAAAGTGCGAGTGCTAGAGTTTAATCTTGTTATTTAATGTGACTTTTGAAAATTTGTCTTCCCGTAAATAGAATTGGTTGTCCCCATTAAATATTTCCTCAACAAGAGGAAGTTATGGTGTTTAAAAGACAAGTTGCGAGTGAAACAGGACTATTTAATTTTCCCCAGTATGCGAAACTTCCATAACTTCGTTTACTTCGTACAGCGAAGTAAAAAGGAATATTGTGGGTTGATGCATTAAAACAAACCGAAATCCTATTAAATCGAGTGAACATTTAAGAACACTAATAAGTTGCTTATCATTCATAAAAATAATTCTGGTAAGCTTAAATTTTATAAATAGTTTTTTATTTATCTGTTATTTTATGTGTTTGTACTATAACTGAAGAGTTAAAATGACGCGTTTCTAAGGAAAATATCGAGTTGTTTACAAGTAAGAGCCTTGGATGTAAGAAATTAACTAAGAAAGAAAAATAGGGCCCTTGAATATTAAAGAGAAAGCAAACGGAAAGTCGAAATAAAATGTGCTCATCTCGTTAATAATTTCACGTCTTTAGAACCAAAGAGCTCTTAGAGGAAATTGGACAATTTCTATTCTGTTCGAGAAAATGTTGGGAAAATATAGGATTTATATTTACTGATACATAGTAGACGAATCTAAGAAAAACATTCACGATTTGTCAAACAGAAAGTCAATACCCCCAGTCTCCAGTCTCACCCGAATACTCTGACTACACAGTTCGATTTTTAATGTTTTTGATGTGATCTTAGCCTATAGGCTGAGAAGCGATCTTAGCCTATAGGCTGAGAAGGGATCTTAGCCTGTAGGCTGAGAAGTGATCTTAGCCTATAGGCTGAGAAGGGATCTTAGCCTGTAGGCTGAGAAGTGATCTTAGCCTATAGGCTGAGAAGGGATCTTAGCCTGTAGGCTGAGAAGTGATCTTAGCCTATAGGCTGAGAAGTGATCTTAGCCTATAGGCTGAGAAGTGAACTTAGCTTGTGGGCTGAGAAGTGAACTTAGCCTATAGGCTGAGAAGTGATTTTAGCCTATAGGTTGAGAAGTGAACTTAGCCTATAGGCTGAGAAGTGATTTTAGCCTATAGGCTGAGAAGGGATCTTTGCCTATAGGCGGAGAAGTGATCTTAGCCTATAGGCTGAGAAGTGATCTTAGCCTGTAGGCTGAGAAGCGATCTTAGCCTATAGGCTGAGAAGTGATCTTAGCCTGTAGGCTGAGAAGCGATCTTAGCCTATTGGCTGAGAAGTGATTTTAGCCTGTAGGCTGAGAAGTGAACTTAGCCTATAGCCTGAGAAGGGATCTTACCTGCAGGCTGAGAAGTGATCTTAGCTTGTGGGCTGAGAAGTGAACTTAGCCTATAGGCTGAGAAGTGAACTTAGCTTGTGGGCTGAGAAGTGACCTTAGCCTATAGGCTGAGAAGTGAACTTAGCTTGTGGGCTGAGAAGTGAACTTAGCCTATAGGCTGAGAAGGGATCTTAGCCTATAGGCTGAGAAGTGATCTTAGCCTATAGGCTGAGAAGCGATCTTAGCCTATAGGCTGAGAAGTGATCTTAGCCTGTAGGCTGAGAAGCGATCTTAGCCTATAGGCTGAGAAGTGATTTTTTTAATAAGGATGCTTAGCCAATAAGCTGAGAGGTGATCATAGCCTATAGGTTGAGAAGGGGTCGTTGCAAATAGGCCGAGAAGGAAACAGAGCCATCACATGCTATATCAAAACCTTCCTTCTTAAAAAAATCGCGCCATGACTTTCTGGCTAAGATGCCTTCTCTGCCTATAAGCTAACATCTTTTATCAGCCTATAGGCTAAGCTTCCTTCTTGCCACTATCGCGTTTCGGCATATTAACTATACTCCCTTCTTAACAAAATCGCGTCTCAGTCTATAGGCTTAGATCTCTTCTCAGCCTATGGGCTAAAATCATTTATGAGCCTATAGGCTAAGGTTCCTTTTAGCGGATTTCCCTTAAGGGAAATCAGCTATTGAGGTCGTACTCATGACGCGAGTTTTGAAAAATTTCCTCAAATGTCCATCGATCCTACCCAGGAGATGACGAAAATGAGGTCCGTTCAAAATTATATATATATATATATATATATATATATATATATATATATATATATATTTGTCTGTTAACGCTCTAGCGGTCGCAATTTTTGTTTGATCGTTACCAAACTTCATATTTAAGCGTTTTATGTAAAAAGAAAGATCAAATTCGTTAATGGCTGAAATCGGGTCCGATTACTGGTCAGTGGGAGGGGGGGGATTTTAGAAAATTCTAAATATCTCCGTTATTATGCGTCGGATCGAAAAATTGTATAGAATCAATCTTATTGCAAAGTAAATTTACTATAAATATTGTTCTATACATTTATTCTCTATCATGAATATTAACCGAGATATTTGCATTTGTATTGTGCGTGTAGTCGGCAGTAGTCGGCTATGTTCGGGACAATCCGCCGAGAGCTAGTGCGGCCGTTTCCGTAACTATTCGTCCCTCGTGAATAGGTCTAGAGATACCTCACTACTACTGTTATTAGTAGACAGATT
Source organism: Riptortus pedestris (assembly GCA_019009955.1). Lineage (NCBI taxonomy): Eukaryota > Metazoa > Arthropoda > Insecta > Hemiptera > Alydidae > Riptortus > Riptortus pedestris. Next base: position 144,399,399 of record CM032232.1, on the reverse strand, counting down.
TTTCTATTAAACTTCACGTGGGAAATCTGCTTAGTTTACGCAGCTCCTGCGTGACGGACTTTTTAACAATATCACGTCTCGGCTTATTGGCAATACTCGTTCACAACTTAATGGCTAAAATCATTCCATAATTTATACAAAAATAATGTAAAAGTAAGAATGTTTTTTCTCTCTTTAATTTGATGCTTGATTTCATTCTCGTAATACTAACCCAAAACTTCAAAATTAAGCCACTGTAAATTTTATGGTTTCTTTACCTCCTTTTAAAATTGGAATTATTAAATTTGATCTATTGTAGTTTAGATACTCGAAGTAAGTTTGACACATTTCCTCAAATGTCCATTGATTAGATACAAGCCGAAATTATATTTTATTATCATATAATTAAATCAAATTTATAATATGTGAAATAATTAAAAATTTACTTTAAATGGAAAGGAAATAAGTAAATGTAAACTCGACCAATGATACTGTTTTTCTCTTCTTTAATTTGCGAATCTATGTAAGCCAAAAAATATTGAATTCCTCGTAATAAACTTTATATTCTAATGTGTATTTCCTACAACCATGTCTATACTTTTGATAAATTTTATTAGCTCTACATTATATTCTATAAATAATATCTGTAACCCCAGTGAATAAGTGGTTAAGTCCACCAGTGAGTGACGGAGTACTTAACCACTTATTCACTGGTACAACAGATATATGAGGTGGTGTTTTCTGGCCAATTAACCTAATTTTTTAAATCTTATTAAATTGTGTCTGTCATTATTAAATTTGATGTGACTCTTAATTTTTGATTAAATGTTGATGGGGTATATGTAAAAACGTTTGTGTTTTCTGTGTGTTGCAATTACATTTGTCATTGTCTTGAAGTTTAAATCTTATTAAATAATGGCCTGTCTGTCCATGTTCCGGTAGAAATTGTGTGCATTTGTGATGGTGACTCTTAATTGTGTTGTAGAGTTGGGAGTTATATAATATATGCATACGTTTGTGAAAGAAATATAATCAATTGTATAATTATATGAAGCTATTATCTATATATATATATATATATATATATATATATATATATATATATATATATATATAAATTGTGTGGTGTGCGCGCGCGCGCGTCCGTAGGATAAAATTGTAACCTCTGTCTGTACATTGATTTTTTTTTCGCGAAATGTAACGATAACTTTTCGTTTCTCATGTCATAGACACCATAACTGCATTTTGTTTCTTTCGTGTCTGTTTGTTTGTTACCTTTTCACGCATAAACGGCTGAACCGAAGTTTATTAAACTTGGTATGTATATTACTACTAACCCAACTTAGACTTTAGGCTATGTTAATTTTCTCTAAGATGAACAAGAGTGGGGGTTATAAGGGAGGCCTGAAATTAAAAATAGCGATATTTCGTTTCCTAATGCACTTTCGGCAGTTATGCACATAACAAAAGTTGTTTATTTTGTTATTTGGAGTAGCTTTTGTTATATACACTTTTGTCGTATACCGAACTATAAAGGCGTATATCGAGCTATAAACTATAGCGGGAGTCAACAATTTTATTTGGCACAAAAGACTCAACCGAACTAAATAAAACTCGGTATGTGTATTAGCACTAAACGCTTTTTATTTATAATAAGTGCCATAAAACAACATTTCTAGGGATGGGCAGGAGGGGGGTGTATAAGGAAGGCCTAAAAAATTCGGAAAAATAGCGGTATTTCCGTTTTTCTACTGGTTTTTCTGCAAAATATACCACATGAAAAAAAGTTGTTTTTTTTGTTATAATGCACAGGAAACAGGAAATATTTGTTTGACAATATTGAGGACAGTAAAGTTCGTTACATAAAAAATTAATTTTATTATTAACAAATGTTTTTTCTAATAAAGCAACGACGGGTATTGTGAGACCCAATTTTAAACACTGGGGTTTTCGGGTAAATGTCAAAATATTCTGCAATTTAAAGCCTTTCCAAAAATTATTACCATCACCATTCAGTCTCTCAAATTGAATTCCCGAGCGGGGCTCGAAGGCCACCCGGAGTTATTAAAAGAAACCCAATACTGAGTTTTTATTTAGCACCTAATAATATGGCTTTCTAATGATTTACTTTTCGCCTTGAAAAACTATTAGGCATGAAGCCATCCCTCAATAACTTCCACCGATCTAGCATAGTTGTGCGGAATCTAAATGAATAGGCTGAGATGAATGAGGAAATGTACTCTAATAAGTTGAGAGATGGAACATTTTGATGGTAGGCATTAAAGATTTTTACTGGAATGTCTTCATTAAAATGGGTTTAAGAAATTGCTGTAATATAACATGATACATTCCGGTTAACAATGACCAACCATAAGGGAAATAAGAGATGTCCGCCAATAATCTTTCAATATATATATATATATATATATATATATATATATATGTGTGTGTGTGTGTGTGTGTGTGTGTTTGTGTGCGTAGCGTGCGAATGGATAAAATTGTAAAGTCAGTCCGTAGATTGATTATTTTCTCGAAATTTCACGATACTTTTTCGTTTCACGTGCCATAGACACGACGAAATGGGTGGGTTTGGTGTCTGTTTGTTTCTTTATACTTTACCTCTGTTTGTTGGTTACCTTTTCACGCACAAATTACTTAACCGAATTGTATGATACTTGGTACGTTTATTACTATTAACACAACTTAGATTATAGGCTATACTAATATTCTCACAGACGACCAGGAGTGGGGATATAAGGGAGGCCTGAAATGAAAAATTGTAATATTTCGTTTCCTATTGTTTTTTCGGCAAATATGCACATAACAAAAGTTGTATATTTTGTTATTTAAAGTAACTTTTGTTAAATATGCTTTTCTCATATACCGAAGTATAAATGAGATATATGTTAAAAACTCGAGCGGGATTTAAGAATTTTATTAGGCACAAAAGACAGAAAGAAAATAAAAAAAATTAGGTATGCAAATTAGCATAAACTAATCCATGATTATGAGCTGTACCAACTAGAAACAACCAGAATTGGGGGCTGTAAAGGAGGCGGAAAAATCGACATACTTCATTTCCAATTAGTTTTTATGCATAAATGCACATATGAGAAGGTGTTTATTTTGTTATTTAGATTAACTTTAGTTATTTTCACTTTACTCTTACGACTATATATACACGAAATATACGCTAAAAACAATAACGGGAGTCAATAATATTATTTGTACACATTAAACTGTTTTTAATGTAGGCATATTATAACAAATGATGTCTTTAACCTAGACTTAGGGAAGTTCTACGTGTGATTCGGATTTGGGAAGTTATAAATCTGCGCCCATAACTTCCTAATTTTTTATTTATTATAAATAAAAAATAACTTGGTTATTTATTTCCAATAGAAATTTAAACTATAAGAGCATTACGATTACTTAATTTGCATAATGTGTTATTTAATCCAAGACAAGAATCGGAATTTGTGGTTTTAAATTAGGTTTTCTTATTTCCTCCGATATGTTGACGATATTGAAATGACCACGTACTATCCATAACTACTAAACGGTACTTGGTAATGTCATTATAACAAAAAAATAAAAGTCCGTCAAGCAGGGGCTGCGTAAACTAAGCAGATTTCCCACGTGAAGTTATACAATAGAGAAATTTCACGAGAGCCAAGCAATCAAGGAAACGGCCAAACTAGCTTTTGACCGTTAGCCGCCCTGATTTAATAAAATCCAAATATCTCGGTTAATATTCAAGATAGAGAATAAATGTATAGAACAATATTTATAGTAAATTTAATATTCAATGAGATAGATTCTGTATAATTTTTCGATCAGACGTATAGTAACGGAGATATTTCGAATTTTCGAAAATCCTCCCCTTTAAACTCCCCCTCCCACTGGTCCGATTTCAGCCGTTAACGAATTTTATCTTTTTTATTTTACATAAAACGACTAACTATCGAGTTTGGTAACGATCAAACAAAAATTGCGACCGCTAGAGCGGTAACATATATATATATATATATATATATATATATATATATATATATCTAGATATAATTTTTGAACGGATCACATTTTCATCTCCTGGGCAGGATCGATGGACATTTGAAGAACTTTTTCGAAACTCGCGTCATGAGTACAACCTCAATAGCTGATTTCCCTTAAGGGAAATCTGCTAAAAGACAATATGCCTTTAAACTCAAAATTATTTCGGGTTGTGGGGAGGGGGGTGGTTCTCTTTCTCTCATCTGGCTTTTACAATATAAATTAGGTTTAGGGTACCACTGGGGAATTATATTCATTTACTCTTCAAAACTTAAACGAACAACATAAACGGAAATAATTAAATTATCAAACGAAACCGACTTTTAGTTTGTTTATGCGTTAACTTTGCCGAAAGGACTATAAGCCATCAAGGCCTTGGTAGATAATGAGAATACGAGGTTTGTATATAAGTCTAAGCCCTAAAGTACAAGGGGCTTAATTAAGACCTCATGTACGGTAGTCCGTTTTCATCTTGCACACAATGGCAGAATAATGCTCAACTTATATGTATTGTCGTATCACACGGAATTATTAGAGAATGAATATTTTAAATTCAGAAGACGCTTTTATTGTTATATTTCTATCTCTTTGTTATGGTAAGGACGGGTTATGTACAGGTTAGGCCAGGTGGGATTAAGAAATATGTGCTTTGTAAATTCAGAAGAATCTAACTCGCCACAGGCTTTTGTTTTGGCAGTCATTGGCAGTTCAAGAATAAAGACTCATATTCTGATTAAACATTCTAAACCTTTTTTTACCTGATTTCCCTTAAGGGAAATCAGCTATTTGAGGTCGTTACTCATGACGCGAGTTTCCAAAAAATTTCTTCAAATGTCCATCGATCCGTTTCCGTAAAAACTATTCGCCCTCGTGAATAGGTCCGTTTAGAGATCCCTTTTTTATATATATATATGGGCAGATTTCTCGACTGTCAAACTTTACGTGGGAAATCTGCTTAGTTTATCCAGCCCCTGCGTGACGGACTTTTTGTGCTTAAGATTTGGTATGTTTTAAAATCCTTCTTTTCTCATTAATTTATATATCTTCTAATATATCTAATACAGTTTATAAACAGGACCTTATAAACAGAATGTAATAATTTCATATTGGCCGTTTATTCGTTTATTCATGGTCTGAAGGATACGCCTTCTAGTTGAAACAAATATTTTCTTAGAAGAGTATCTCGTTATAGCTATAACCACCGAAAAAATTGTTAAAATCAATCTTATTATGTAAAATTTTTATAAATATTGTTTAATACATATTCTGTATTATATTAACCGAGATATATATATATATATATATATATATGCTATGTTCGGTACATACCGCTTCTAGCCCTGGTCGCATATTGCTTAATTAGGTTTAGAGATCGTTACCAAACTTCATATTTAGTCGTTTCTCGACTGTGTAAAAAGAAAGTTAATGGCTGAAATCGGAGGTGGGTTTAAAAATCTGGAGGATTTTCGAAATATCTCTGTTATTATACGTCGGATCGAAATATTGAATAGACACAACAAATATGTGAACATTGAAACAAATATGTTCTTAGAAGAGTTGTGTTTTTCACTTCTGTACAGCTATGACCGCCGAAAGTTAAGACGCTTATTATGTAAATCAGTTTTTTAGCATATTTCCCTTAAGGGAAATCAGCTATTGTGATCGTACTCATGACGCGAGTTTCGACATTTTTCATCTAATGTCCATAGATCCTACGTAGGAGATGACGAAAATGAGGTCCGTTCAAAACTGTGTGTGTGTGTGTGTGTGTATATATATATATATATATATATATATATATATATATATATATATATATGCCTGTTACCGCTCTAGCGGTCGCAATTATTGCTTAATCGTTACCAAACTTCATATTTAGTCGTTTTTTGTAAAAAGAAAGTTAATGGCTGAAATCGGACAAGTGGAGGATTTTTGAAAATTCGAAATATCTCTGTTATTATACGTCGGATCAAAATAATGAATAGGACCAATCTGATTGCAGTTAAAATGTACTATAAATATTGTTATATACATTTATTCGCTATCTTGAATATTAACCGAGATATTTGCATTTCATTAAGTGTACGCGGATAACGAACGAGATTAGATCGGCTGTTGTCGGTGTTGTTCCACGAACTAATTTTCGGCTGTTTCCGTAACTGTTCGGCTCTTGTGAAATTTGTCTAGACTCGTGTAAGCTCTTACTTTGTGAGACATATGCAAATACGTTCTGTTGATCCCCCTACTTTAGTCCTCGGACTACTGAAATTTGCGTTATTAAAATATTTGTATTATTCTTATTGATTATAAATTGTAGTACTAGATATAGTAAATAGTTCGCATTAAGTTTTATACGTTGTATTCAGCTATATGTCAGCAATTGTTTTTCTTTCCGGTGAAGAATATATCTATCAATTCAGCTCTGAGTGGTTGGCAGACGTATTTGTTTACAATTCAGAAGCCGTTTCCGTGAGTATCTTATTAAAATTAACTGAAAGATTTCTCATTACCGTTTGTATTTATTCAAGGTGGTGTTCAGTGTTACCAGTATGCAGATTTCTCTATTATAAAACTTCACGTAGGAAATCTGCTTAGTTAACGCAGCACCTGCGTGACAGACTTTTTCGGGAGTGTACAGGTTCCTAGACATTAATATTAATTGAAGGGTTTTCGCCAAATTCTAGGTACCTCAAACAAAACCAGCTGTTTGCGCAGTCCCTTCGTGACGGACGTTCTCTTCTCCCATTCACGACAAATCTAGTTAGCACAGTCCAGGAAGAGTCTGGCAGAGTAATGCTGTCCTTTTGTCGGTGGCATAGACTCGCGTGACCTCAAGACCCAAGTCACGTGCCGACCTCCGCCCATTCATCAGATGGAACGGCCAAGGAACAGCTCTCGTTCCCTAGGGGATTCGTTCCGTCTTCGAGAAAAGGAACCGATCGCTCTTCTTTCCTCCCTCCATCTTGTCCAAGTTTGTTCCCAAGTCGGAGGCATTAGCCCGGAATTATGAATCATGGAACTTGGGGGGGGGGGGTGGTAAGAGTGATCACTTCCTATTTCCATTTGTTACCCAACTCCGCCGCTTTGTTCGGATTACTTAGGGAACAAATCTCTACAGGTTAAGACCTTTTACTAGACGGTTTAAGAAAATTTAATTAAACTGAAAGAAAGTCTAAAGATTTATCTAAATAGCACAGTGAATTCTTGAAATAGAAGGAAAAAAGAAAAAAAGCATATGAAGCGGACAACACCAGACAACCTTGCATTTCCCTAAAATTGAGCAAATGAACCAAATGTTTACATGTTGCCGCATGTTACCAATTGTGGTAAACGAAATCTCCGTACCAGTGTATCGGAATTGCCATTTAACGAGATTTATATTTCAGATTTTCGTATGGTACACAAAAAAAAGGACTCTCAGGCTGCGTTAGCAAAGATTTCTCACGCGCGTCACGAATTTACATTTACCTCAATACGTAAGAGATCACTGAGAACAGTGTTAGGAATTAATATTATTATTATTTATTAACGTCAACTTTTTGCCACTCAGGCTAATTGGGGCGGGTTATCAACAGGTCACCACCCTTTTCTAGCCAGGGTGGGACTTAGGATGTTATTTAATTAATTCCGCCACCAAATAAATTCCTTTGCCCTGGCGGGAATCGAACCCGCCACTCTAGGTGTACCATGTGAGATTAGGGTCAACGCTTTAACTCGCATAGCTAACCTGAGCCCCTAGTTAACTTGAGCTCTTTATTTATTTAAGAATAGTATTTTCAATTCCAGATATTATTTTTATTCAAAATGACTTCCACCTATGATTCTGTGCATTTTCTCCCAAGAACTGGTTTAAATTCTTGAGGGTTTGAGCTGTAGACCACAAAATTACATTTAATTCTCGAATGCTCTAATATCTTCGCATCATTCCGTTGCCTTTTCAGGAGCTTTTTCACATATGTGGATCTAATGTCTACTACATTATTTAAATATACTCGCTGACTTCCACCGTCCTTGTCCATTATCACTACTATGATCTTTATGTATTACAGTGTCTTTCTTCATGTTCTTGGCCAATATTTCTCTTGACATGCTTCTTGCCTATAATTAAACATGAAACATAAATAGGAGGCAGTCACATACCAGGAAGTCTCTCAGAACTCATACTCAGCATACATAACATGGTTTGTATAAAATGTCAACTTTAACATCTTTATAAACATTTGCTAGCTGAAAATAAAAGTCTTTGAGACCGCATGTGTGTAGGGTTCAGGGCTAGCACCATAAGGTCTTCCTGTGAGATTACAAGAAGATATTTATGATGCTATGTTATTTATTAACGGTCACTTTGTGCAACTAAGGCGAATGTGATGGGTTATCTACAGGTTACCACCCTTTTTTAGACAGAGTGGGACTAAGGATTTTATTCAATGGGTTCTTCACTAAATAAATTCCAAGTTCCCAGGTGAGAATCGAACATGCCACTGCCACTCTAGGTTTAACATGCAAAACTAAGACCAATGCATTAACTCGCAAGGCTAACCTAAGCCCCTTAGGTATTTAGGCTTCAAATAATGTGCTTCCATGATATGACAGCTTATTGTGAATGTGCCATGAGCAGGAGTGGGGGTTCACTGGGGGCTGAAAACTACAAAAAATTCAAATATTTCGGTCAATAATCAAGATAAGGAACACATGTATATAACAATAATTATAGAAAATGTAATTTTCAATAAGATTGATTCTTTACAATGTTTTGATCCGACGTATATTAACGCAGATATTTCGATTTTTCAAAAATCCTCCCCTCTACACCCCCCCCCTCCCACTGGTCCGATTTCAGCCGTTGACAAACATGATCTTCCTTTTTGTATAAAAGAACTAAAAGTTTGGTAACGATTAAACAAAAATTGCGACCACTAGAGCGGTAACAGACAAATATATAGATAGAAAGATAGATAGATAGATAAATTGATATATATATATATATATATATATATATATATACAGTTTTGAACGGACCTCATTTTCGTCATCTCCTGGGTAGGAGCGATGGACATTTGAAGAAAAAATTCGAAAATCGCATCATGAGTACAACCTCAATAGCTGATTTCCCTTAAGAGAAATCTGCTAAAAACGTATATATCAACGTTTAAAGAACGTTACATTTGCAATATGGTTGATTCTATACAATATTTTGATTCGGCGTGTAATAACGGAGATATTAATAATTTTCGAAAGCCCCCCCCCTCTCACGAATTAAATTTCATGTGTGTGTGTGTGTGTGTGTGTGTGTGTGTTTGTGCGTGAACACACGAGTTAAAAAGAAATATATTTCTGCCGTCCAAAGTATCTTGCGACCCTGTATCTATAGCGTGTTTCCAAGAGTGAATCCGTTAAAAATAATGAGTGGAGCAAAGATGAATTTCTAACTTCGGGTTTATATTTATGAAGGTTGGGGGGTAGTTTAAGTCCATATAATTCTCAAAATTTCCTCTCGAGCTAGCATTTCGTAAATTAAAGTAATCTAATCTAAGAGTATAATTTGAATAAAAAGGTAAAGAAGATGCCTGTCCAAACTTCATAATAAAAGGGCTTTTTATTTGAGTTTTAAAAAGGCCGCCATAATAAGTAGGAATGGCTTCAAAGATTGGCTAAAGCAGAACCTTATCTCTGGAATGAGAACCATATATTTGGAGAAGGTGCAAAGTTATTTCCCCCATTTTCCGGGGGCAGTTTTCCAAGCACCGAACCCGCATTGGCAGGGAGAAAAACCCCCTGATAACGACTAACCGTCCGACCTGAAAAATAGCAACAAAAAAAGTCGCCATATGCGTTCGGATATCAGAGGAAAACCTACCCCTGAAAGCATAGATTTTAGCAGATTTCCTTTTATTAGTGAAATCAGTTATTGAGCAATTTACGTCCACCTTATGCTACTAGGCTAATCGGGACGGGTTATCTACAGGTCACCACCCTTTTCTATCCAGGGTGGGCCTAAGGAGTTTATTTAATGAGTCCGTCAACTAAATAAATTTCTACTACCCAGGGCGGGGATCGAACCCGCCACTCTAGGTCTACCATGCGAGATTAAGACCAACGCCTTAACTCGCACAGCCAACCACCTGACCCCCTATATCTATATATATATAAAATTGTAACCTCTGTCTGTACATTGTTTTTTTTCGCTAAATTTCACGATAACTTTTCGTTTCACATGTCATAGACACCATAACTGCATTTTGTTTCTTTGGTGTCTGTTTGTTTGTTTATTTGTTTGTTTGTTTGTTAACTTTTCACGCACAAACGGCTGAACCGAATTTCATGAAACTTGTTATGTATATTACTACTAACCCAACTTAGACTTTAGGCTATGTTAATATTCTCTGAGACGAACAGGAGTGGGGGTTATAAGGGAACCTGAAATTAAAAATAGCGATATTTCGTTTCCTATTGCTTTTTTGGCAAATACGCACATAACAAAAGTTGTTTGTTTTGTTATATACACTTTTGTTGTATACCTAAGTATAAATAAGTTATAATTATAATTTTATTTGGCACAAGGGACTCAACCGAACCAAATAAAACTCGGTATGTGTATTAGCACTAACGCCTTCATTATAACAAGCTATACCAACATTTCTAGGGACGGGCAAGAGTGGGGGTTATAAGGGAGGCCTGAAATTAAAAATAGAGATATTTCGTTCGGGGTTTTGGCAAATAGCCACATAACAAAAGTTGTTTATTTTGTTATTTAAAGAAACTTTTGTTATATACACTATCGTCGTATACTGAAGTATAAAGGCGTTATACGCTAAAAATTATAGCGGGAGTCAACAATTTTATTTGGCACACTCGGTATGTGTATTAGCACTATTGCCTTCATTATAATAAGCCATACTAACATTTCTAGGGACGGGCAGGAGTGGGGGTTGTAAGGGAGGCCTGAAATTAAAAATAGCAGTATTTCGTTTTCTATTGGGTTTTCTGCAAATATGCACATGACACAAGTTGTTTATTTTGTTATTTAAAGTAACTTTTGTTATAAACACTATCGTCGTATAACAAAGTATAAACGAGATATACACTAAAAACTAGAGCGGGAGCCAACAATTTTGTTGGGTACTAACGATTGAACAGAACTTAACAAAACTCGGAATGTGAATTAGCATTAATTCTTCCACGATTATAAGATATATTAAAATTTTTAGGTCCAAACGGGAGTAGGGGTTTTTATAGGTCACCCAACGGACCCTTACGGGAAAAAATGGCACAGACGGGAAGAGCCTCAAATGATTTCCCGAGCGAAGCCGGTTAACGGCTGAAATCAAACCAGAGGGAGGTGGGGGTTAAAGGAGGAGAATTTTTAATATTCAAAATACCTCCGTTATTATGAGTCAGATTGAAAAATTGTATAGAACCAATCTTATTGAAAATTATTATTATTATTATTTATTAACGTCCACTTTTTGCAACTCAGGCTAATCGGGACGGGTTATCTACAGGTTACCACCCTTTTCTAGCCAGGGTGGGATTTTAGGATGTTATTTAATGAATTTCGTCACTAAATAATTTCCTTTGCCCAGGCGAGAATCTAACTCGCCACAATAGGTTTTATTGAAAATTAAATTTACTATAAATGTTGTTATATAAATTTATTCCATATATTTAACATTAACCAAGATATTAGCATTTTTTTTTTTTTTTCAGCCTACAGAAACCCCGTCTCTTAATCGGAAAAACTTTAATTGAGAAAGTTAAATACTAAATATTTTCCTTCTTGAAATTTTATTTTTCAGACAAATGCAAGTACATAGCTTAAGTGGGAAATCTGCTTAGTTAACGCAGCGCCTGCGTGAAGGACTCTTAATAAATTTCTTCTGATGTTCAACGATCCTACATAGGAGATGACGAAAATGAAATCTGTTGACATATATATAGCATTTACTGGCTACTCCTGGTAATTGGTCTCGTGAACAGGTAAACCTGATTATCACGCGACCGAGCAACGGAATAAAAGGGTCACAGGGACATGCAGTGGTTTCCAGTTGCCTTCTGCATCAGAACATCCAGCAATAAAGGCAACATGAGAAAAGCACCCTTCAGAGCCGGAAAAAGGCATGGACTGAGAAAATTCGATTAAAGGCCAGAGTTGTTAGATAGCCATCCCTCGGTAGCCTGTATCCTGCATAAGCTGACTAATGATAGACTATTAGCCAGTATCAGTATGCAGGCTGCAACTATTCAAGGGCAGAGTTGTTAGATAGCCATCCCTCGGTAGCCTGTATCCTGCATAAGCTGACTAATGATAGACTATTAGCCAGAATCAGTATGCAGGCTGCAACTATTCAAGGGCAGAGTTGTTAGATAGCCATCCCTCGGCAGCCTGTAGCCTGCATCAGCTGACTAATGATAGACTATTAGCCAGTATCAGTATGTTGGCTGCAACTATTCAAGGGCAGAGTTGTTAGATAGCCATCCCTCGGTAGCCTGCAGCCTGCATCAGCTGACTAATGATAGACTATTAGCCAGTATCAGTATGCAGGCTGCAACTATTCAAGGGCAGAGTTGTTAGATAGCCATCCCTCGGTAGCCTGCAGCCTGCATCAGCTGACTAATGATAGACTATTAGCCAGTATCAGTATGCAGGCTGCAACTATTCAAGGGCAGAGTTGTTAGATAGCCATCCCTCGGCAGCCTGCATCATCTGACTAATGTTATACCAATAGCCACGATCTTTATGGTGGCTGCAACTATTCAAGGGCAGAGTTGTTAGATAGCCATCCCTCGGTAGCCTGCAGCCTGCATCAGCTGACTAATGATAGACTATTAGCCAGTATCAGTATGTAGGCCGTAGCTATTCAAGGGCAGAGTTGTTAGATAGCCATCCCTTGGTAGCCTGCAGCCTGCATCAGCTGACTAATGATAGACTATTAGCCAGTATCAGTATGCAGGCTGCAACTATTCAAGGCAGAGTTGTTAGATAGCCATCCCACGGCAGCCTGCATCAGCTGACCTAAATGATAGACTATTAGCCAGTAATCATTAGCAGCCTGCAACGTATTCAACAAAGAGGTTTGTTAGATAGCCAATCCTCGGGTAATGCACTGCAGAGCCTGCATCACTGAACTAATGCTAGACTATTAGCCAGTATCAGTATGTTGGCTGCAACTATTCAAGGGGCATGAGGTTGTTAGCTAGCCAGCCCCTCGGCCAGCCTGCAGCCTGCATCAGCTGACTAATGATAGACTATTAGCCAGTATCAGTATGCAGGCTGCAACTATTCAAGGGCAGAGTTGTTAGATAGTCATCCCTCGGCAGCCTGCAGCCTGCATAAACTGACTAATCATAGACAATTAGCCAGTATCAGTATGCAGGCATACAACTATAATCTTCCCTCCAGTCTTGCCCCACTCACATGTTGTAAGCGAGAATTTAGACACGGAGGGGAGTTATATATATATATATATATATATATATATATATATATATATATATATATATACATACACATATATATGTGTGTGTGTTGACACTTGAGAGGTAGCATTTAAAACTAATGATCAAGTTCGTTGGTGGCTGAAATTGGATTATTTTGAGAGGAGGTTTTAAAATGCGTAAATTTTGTAATATTGCCCTTATTGTAAATCTTATCGAAGAATTGTAAATAACCTAACTTATTGCACTATTCTATGGTAAAATATTTTATTGCATATAAATGTTATTATATATATCTTAATATATATAAATCTCCTGTCACGATGTTTGTCCGCGATGGACTCCTAAACTATTTAACCGATTTTAAATTAAATTGGCAACACCGTGAGCAGTCTGGTCCAACTTGAGAGATAGGCTATATTAATATTCTCTAAGACGAACAGGAGTGGGGGTTATAAGGGAGACCTGAAATTAAAAGTCGTGATATTTCGTTTTCTATTGTTTTTTTCGCAAATATGCACATAACAAAAGTTGTTTATTTTGTTATTTAGAGTAACTTTTGTCATAAACACTTTCATCGTATTCCGAAGTTTAAATGAGTTATACGCTTATGACTATAGCGGGAGTCAACAATATTATTTGGGACAAAAGACCCAACCGAAATAAATAAAACTCGGTATGTGTATTAGCACTAACGCTTTCATTATAAGAAGCCATACCAACATTTCTAGGGACGGGCAGGAGTGGGGGTTTTAAGGGAAGCCAGAAATTAAAAATAGCGATATTTCGTTTCCTATTGGTTTATCGGCAAATATGAACATAACAAAAGTTGTTTATTTTGCTATTTAGAGTAACTTTTGTTATATACACTTTTTTCGTATACCGAATTATAAACGAGATATACGCTAAAAATTATAGCGGAAGTGAAAAATTTTATTTGGCACAAAAGACTCAATCGAACTAAATAAAACACTCAGTATGTGTATTAGCTCTAACGCCTTCCTTATAAAAAGTCATACTATTTCTAGGAACGGGTAGGAGTGGGAGTTATAAGGGAGCCCTGAAATTAATAATAGTGATATTTCGTTTCCTATTGTAGTTTCGGCAAATATGCACATAACAAAAGTTGTTTATTTTGTTATTTAGAGAAATTTGCTCAAGAATTATTTTCAATATGAACTACCAGGTACCTCACCTGGAAGAATTAATTCAAATGTATGTTAATATTTAGTACTTAATAATTCAAATCTATGCATAATGCACAGGAGGCGGGAAATATGACAATATGGATGACAGTGAAGTCTTACATAAAAAAATAATTTTATTATTAACAAATCCACAGAAACGACGGGTATTAACCCTAAACACTGGGACGGGTAAATGTCAAAATATTGTGCAAAATAAAGCCTTGCCAAAAAAATACCATCAACATTCAGCCTCAAATGAATTCCCGAGCGAAGCCGGGTATCTGAGCTAGTCTTATATATAAAAATGAATGTTTGTATGTATGTCCTTTATAGACTCGTAAACGGCTGAACCGAATTTTATGAAACTTGGTATGTATATTACTACTAACTCAGGCTAGGTTTCTGGCTATATTAGTATTCTCTGAGACGAACAAGTGTGGGGGTTATAAGGTAGGCCAGAAATTAAAAATAGCGATATTTCGTCTCCTATTGGTTTTTCGGCAAATACTCACATAACAAAAGTTATTTATTGTGTTATTTAGAGTAACTTTTGTAATATACTCTTTTGTTGTATACCAAAGTATTAATGAGTTATACGCTAAAAACATTAGTGGGAGTCAACAATTTTATATGGCACAAAAGACTCAACCGAATTAAACGAAACTCCGTATGTGATTTGGTATTAACACCTCCCTGATTATAAGCTATATTAAAATTTCGAGGTACGAACAGAAGTGGGGGTTGTAAGGGAGGCCTGAAATTAAAAATAGTGATATTTCGTTTCCTATTGGTTTTTTGGCGAGTATGCACATAACAAAAGTTGTTTATTTTGGTATTTAATGAAACTTTTGATTGTTATAACGAAATATAAATGCGGTATACACGAAGAACTATAGAAGGGGTCAGCAATGTCATAGGACAGGAAAGACTAAATCGAAATCGACGAAACTCCGTATTTTTGACAATGATAATATGATAATCTATGATTATGTTATATATAAAAGAAGATACACGCAAAGGAAACGGGCGAAGCCGGGTACCTTAGCTAGTATATATATATATATATATATATATATATATATATATATATATATATATATTCTTTATTTTTATATATTGGCAGAGATATTCTCTAGAGATATATAGCTAACAGCCGAGATATTTTAGTTAACCACCTTCAGTAATCCTTAACAATAAGCTGTTATATCATCAAACACTATATTTGGCACTTTATATTCGTCACCTCTTAGGTAGGATTAACGGAAATCTGAGGACATTTTTCGAAAACGCGTCTTGAGGTCAATAGCCCTTACAAGCAGAACATAAAACAAGCAGAAGAGGCAAATTTAGAAAAAAAAAAATAGGCTGTTCATATTTCAAAGAAACATTTAATATAGAAAATTCTACTGTCAAAAGTTCACTGTTTGGATCAAAAAGTGTTATATCCAAGTGAATAACACTGTGTATGATATTAGTATAAAGAAGGAAGTTTTATGGAATATGTCTATTAAGATAACAAAAATGTCTACAGGAAAAGTGAACTTCTAACATAAATCGCTAAATTATCAAATTAAATTATTTAATAATGTCCACTTTTTTACAACTACGGATAATCTGGACGGGTTATCTACAGATTACCACCCTCTTCTAGCCAGGGTGAGACTATGGATTTTACAATACTTAATGAATTCCGTCACTAAATAAATTCCTATAACCCAGTCGGGAATGGAACTCACCAATCTAGGTTTACCATGTGAGATTAAGGCCAACGCTTTAACTCACATGGCTAACCTGAACCCAAAAATAACAACTTTAAAAGGCTTAAATAAATGAAAATATAAATACCGCAATAGTGACAAATAGTTATATTTTAAATGGTCTGTCTTGTTGTAGACGACGGCCTCTCATCTTGTTCCCTTTTCGTCAGGATTTTGATGTCTTCCGAGAACACTTTAGTGAAATTCCTCCCGGCGAGATATCCCGTGAGGAAGCAGGTAGCTGTCAGCAGCCCAGCTATGATATAAAGTTCGACGACCATAGCAATTTTGGGAGTTTTTCTCTTTGTCAAATCTTCTTCTGATCACATAAATTTTGGTCTAGTTAGGTGCTTGACTTATGGCTGTTGTTCTGTAAATAATTTAAAAAAACATTTGAAACATATGATATCTTCTGTATTGTTTTAATATTATTATTATTATTTATTAACGCAACTTAGGCTAATTGGGATGGGTTATCTACAGGTTACCACCCTTTTCTAGCCAGGGTAGGATTTTAGGATGTTCATTAAATTCATTAAATAATTTCGTCACTAAATAATTTCCTTTGCCCAGGCGAGAATCGAACTCGCCACTCTAGCTTTACCATGTTAGATAAAGGTCAACGCTTTAACTCTCATGGCTAACCTGAGCCCCGTTTTAATATTAAATGGTATTTTTAGCGAACAATTTATAGGTTAAAACCACATCGCAACGAATTATCTGAAGGTTACCAACAATTTTAGCAAATTTCACTTAAACAAAATCAGCTATTAAGGTGGTACATCTGAGTCGATTTTCGAAACTTTTCTGTCTATCCATATTTACCAGAAGAAAATTAGGTCCAATAAAGATTGGATGCACAAAATCACTTCTTAATATATAAATATGAATATTTCCAATAGTATAGAAGTGGCCCTTGGAGATGACCCGAAAGAACTCGATAAATTGTTTAATTTTGTAAAAAACACGAGTTTATACAAAGAAATTTAAAGTGCAATTGCTCGTATCCTCGTTTATATTGTTAAAATGGCGATATGGATGAGGATACCAAAATGTGAATTATAAATATTACAGGGCGATGATAACCTGGTAGTTTTTCGCCCTTAAACCCTATACAACAACAACAACAACTTCTTAATATTCATCGATAACTCGAATGCCCTCTAACATGAACAGTAAATGTTCACTCATTCATTGGTTTTACCCGAGATAGAAGCAGTTAGACCAAGTTGTGTTTAGAATAACTTTTATCCGGAAATGAATGATATAATAATGGTTTCCCCTTGAAATATAAATATTGGGTTAGAGGAAGAACTAAATAATCCATTTATTGCCATAAAATTACTGATATATAAATCAAGCGTGGTAGATAGATTCAATTCAATGAATATTGACGTTTCTAGGAACCAAGTCCAGTTTCACCCTAATAAATGTTGTATTGTCTACTTTTTCTTCATCTCGAATATTAACCTAAAAATTTTCATTTATTAACTTTCATGCATCAATAACCCACACCCCTCCTTACCATATTTATCGGTTAATGTTTAAAGATAGCGAATATGGCATGAAACGTCTTATTCCAAGCTTCAATACCAAAACTTAGCCAATAAGATTTAAGATTCTTCTAGGTCAATGCCGAGAAGAAGGGTTCTTAGCCAATAAGCCAAGGAGATATCTTAGGAATACGCCGAGAAGTAATCTTAGCAAATATATCGAGAATGGATCTCACCCTATAGGCCGACGAGAGTTCTTAGCAGCCGAAAAGGGTTCTTAGCCAATACCGAGAATGGATCTCACCCTGTAGGCCGACGAGAGTTCTTAGCCAATACCGAGAATGGATCTCACCCTGTAGGCCGACGAGAGTTCTTAGCCAATACCGAGAATGGATCTCACCCTGTAGGCCGACGAGAGTTCTTAGCCAATAGGCCGATAAGAGTTCTTAGCCAATACCGAGAATGGATCTCACCCTGTAGGCCGACGAGAGTTCTTAGCCAATAGGCCGATAAGAGTTCTTAGCCAATACCGAGAATGGATCTCACCCTGTAGGCCGACGAGAGTTCTTAGCCAATAGGCCGATAAGAGATCTTAGCCAATACCGAGAATGGATCTCACCCTGTAGGCCGACAAGAGTTCTTAGCCAATAGGCCGATAAGAGATCTTAGCCAATACCGAGAATGGATCTCACCCTGTAGGCCGACAAGAGTTCTTAGCCAGTAGGCCGATAAGAGATCTTAGCCAATACCGAGAATGGATCTCACCCTGTAGGCCGACAAGAGTTCTTAGCCAATAGGCCGATAAGAGATCTTAGCCAATACCGAGAATGGATCTCACCCTGTAGGCCGACAAGAGTTCTTAGCCAGTAGGCCGATAAGAGATCTTAGCCAATACCGAGAATGGATCTCACCCTGTAGGCCGACAAGAGTTCTTAGCCAGTAGGCCGATAAGAGATCTTAGCCAATACCGAGAATGGATCTCATCCAGTAGGCCGACAAGAGTTCTTAGCCAATAGGCCGATAAGAGATCTTAGCCAATACCGAGAATGGATCTCACCCTGTAGGCCGACAAGAGTTCTTAGCCAGTAGGCCGATAAGAGATCTTAGCCAATACCGAGAATGGATCTCACCCTGTAGGCCGACAAGAGTTCTTAGCCAGTAGGCCGATAAGAGATCTTAGCCAATACCGAGAATGGATCTCACCCTGTAGGCCGACAAGAGTTCTTAGCCAGTAGGCCGATAAGAGATCTTAGCCCATATGGTGAATGGATCTCACCCTGTAAGCCTAGAAGAGAAATAAGCAATAAGCGAAGTAGGCCGATAAGAGATCTTAGCCAATATTAAATATCGATTTTCAGCCTTTAGTAAACTCTCACTTATATTTTTTTCATTTAACTTTTGCTGCGTGAAACACATGCAAATACGTAGTGTATTGTCTTCATCTTATTAAGATTTTTCGGTCTTGACTGGTATGTGTTTACTTGATATATCTTTTTCTATATTAACCATACAATTCAAGTCTAAAGTTCATATTCGTCAATGAGTGAAATCGGAACAGACGTACGGGAGATGGGGTGGATACGAGATTTTAAATTTGTTTTTTATTAAGAGTGGATACGATAAATGTTATAGAACCTATCCTATAAATTAAAGATTGTTATTGAACCATAACTCATATATTAAGAAAGATTCTTGTTATCAGTCTTCAGTTGGCTAGTACTGTGTCATATCAGCACCTGGGAAACCTGCTTAGACCGTTAATTGCTTGTTTCAGTCGTAGTGGTGGTAGCCTTCTTCATCTGCTGGGCCCCCTTCCAGGCACAGCGACTGTTCGCCCTCTACGGTGATGGAGGGGAGAACACATCCCCAGCTATGATCCGCATATACCAGACCATCACCTATGCATCAGGACTACTGTACTATCTATCGACTACTGTCAACCCCTTCCTATACAACATCATGTCTCACAAATTCCGGGAGGCTTTCAAGGTACGTCTTAGCTATCTATTCAGCTTATATATATATATAAATGTGTGTGTGTGTGTGTGTGTGTGTGTGTGTGTTGAGAGAAAGAGAGAGAGAGAGAGAGAGAGAGAGATGGGTGGGAGGGAGGAAGAGTGTATTAGGAGAGAAAGGGGGGGGGGCAGAGGAGAAAGAGGGAGGAGAGAGAGAGAGAGAGAGAGAGGGCGAGAGAGAGGAGAGAGGGAAGAGAGAGAGAGAGAGAGAGAGAGAGAAGAGAGGAGAGAGAGAGAGAGAGAGAGAGAGAGGAGAGAGAGAGAGGAAGGAGAGAGAGAGAGAGAGAATGAAGACAGAAGACGAGACCGTGTGAGATGTGAGAGAGAGAGAGAGAGATGGAGAGAGAGAGAGAGAGCGAGAGAGATGACAGACAGAGACAGAGAAGAGAGAGAGAGAGAGAGAGAGAGAGAGAGAGAGAGAGAGAGAGAGGTGGGAGAGAGAGAGAGAGGAGACAGAGAGACAAGAGGAGAGAGAGAGAGAGAGAATGAGAGACAGAGACCGAGAGTGTTGAGAGGAGAGAGAGAGAGAGAGAGAGAGAGAGAGGGAGAGAGAGAGAGAGAGAGAGAGAGACAGATAGAGACAGTGAGAGAGAGAGAGAGAGAGAGAGAGAGAGAGAGAGAGAGAGAGAATGAGAGAGACAGAGAGAGAGGAGAGAAGAGAGAGAGAGAGAGAGATAGATGAGAGAGAGAGTTAGATGAGAGAGAGAGATGAGAGAGAGAGAGTGAGAGAAGAGAGAGAGGAGATAGAGAGAGGAGAGAGAGAGAGAGAGAGAGAGAAGAGTGAGAGAGAGAGGAGAGAGAGAGAGAGAGAGAGAGAGTGAGAGAGAGAGAGAGAGAGAGATGAGAGAGAGAGAAGAGAGTAGAGAAGAGAGAGAGGAGAGATGGAGAGAGAGGAGGGGAGAGAGAGAGAGAGAGAGAGAGAGAGAGAGACAGAGAGAGAGAGACAGTGAGAGAGAGGAGAGAGTGAGAGAGAGAGAGAGGAGAGAGAGAGAGAGAGAGAGAGAGAGAGAGAGAGAGAGAGAGAGAGAGAGAGAGAGAGAGAGAGAGAGAGAGAGAGAGAGAGAGAGAGAGAGACCGAGAGAGAGAGAGAGAGAGAGAGAGAGAGAGAGAGAGAGAGAAAGAGACATACAGACATAATGTTTGTGTAGGGCACTAGTTGTTGCCATATTAGTTTGAGTATTACCAAACTGTATCATAATCGTTAATACCTGAGATGGGAATTCGTTTATTTTCAAATCCAACACTCAATATATTTCCTTTACTATGTGTCAGATCGAAAAATGTTATAGAACAAATGTCAATAACCTATTGATGGCCTACAATTGTTGTTCAATACATTTTCTCGTAGCACAAATATTGATTATCTTGTTGTTTTAGTAGACCCCTTTTCTCATTGCACGTTAGAAATATGACATAACATATAATAAAAATGTCCGTCACGCAGGGGCTGCGTAAACTAAGCAGATTTCCCACGTGAAGTTTTACAATAGAGAAATTTCACGAGAGCCGAGCAGTTAATGAAACAGCCAAACTAGCTTTTGGCGGGAAAGACTCTTGGTCCGTTAGCCGCCCAGGATTTAATAAAAATGCAAATATCTCGGTTATTATTAAAGATAGAGAATAAATTTATATAACAATATTTATAGTAAATTTAATTTGCAATAAGATAGATTCTGTACAATTTTTCGATCCAACGAATAGTAACAGAGATGTTTCGAATTTTCGAAAATCCTCCCCTCTAAACCCCCCTCCCCGTGGTCCGATTTCAGCCGTTAACGAACTTGATCTTTCTTTTTACATAAAACGACTAAATATCGAGTTTGGTAACGATCGAAAAAAAATTGCGACCGCTAGAGCGGTAACAGACAAATATATAGATAGATAGATGTATACAGTTTTGAAATGACCTCATTTTCGTCATCTACTAGGTAGGATCGATGGACATTTGAAGAAAAATTTCGAAAATTCCGTCATGACTACAACCTCAATAGCTGATTTCTCTTAAGGGAAATCTGCTAAAAGCTTCATTGTTAATTATAATATTCTGGGATTCGAATTCATTGATATATATTTATCTGACTATTTAATTAAAAAAATAAATAAAGCTCTAAATTCTAAGCTATAAGCCAAGATGAATACCGTAATTTCCTTAAGGTGATGAGTTTGCTTAAATTAAGTTGCTCCTCATGGAACAGAGATAAAAACACACCACATAAAAAGGCACCCAAATGTCATTAATTAAATTTTATCATTCTTCTTTTACAACTTGTTCTACTTTTACACAGTTTACTCTCTTTTTCATGAGACAAAACTTGAGTTTTGGCAGATTTCAACTTAAGAGAAAAAAATCCGTCACGCAGGGCTGCGTAAACTAAGCAGATTTCCCACGTGAAGTTTTCCAATAGAGAAATCTGCATACTGGTAACACAATACAACCGTGATTAAATACAAACGGTAATGAGAAATATTTCAGTTAATTAAAATAAAGGCCCAACTGAAACGGCTGCTGAATTGTAATTTATATTTTAATAACTCAAATTTTAGTAGTCCAAGAACTAAAGAAGGGGGGGGGGGCGGATGAACAGAACGTATTTGCATAAATCTCACAAAGTAACGAAGGTAAGGTAAGGTTAGAAACGACAGGTAAGGTTAGAAGAAGCTTCCACCTGAGCCGAGCAATGACGGAAATGTCCGACCTAATCCGAACTATACCCGACCACAGACTTCATAAAAATGCAAATATCTCGATTACTATTTAAGATAGAGAATAAATGTATACAAAAATATTTATAGTAAATTTAATTTTCAATAAGATTGGTTCTATACAATTTTCAGATCCGAAGTATAGTATGATACGGAGATATTTCGAAAATCCCCCCCTCCCACTGGTCGATTTCAGCCGTTAACGAACTTGATCTTTCTTTTTACACAAAACGACTAAATATCGAGTTTGGTACCGATCAAACAAAAATTGCGACCGCTAGAGCGTAACAGACAAATATATATATACATATAGATATATATATATATATATATATATATATATATACAGTTTTGAACGGACTTCATTTTCTTCATCTACTTGATAGGATCGATGGACATTTGAAGAAAAATTTCGAAAATTCCGTCATGAGTACAACCTCAATAGCCGATTTTCCTTAAGGGAAATCTGCTAATAGAGCATAAAAACAAGAAAGAAAAAATAAACAGTCTTAGAATGGCCGTAGCTTTAGAAGCTAATAAAGTAGAACTCGTGACGTGAGATGACGAAAATGGGGTCTGTTCCAATTTATATATACATATTTGTCTGTTAACGCTCTAGAGGTCGCAAATTATGTTTGATTGTTACGAAACTATAAATATATACTTTCGTGCAAAAATAAAAAGTCAGTCGAGGAAGGGCTGAGTAAAATAAGCAGATTTCCCACGTGAGGTTTTACAATAGATAGATATATACATATAGGTAACACTACCTTGAATGTTAATTGAATAAATACAAACGGTAATGAGAAATCTTTGAGTCAATTTACAATACAAATAAATAATCTCTACAACGGAAAGCGGCTGAATTGTAAACAAACAGGCCAGGCAACCTCGTAGCGCTGAATAGATTGATATACCTGAAAGACAAACAATTAAAGAAATACAGGGTGGGGCAAAAGGTATGAACCGGGTTTGTCTGGCTGGCGCTCAGCTTGTGGTGGGGCCTCGCTAAAGGTGTGGGAGGGTCTAGTTTTAATCGTTTAAACAGCTGCCACGAAATTTGGAGAGAATTCCAGCAAATTCGACATTTTTCAGCAGTGACGAGGCCCATTTCCACCTGTGTGGAGCTGTTAATAAGCAGAATTTTCGATATTGGGCTAATGAAAACCCAAGAGAAATTCATCAGAGGCCACTTCACTCCCCTAAAGTGACTGTATGGTGCGCAGTATCCCAGTTCGGGATTATTGGTCCTTACTTTTTTGAGGAAAATGGGCGAACCATCACTGTCACTGCTGAGCATTATGTGACAATGTTAGAAGAGTTTTTTGAACCTCAGCTGGAAGAATTAAGTGAACCGACTAATCTGGGTGACATTTGGTTCCAACAGGACGGGGCAACATCCCACAGTGCTCGGATTTCAATGGAGAAATTGAGGCAAATGTTCCCCCTGCGCCTCGTCTCCGCGAGGGGTGACTTGGAGTGGTCTGCGCGCTCACCAGATTTGAGCATTTGTGACTTTTTCCTTTGGGTATACCTAAAGGAAAAGGTTTTTAAACATCGTCCACATACCCTTGAAGAACTTAAGGACAGAATCAGGGAGGAAGCTACGGCAATACTCATCGAAATGTGCAGAAGAGCTGACGAAAACTTCAGAAATCGTCTTCAAGAGTGTATCGCTGTTAACGGCCATCATCTTTCAGATATCATATTTAAAACTTAGTGTAAAAAACTAGTTTATGTACTGATTTATTAATTACAAAGATAATTTTGGTAAGTTGAGATGTTTTTGTTTTACATCCCTTTAAAACCGATTTATACCTTTTGCCCAACCCGGTGTATCTGAATATAACATATTAATTTTATTGGTAGGTATGCTTCTGACAAGACAAAGCTGGACCAACTACCCAGAAAACTCAAAACAGAATTAACACACTACTACAATGATAGTTTTAATTCATACACCAAGAACCATAACACTTCTGATAACTCCTTATGGACAGCCACCAAACGCCTTCTCTCCTATAAATCCTCCCGTCTTCCCATAAGTCGTGAGGACGGCACCTGGGCCAAGTCTGATTACGATGTAGCAACACCGTTTGGTCATTACTTGGCCAAGGTGTTTACTCCTCACGACGATATCCAAGACCCCCGCCATTCTTCCTTTGTCGCCAATCAACTGGACATACCTCTTCCCTTATCGATTCCTCCTCCTGCATTCAATCCATCTCAAGTTATTAATTTAGTTACTATTATCAAACTCCCTCCCAACAAGGCACCTGGTTATGACCTAATAACCCCCCCCCCTTAAAAATCTCTCGATAAAAGCTGTCCTCTTTCTCACCTATATCTATAATGCTGTCCTCAGAACAACCTATTTCTCTCTACTCTGGAAATTCTCCGTCATCCATATGATCCCTAAACCTAGAAAACCGACACAACTCCCTTCTTCTTATCGTCCCATTGCACTTCTTCCCATAATGGGAAAAATCCTTGAAACGCTCATCCTTAAACGCCCATATCCACCTCTTGACCCAAAACTTCCTCCCCATCAATTTGGTTTCCGGCAATCCCATTCCACAGTCCAGCAATGCCACAGAATAGTTGATTTTATCGTCTGCTCGTTCGAATACAAGAGGTACTGCACTGGAGTCTTCCTTGACTTAGCTCAAGCTTTTGATAAGGTGTGGCACCAAGGTTTATTGTCCAAACTAAAAAATACACCTCCATTCACATACTACCTCATCCTTAAATCATACCTTTCCAACAGACATTTTCAAGTTTCATTTGGTTCCTCAGTCTCATCCTTATTCCCCAGCTGGTAGGAACCGCAAGGGTGCATCCTAAGTCCTTTCTTATTCCTTATCAAAACAGGCAGTATCCCATCACATCCCGAAACTTCCCTTCCCAAGTATGCAGATGATACTGCAATCTTGACGTCCAACTCAGACCCAAATATGGCACTCACATCTTTACAAGAACACTGCTAGAATCCTGGCTGACACAATGGAGGATCAAGGTCAACAGCAGCAAATCAAGCCATGTAACATTTACCCTCCGACGTTCCATTCCCACCCTTCCTAGAAAATGGTGGTAACCTATAGATAACTAGCCTATTAGCGTAATAGCAAAAAGTAGGAGTTAACAAATAGTAATAATAATGAAAAAGTCAAGATGGGATGAACAAATCAAAAAGCAAATATTTGTTTTTTAAGGCTCTTAAGGTCTAAAAGTTAACAAGTGTATTCAATCAATCAAATCAAAAGCCTTTCATTGAACTGAAATAAACCAGCAAAGAAATGACCAATCTATGTACACTATAAGAAAATTAAACAAATAAATATGTCCTAATTGGTGGTTACTCTTTTGATTTTGAAATTATTCCAGGATCGGCCAAACATGCCCGAGACATTGAGAATGGCAGACAACCCTGTATGCAAATACTGCAACAAGTTCCTAACAATAAAACACATACTAACATACCGTATTCGATGATAAAACCTTGACATAGCCTAAGATATGTCTCAACTACTAATTGACAGCAGCCAATATATTACACACATCCCAACACGTCTAAAACATATAAATATTTTCCAATACATATAGAGTTAAAA
Source organism: Riptortus pedestris (assembly GCA_019009955.1). Classification (NCBI taxonomy): domain Eukaryota; kingdom Metazoa; phylum Arthropoda; class Insecta; order Hemiptera; family Alydidae; genus Riptortus; species Riptortus pedestris. Next base: position 144,373,166 of record CM032232.1, on the reverse strand, counting down.
TACTATAGGTCAACAATGTACTTACAAAGATTTACAAAGGTGTAACTTTTATTATATTCTAATAGGCAATGTATGGATATGAGAAAACCTCAGATATTTAAGGGATTTTTTCCATGTATAAATAAAGCATCCAGTTTTACATGGTGGAGTAAAAAGATTATTCTAAATAGAGGTTCACCCACACTTGCCTCACACAAATTACTTTTTACGTGGTGCATGAAAAAAAAAAGAAAAAAAAAGTAATTCTGTTTAGTATATTATTTAAATTGAGATGAGGTGAGGTGGCAGAGGGTAGCTGTGGTCTATCCACAACCAGATGGATCCTATACTGGGATGGGGCCAGGGTCGTGATCTCGTTCCATTTGATCTTCTAGGTTTTAGCAGATATCCCTTCAGGGAAATCAGCTATTGAGGTCGTACTCATGGCACGATTTTCGGAATTTTTCTTCAAATGTCCATGATACTACCTAGGAGATGACGAACATGAGGTCCCTTCAAAACTGTATATATATATATATATATATATATTATTATATATACAATTATTGTTTAATCGTTACCATACTCAACATTTAGTCGTTTTATGTAAAAAGAAAGATCAAGTTCGTTAACGGCTGAAATTGAACCTGAGGGAGGTGGTTTAGAGGAGGAGAATTTTGAGAATTCGAAATATCTCCGTTGCTATACGTCCTATCGAAAAATTGTATAGAATTAATTAGAACTTATTGGAAATTAAATGTACTATAAATATTGTTATATACATTTATTCCCTACTTTGAATATTAACCGAGATATTTGCATTTTTCAGTTTTCAGCCTTCAGCAAACCCCCACTTCTACTCATGTTACCACCTCCTACTCATGTCATACCAAATATTGTTTTCAAGAAACATTTATTATACGAGATACATGCAAATATGTTCTGGTGATCTCCCAAAAAGGACAAAAGACATATCAATTAAATTTAACTCAACCGATGTTTAATTTACCAGTCTATGTAAGGTAAATAATTGAATTATGATTCCCATTACTAACAATCAATTTTACATTCTAATGTATTTTTGCTACATCCGTATCTATACTTTTGATAAGCTTTATAAGTTCTTTATTATATTTGTGAAATATGAGGCAGTCCTTAAAACATTTCTACGCTGTGTACAGGATCCAGGGCCTTGATAAGATTTTTACTTTTACTTACCTTATTCAGAACTTCACATTGGTTATTTTTAGTCCAACTTGTAATGATGCTGCGTCAAATACACACTACCATTTCTTCGAATATACTATATTCTCTTTTTTGAAGAGTCCAAGGAAACAATTTTTTTTTTGTATTCATCATTATTAGTTTAAATACTCCATATATATATATATATATATATATATATATATATATATATATATATATACAGGGTGTTTGGTAAGTAGTTAGACAAATTTCTACAGGTGTTTCTATTCTTCAAAAGGAACAAAATTGTCCATATGATGTGTTTTCCTATTCCTAATAGTATTAGAGGAAAATCGATTTTTGTGATTTTTCAATGTACCTATATTTTATTACATAAATTCAGCTGTTGTAGCAGGTAAATTATTGCTATTGGATATTTTCTGACTATATCATTTTGAAGGGCATTAAATCTTCTTTAATAATCATTCGTTTTTATTTTCAATTTCAGTTTTACAAATAGTTATAAATAAACAGAATCTGAAAAAAAATAAAATTAACTAAAAAGAAGAATCCTCAAAAACCATCCTCTGAATCAACTTAGATTTTTAGTAGATTTTTAGAAATTTTTCTTCAAATGTCCATCGATCCTACCCAGGAGATGACGAAAATGAGGTCCGTTCAAAATTATATATATATATATATATATATACTAGCTCAGATACCCGGCTTCGCCCGGGAATTCATCTGAGGCTGAATGGTGATGGTATTTTTTAGCAGGCTTTACATTGCACAATATTTTGACATTTACCCGTCCCAGTGTTTAGGATTGATACCCGTCGTTGCCGTGGATTTGCTAATAATAGAATATTTGTTCGATAAGGCTTCACTGTCTTCGATATTTTTATATTTCCCGTCTCTTATACATGGAAATATGGTGAATTTTTATTTCAGGCGTCCCTTTTAACCCCCCTCCCGTTCGAACCTAAAAATTTTAATATAACTTATAATCATGGAAGAATTAATGCTAATTGACATACCGAGCTTTGTTAAGTTCGGTTCAGCCGTTAGTGCCCAATAAAATTGTTGGCTCCCGCTAAAGTTTTAACGTATAACTCTTTTATACTTGGGTATACGACAAAAGTGTATATAACAAAAGTTACTCTAAATAACAAAAAAAAACAACTTTTGTTATGTTTATATTTGCGGAAAAACCAATAGGAAACGAAATATCGCTATTTTTAATTTCAGGCTTCCCTTATAACCCCCACTCCTGCCCTTCCATAGAAATGTTGGTATGACTTATTATAATGAAGGATTCACTGCTAATACACATACCGAGTTTTAATTAGTTCGGTTGAGTCTTTTTTGGCAAATAATATTGTTGACTCCCGCTATAATTTTTAGCGTATAACGCATTTAAACTTCGGTATACGACAAAAGTGTATATAACAAAAGTTAATTTAAATAACAAAATAAACAACTTTTGTCATGTGCATATTTGCCGAAAACCCAATAGAAAACGAAATGTCGCTGTTTTTAATTTCAGGTCACACTTATAACCCCCACTCCTGTTCGTTTCAGAGAATATTAATATAGCCTGAAACCTAATTTGGGTTAGTAGTAATATAAATACCAAGTTTCATAAAATTCAGTTTAGCCGTTTATGCGTGAAAAGGTAACAAACAAACAAACAAACAAACATACACGAAAGAAACAAAATGCAGATATGGTGTCTATGACATGTGAAACGAAAAGTTATCGTGAAATTTCGCGAAAAAAATCAATGTACAGACAGAGGTTACAATTTTATATATATATATATATATATATATATATATATATATATATATATATATATATATATATATATATATACTAGCCAAGGTACCCGGCGTCGCTCGGGAAATCATTTGAGACGGAAATATTCTATTTTGTTTTTGGCAAATGCTTCAACGTGTACAACTGCTCGTCCCGCCTGGGCTCATTTCTTCCCGTAAGGCTCCGTTGGGCGATTTATGGAAAATAAAATTTTAGATTTGAAGAATGAATGAAAATAAATCACTAATCATTCCCTCTCCACTGTTTGACACACAGTGAATAATTCAAATCATAATCATGGATAGCATTTATTATTAATAAATATCATCTATAATGTACGTATTTTCTGTATACAATCTAGCTAATATACCCGACGATGCCTGGGAAATCATAGTTGACTGACTAATGATGGTATTTTTATAAAATATCTCTGAAAACCCAATAAGAATCAGAATATCTCGAATTCTTATTTCAGGCCACCCTTAAAACCCCCCCTCCCGTTCTAACCTAAACATTTTAATATAGCTTATAATCATGGAAGAATTAATGCTAATCGACATACCGAGTTTTGTTAAGTTCGGTTCAATCGTTAGCGCCTAATAAAATAGTGGACTCCCGCTTTAGTTTATAGTGTATATCTCGTTTATACTTTGTTAAAAGACAAAAATGAATATCACAAAAGTTACTCTAAATAACAAAATAAACAACTTTTGTTATGTTTATATATGCCGAAAAACGAATAGAAAACGAAATACCGCTATTTTAAATTCAGGCCTCCCTTACAACCCCCACTCCTACCCGTCCCTAGAAATGTTAGAATGCCTTGTTGTAATGAAAGCGTTAGTGCTAATACATATACCGAGTTTTATTTATTTCGGTTGGGTCTTTTGTCCCAAATAAAATTGTTCACTTCGGTATTAGCGCATATCTCGTTTATAATTCGGTATACGAAAAAAATGTATATAACAAAAGTTACTCTAAATAACAAAATAAACAACTTTTGTTATATTCATATTTGCCGAAAAACCAATAGGAAACGAACTATCGCTATTTTCAATTTCTGGCTTCCCTTATAACCCCCACTCCTGTTCGTCTCAGAGGATATTAATATAGCCTAAAGTCTAAGTTGGGTTAGTAGTAATATACATACCAAGTTTCATAAAATTCAGTTCAGCCGTTTATGCGTGAAAAGGTAACAAACAAACAAACAAACAAATAAACAAACAAACAAACAAACAGACACCAAAGAAACAAAATGCAGTTATGGTGTCTATGACATGTGAAACGAAAAGTTATCGTGAAATTTCGCGAAAAAAATCAATGTACAGACAGAGGTTACAATTTTATATATATATAGATATATTTGTCTGTTAACGCTCTAGCGGTCGTAATTTTTGTTTGATCGTTTCCAAACTCGATATTTAAACGTTTTATGCAAAAAGACAGATCAAGTTCGTTAATGGCTGAAATCGGACCAGTGGAAGAGGGGGGGGTTTAGAGGGGAGGATTTTCGAAAATTCTAAATATCTCCGTTACTATACGTAGGATCGAAAACGTGTATAGAACCAATCGTATTGCAAATTAAATTTACTATAAATATTATCATATACATTTTTTCTCTATCTTGAATATTAACCGAGATATTTGCATTTTTATTAAATCAGGGTGGCTAACGGACGACGGGGAGACTTACCTACCAAAAGCTAGTTCGGCCGTTTCCTTCACTGGCTCAGCTCTCGTGAAATTTCTCTATTGTAAAACTTCACGTGGGAAATCTGCTTAGTTTACGCTGCCCCTGCGTGACGGACTTTTTTTGCTTCTAATTCATGTCCTAAAAAGTTCTTTTACAAAAAAAAAGATGTGTTTCCCAGATTTGCACTTCTACTTCAAGCAACATACGAATTATATTTTCATTGTTGGTTTGTGTTTTCAGAGCACCCTGTCGCGTTGTGTGAGCGGTAGAGAGAGAAGAAGAGGAGAAGGGTGTGGTTCTAGCGAAGGTCGTGGCCCTAGGTTCAACTATTCTGTCCTCTCCCACCGTTCTATGCGAGCAGGGCATTCGCAGTCCAGCAGCCACTCCTACATTGAACCCCTTGACCTCAACAAGCGTCCTCTGGTCGTCTCCTTCAGGAGGAAAGGGCACTCCGATCCTCCTTCACTTGAAATACCTTCATCACCAGAGAGGAGAGAGCTTCTTGAAGTACCGAGGTAACTCCTTTTACTTAACATTTATAGCTGTTGTTTGTTAGATAAAGAAATAAATATTCTGTTACGATAACGTAGCTGAGGTAAGTAAGTAGGATGTTTGTTTGGCTAATCAATCTTGTGGTTATTATGCCCTTCAGGAAATAATAAATTTATAGTTGTGGTAACTCTGTAGCTGTGTATATAAATACACACACAGTTATGTTACTACTACTTTTCAAGCACACACACATGTTCAAATACATCTCTTTTTTTTTCTTAAATTCATAAATGAATATTATTATATTCTATCATACAATAACTAAATTTTGTTGTATTATTATTATTATTATTTATTAACGTCCACTTTTTGCAACTCAGGCTAATTGGGACGGGTTATATACAGGTTACCACCGTTTTCTAGCCAGGGTGGGACTTAGGATGTTATTTAATGAATTCCGTCACTAAATAATTTCCTTTGCCCAGGCGAGAATCGAACTCGCCACTCTAGGTTTGCCGTGTGAGATTAAGGTCAACGCTTTAACTCACATGGCTAACCTGAGCCCCAATTCTATTGTATAGAGATAGTAAAGAAATGTTATTGTCCAGAGATAGTTTCTTTCATAACAAAATGATTCTATCTATTGCTTGTGAAGTGTCATGTTTCTAGGAATGTTTAAATCTTTGAAAATTGTTTGCACAGATTGACATTCTTCTATAAGATGGAGTATTGTGAGTGGAACATGGCATATTTCACATTTTTGTTAGGGATCTTTTGTTATCAAGTGTATGTGGGTAAGATTTGTTAGTCTATACCCATTCTGGTAGTCACTATATCTTCTTTTTGAATACCTCTGAAGGCAGTGTGTCATGTCCCTGGAGAATATTTTATATTTCGTAATTTGTTTGTGTGGGCTACTTCCTTCCACATCGAATCCCAGCTTTTATGGACTTTGCTATTTAGCCAGCTCCTCATATCATTAGCTTCATAGACATGTAGTTGGTTCCCTCCCATATGAGCTCCTTCTTTTGATGCTTTATCAGCAGCCTCATTTCCTGCAATCCCGGAGTGTGCAGGTATCCATAGTAGTTTGATTCATATATTTTTTTTTATATTCCTCAGTATTTGCAAGTAAATATAAATTTTATTTATTGTTAGTTCGGCTTCATGAGGGTTCTGCATGCTTTGCAGAGCAGACATGGAGTCCAAGCATACCAAAAAATTACATAGCTGAACTTTGTTAAACAGTAAACCTTCCGACAGATGAATTTATTCATTAGAATATACTAAAGTAAATAATCTTCACTATATGAGAGCAATAGCCAGAACCAAGACAGAAAGTCTCGATTTGAACAAGGAGCCTTGGAGATGACGCCGTGGACTGGTGACTGTGTAAGCTACAGCAACCTCAAGACACCTATCACTTCCTCGCTGTTCCTCCCATTCACCACCTTGCAGCATTTGCTACATTTACTCTCTGCAAGGATTAAGTAATAGCCATCCTCAACAGAGGAGATTACTTAACTTGTATACAAATCTGAAGAGCGCTGGAAGATATCGCAGGCTCCTTTGTTTTGAGTTTAATTTATAGCTTCAGTTGTTGTTTTATGATCTTATGTAACAGGAACATTTCTACTGTCACTTTTATTATTTTCTATTCAACATCAATATTATGTAATATCATTACAAATTTTTATTATAACTTGTTTACATATTTATACAGAACAATGTTTTATTATGAACTGTATCATATGTTACTCCTGTTAAGGGTATATATCAAGGACTTTGTAAATTATCATGTATTCCCAAAATAATTGTAATGTAATTTACTGGAAATGAAATTTACTTTAGTTACTATACGGTTTTGTTTTTTCATAGTTATTCCTCTATTGTTTCTGAGATATTATATCTCTTAGCAAGAGAAGGCACATTTACTTTTTTTTTTGTATATTAACATAACTTGGAAATGGATGAACAGCAGGAGTGATTGTAAAAAGATGAAACGCTGCTAGGCTATCTACATCCAAAAACACGAAACACTGTTTAATTATTTAATTATGAATAAATTTATATTATAATATATCCTCCTATGAAGACTTGAGGTTGGGGGTATGGCAATGAGTATCCATGGTCATTAAAAATTCTGGAAAATGTCTAAACTTTTTCAGCTTCAGGCACCCTCAGGGACAATCTATTTTTATTTTATTTATTTTTTTTTTTTAAATATCACAGTTAAAAGTAATAATTGTTTATACTCCTTTATAGTAATAAAAGAATCTTACCATTATCATTCATAGTCATTTTTATGAAATAAGGTTAATGCACGTTAACATTATGGTTAATGCACTTAATTATTATGATGAAGTATGATTATATAATTACGTTAGTTTATTATATAATAAAAATGACGAAAACACCAATGTGATGATTGTCCCAGACAAATGGTGAAAATCCATCATAAATTTATATTTGATTTTTCCTGAGATGCTAGACAGCAGAGTAACCAATTAATCAGTTTAAATAAAAATGCTTGTCTTCTACAAGATTTAATATGCAAAATCCACCATCAGTTCCTGGTAAGACAGGTGCTTTGCTTCAGTCTGCATGATGATTTAGCTTCCTATTAAAAAGTGCTCTTTGTGTCATAAATCTTGTTGAGAACTTTTTTTTATCCTGAATAAATTTATATTTCTTTAATATTGATCAGAGTTGATTTTTGAAGATACACCCTTCATTAATTCCTATGTAAATGGTTTGGTTGTGGACATTTTTACTTTTAGCTTTCATTCCAGAGTTTAACAGCAAGATTCCTACAACCTCCATTCTTATAAGTCCTTTATTTTATGCTGAGTACTTCCAAAGTGATTTGACACATCTTCAGTGCTCTGTGACATAAAAACACACACATTGTTAATCATTTTATCAGAACACATTAGAAGAAGAAAAACACTTTATTAAAGAATTAAGAGTGGCAGGTCACCGATGATGAGTTATGGACTAAATTATCAATCTCATGACATTAAAAATAAAATAAATAAAACTAAAATAATCTTCTATCAGTATTGCAGGAGATCTCTCACTTTCCTAATAGAGAACAACTCAAGATTAGTATCTCCTCTCCATAACTTTTTTAGGTTTATTTATTTGTTACAGTTTTGGGGCACAGGTTAGCCTTGTGAGTTAAGGCATTGGTCTTAATTTCGGATGGTTAACCTAGAGTGGCATGTTTGATTCTCACCTGGGAACTTGGAATTTATTTAGTGAAGAACCCATTGAATAAAATCCTTAGTCCCACTCTGTCTAAATAAGGGTGGTAACCTGTAGATAACCCATCACATTTGCCTTCGTTGCACAAAGTAACCGTTAATAAATAACATAGCATTGTAAATATCTTCATGTAATCTCACAGAAAGCCCTTCAGGATGCTAGCCCTGACCTACGCACATGCGGTATCAAAGACTTTTATTTTCATCTAGCAAATGTTTATAAAGATGTTAAAGTTGACATTTTATACAAACCATGTTATGTATGCTGAGTATGAGTTCTGATAGACTTCCTGGTATGTGACTGCCTCCTATTTATGTTTCGTGTTTAATTGTAGGCAAGAAGCATGTCAAGAGAAATATTGGCCAAGAGCATGAAGAAAGACACAGTATTACATAAAGATCATAGTAGTGATAATGGACAAGGACGGTGGAAGTCAGCGAGTATATTTAAATAATGTAGTAGACATTAGATCCACATATGTGAAATAGCTCCTGAAAAGGCAACAGAATGATGTAAAAATGTTAGAGCAATGAAGAATTAAATGCAATTTTTTTGGTCTACAGCTCAAAACCCCCCCTGTTGTTGAGAGAAAATGCACAGAAGCTGGTGGAAGTCATTTTGAATAAAAATAATATTTGGAATTGAAAATACTATTTTTAAATAAATAAAAAGCTCAAGTTAACTAGGGGCTCAGGTTAACCATGTGAGTTAAAGTGTTGACCCTAATCTCACATGGTAAACCTAGAGTGGCGTGTTCGATTCCCGCCTGGGCAAAGGAATTTATTTGGTGGCGGAATTCATTAAATAACATCCTAAAATCCCACCTTGGCTAGAAAAGGGTGGTAACCTGTAGATAACCTGTCCAAATTAGCCTTAGTTGCAAAAAGTGGACTTTAATTAATAATTTTTTTAAGTTAACTATATTGAGTTGAGGTGGTTGTGCTTAAAACAGCCCAAAAACCTAGACTCATGGATTTGATTTCCATCTAGGCAATAGAAATTTTGTGGACTCGCTAAGTAAAATCATTAGTTCCATCCTGGTTATAAAATTGTGCTAACTTATGAAATAAGAGGGCTGAGAAGTGAATGGTTTATCTGAAGAAAGCGACTATTGAACAACAAGAAGGAAAATGAAAATAGAATTTCGACCACCTTGGCACAAATAACTCCCCCGAGTTCGGTGCCTATTTACTATTAAAAAAAAAAAAAAATAACTTATGAAATACAAGAAAGTTGTGAGTTGTGTGTTATGATTTTTCTATGTATAACCTTGGACAAAGAAGTTTTATGATCAATATATTTTAAAACATAACAAATATTTTCAGGGTTTGTTTTATTAATCTTTTTATTATAATGGATAAATTTTATTTTAAGTGCAAGTTGTTTTTGTTTTTTTGGCTACACAAATTATATATGATGGGGGCCTATTTATGAAGATATTTGAGTTTTATTGAAATTATGTGTGTATATATAATTTATTTTTTTTTCGGCTGAACTCGATTTAGATGGGCAATACCCAAAATATAAATATAAATAAATAATTAATTTATTTTAATTATTTATTCAAGCGTGCATAAGTGTTTTTTATGCCCTAGAGCAGGGGTCTCCAAACTTTCCAGCCTTAGGGCCATACTGATTACTCCAGTAAGTTCCGTGGGCCAAAACCATATTATCATTGTTGTCAGTCCACTGATGAAAAAAAAAGTCCGAAAAAGTACGCAACGTTTAAAAAAGGCTGCAAATCGGACTGAAGTCCGCAAAACGGCAGCAAATATATAGTAATATGTATAAAATGTTAGTTCATATCAATAATTTGTTAGTTATTATGTACTGAAGTTAAATTTTCTGCATATTACACATGTCTTTACTCATAACAATTCTGTGTTCCTTTTCCAACTTATCACTAAAACAATAACAATAAGCCTACAACAATGTTATGACCATATCAATGTAGATGTCATATTAATAATTATTCAACATAAAATTAGAATACTTCAGTAAACTAAATTTAATTTGCTATAAAAAAAATATGTTCTCTAAAAGGAGTTTTCAAATTCTGCTAGCTCTCCGCGGGCCGGACAAAATCAGTCCGCGGGCCGGATGTGGCCCTCGGGCCGTAGTTTGGAGACCCCTGCCCTAGAGCACTGAAGATGGGAGAGGTTATCCCCAGAAAACTGTTGATGTAATAATGAACTTATAAGTGTGGTGCTGCTTAACTTTACTTTTTCACATCTTACCACTGAATCCCCCAAAAAGGATATATATTTTATTCATTTCTTTTTCAGGTGCAATGGTGAGAGGAAGATTATAATTCATGCGTACAATCCACCTTCGCCGTTTAAAAGACCCGAGTCAAAGCCCAGAAGCCCCCGGGTGCCGAGGATTGAAGATATTGAGATATTTCAAGAATCGCAGCTGAGAATCACGTCGAGGAAAAAGGAGGACTCGTCATGCCCGGAGTACACCAACCCCAAGGACAATGATGCCAACAATGTCAAGAAGTCATACACGGTATCAATAGCTTTTCATCATTTATTGCTCATATATATATATATATATATATATATATATATATATATATATATATATATACATATATGTGTGTGTGTGTGTGTGTGTGTGTGTGTGTGTGCGTGTGTGTGCGGGAGCCCATGGCCCCCGGGTTAAAGTTTGGGTACAACTACCACTACCTTCAGTAAACTGAATTTAAAAATAGATGTAAGTTTGATCCCCACAAAGTAGAATGTTAGTTCACAAGATCGCTACCAGCTCAGTCAAGTGTCGCAGTGCTTATGGATTAGCGAAAGTCTAGCAAGTATTTACATCTTAAGATTGTGACTCTCATAGATCCTGTCGTTAGGCAAGCTAATACGAAGTGATCAGACGCACTGGCCATTCGAATATAATGAAGAAAGTCGGTCTAGTCTACAGAATGTATTATATAAGTAGGCATTTTATTCAATAATACATAAAGAAATTAAATGACACAATATTAATACGTTTTTCATCTATCTATATATGTAAAAACGAATGTTTGCCTGTATGTCCTTTATAGAATCGGAAACGGTTGAACCGAATTTTATGAAACATGGTGCGTATATTACTACTAACACAGGTTAGGTTTTTGGCTATATTAATATTCTCTGAGACGAACAGGAGTGAGGGTTATAAGTGAGGTCTAAAATTAAAAACAGCGATATTTCGTTTCCTATTGGTTTTTCGGCAAATATGGACATAACAATAGTTGTTTATTCTGTTATTTAGAGTAACTTTTGTCATATACACTTTTGTCGTATACTGAAGTATGAATGAGTTATACGCTAAAAACTATAGTTGGAGTCAACAATTTTAGTTCACAAAAGACTCAACCGAACTAAACGAAACTTCGTATGTGATTTGGTATTAACACCTCCCTGATTATAAGCTATATTAGAATTTTGAGGTAATAACAGGAGTGGGGGTTATAAGGGAGGTCTGAAATATAAAATTGCTATTTATTGTAACCTATCTATTTTTCGGCAAACGTGCATATAACAAAAGTTGTTTGTTTTGTTATTTAAAGTAACTTTTGTTAAATGCACTTTTGCCGTATAACGAAGTATAAATGAGGTATACACAAAAAACTATAGAAGGGGTCAACAATGTTATAAGACATGAAAGACTAAATCCAAATCATCGAAACTCTGTATTTTTGACTATATGCTATATTAACATTTTTATACGACTAGATGTATTATATATTATAATATACAATTATACAACTAGACATGTACAAATATGTTATAATCACTTTTGCCCCACCCCTCTCGACCTCACATTGGCTTATATTTACATGGGATTTGATGCTTATACTTTTAGTAATGTAGAGATTTTCTCAGAAATGTGAATTTTTTTTAAGTTTCATAAATATATAATTTAAAAGAATGATAGCTGGAGAGGAACACCCAGTTATTTCTGAAATTTATTAACTCTGTACCATTAATATATGTTATACTTTAATGAACATGCTATGTGCCATTAAGAATAAACAGGTCACTTTCCAAACGTTCAAAAGAGTATTTTTAATAGTGGTTATTACGTATATAAAACAGCTGCCATCCTAGTGGTGCTTTGAACCACTTTTGAGGAAATGAACGTTTATTCATAGATGGTTCGGAATGCAGATTTCTTTCTATGATTATGAATAATATGGTTAATACAATAATCTATGATTATGTTATATATAAAAAAAGATACAGACACAGGAAAAGGGTAATATAAAAATATTGTGTATAGTTTAGAATTAAGTACATACCAAGTACTTATATTATTAACCCTTAATTGGCCAGGAACTCAAAAAATTACTTGAAATGAAAATGTTTCTTAAAAACACATTATTTGCGTTCCTAATAAATAGAATATATAAGGTTTTACTTATTTTTTTTTTCTGAACAATAATATTACATGGTGTCTTTAAGTACACCTTGGCCAGTTACCCTAAAACCTTAGTGGTGTCTTTAAGTACACTCTGGCCAATCACCGTAAATCAATGGTGGTGTCTGTAAGTTATGTTAATAAACTGAAATAGTTTCTAAAAATGTAATTAAATAATTTATTATGTAATAAAAGAAACGTGTTGTAAATAAAAAATAAGTACATTGTAAACAAAATATAAATCCGTCAAAAATATCATTAAACCTTCCATTCATTCAAGAAAACAGGGCCTATTACGGGTGTTTCACATTACATTTTCAGCATAAAACAACCGTTTGATTTTGGTGACAGAGTCTGCACTTTCCTTTTGTAGTGAATACTTGTCAATGGTGCATCCCATCAAGTCTTGCTGCATCGGCTATAAGAGCTGCAACAGTTCTTGGCTGCAATTGGTGGTGTCTAGCCCTTTTAGCTCGCCGGTCCAGCAGAATATCCTCTGCAATGTGTATTCGAAATTGTTTTAAAGTCATTTTTTTTTTTTTTAGGGTGTTCCTTTTGTGCAATAGCAATACGTTATTAACCACCAAATCCAATTATTAGCTGAAAATGTTCATATAATATTTGTGGGAGCGGTAACCTGTTCTATAAAGGGCAACGAACATGTCACTAAGGTCAACACTTTGTTGTCATACCATTTTATAATGCTGATACACTTTTTGTTATCAACGTATTCTTCACAACATCCTCTTCCCTCTTTCACCCTCAATATTGAAATGTTCCAATACTTCATTCATTTCAATTTGAGAATTTCCTTCATCCATTTTCCTTATCCGTGGGCATTTTCTCCTTCATTGTCGCTTTCTTCTTCATCAGAGGTGATACTAAATTTTGGTAGCAAAGAGAAAAATCGTTTCACCTCGACTTTTATACGTGTCTGTTAATTAAAATGGTAAAAGTAAGAAATAATATGAAATCATGCCCCATGGGCGAATTTGTTGGTATTTGGCCAGGGTGAACTTAAGTACACCATCATTAAAATCCATGCTAAAACTCTACTTCTCTCCTTAATGGAAAATGAAACACATAGGAACTTAAATACAATCCTTTACAACTAATTCACCCATTTTGGTTCATATTTAAATCGAATAGCGTATATTTTAATGAATTAGAAACTTCGCTGGCAACTAGTGTGAAGTAGGGTGGTAAACAATGATGATTTTCTTCAGTATATTGCTAGTAATTAGCTCCAATAACAATGAATGGACTTTTTCGCATATGTCCATGCTTGGGAGGTTACAGGGGTGTGGACTGTGGCCCAAAAGGGGTAAGAATAGAAGCAGTTGCTCTCTGGGAGTGTTAAATATGAACGGTGTCTTTAAAGACACCTTGGCCAGTTAAGGGTTAACATATCCCCAGCATGACGGGTACTCGGCTGTAAATGCTAAGCATTGAGACGGGAAAATGTAAAAATATTGTACAATGTAAAGCTCAAAAAAAGAAATACCATCATCATTCACTCAAATGATTTCCTGGGCGAAGCCGGGTACCTTAGCTAGTAGAAAATAAAAATATTTGAACCTATCACGTTATTTCAACACTTAATGGAATTAAATACATTTGATTTCAGGTGCCGTGCTTGGTGATTAACTGAGGGGAGGGCCCAGTCCTCCGAGCTGTGAGGAGGGCTTTGGGCTTTGCTGATATACTTGACAACCTCAACGCATTACAGTTCGAAGATGTGAGCAGAACGCCAACTACGTCTCCTGCCACTTCTTCTACAGATATTAGATCTACACTTTCTTATTTTCAGTCAGGAATATAAAAAAAAACTCTGCTATGAAGAAGGAATAGGATAAGTATCCAGGTAGAAGAATGTTCCCATAATGTCTGGGAGAATAATGCTGCAAGACATGAGGAAGTTCAGTGTAGAGTACTGTGAAATATCAAGTTTTAAGTGGTATAAAGTAAAGCGAATGATTTTTTTTTTTTTTTCAAAGGAGTGAATTGTGTTTATAATATTGGGAAGATCTGTTTAAGGATTGATGAAATCGGAAGAGGTAAAGAAGTTTTGTACAAAAGTCAGTCATATAGTCAAATCAGATGCATCATTGCGCAAATTATCATGCATACGTTTTTAACTTCCTTCCCACAGCTAATCTTGATCAATCACAGGCAGTGTCATTTCATCTATAGGAGTGTAAAGGAAGTCTTGCAGCCTCCTGTGCAGCATGGAGCAATAAATGTTGAACGAATGCAGGTAACACCAGATACTGGATCAGATCTAAAACAGAACTAATTGTCATTAATCCTTGCAGTATTTAAGTAGTGGGAGAAAGTAGAAAGAGGAAGTGGGAAGAAGACAAAAAGGTGGACCAGGAAACAAATAAACAAAACCCAAAGAGAACAGAAGGAGACCCAGTGAAAACTGGGATGAAAAGTTCAAGATTACGTACATAATAACAGTGCAATTTGGCAGCTAAGGTGCAAATAAAGATTTTTTTATTTATTAGTGGCTCAGGTTAGCCATGTGAGTTGAGACGGTTTTCATTAACTCGGCAAACTTAGAGTCGTGGGTTTGATTCCCACCAAGGGAATAGGAATTTATTTAGTAACAAACTTATTAAATAAAATCCTTAGTTCTCCCTCGGCAGAAAAGGGTGGAAACCTGTAGATAACTTATCCAGATTAGCCATAGTAGTTTAAAGTGGACGTCAATAAATAATATGCTTATTGGACAAGTTGCAGAATAAATGGAAACCGAGGTTAATTTGAATTAAAAATCTGTTTCCTGGAGATATTTATTCATATATATTAGGGAAATAGAGGCATTTTGTTTTTAATCACAGATGCTTTGGATGAATGCAGTTTGTTTCCAAATGTATTTTATTAATGGAAGAAAGTGAGACGTAAAGATGGAATCATTGTATAAGAACCCAATAACACGTGGTATCAACACTCATTCAAAATAAAAGTGTAGCCATGACAGACCATGAATCTTGGCTTTTCCAATTTTATCTCCTGTGAGGTAGATATCAATGAAATAATGCGGTACCAAATATTTGTATATAATTTGCCTAATATTGAAAACTATGATATAGCCATGTACAATATACTACTTTAAGGTGCATATATATGTCCATAGGGATACCCTTTATGATATAAAGCCTAATGACTTCCAGGCAGTTACATAGCAGTAGGATTTGAATGTTCTGGAAACATTGTTACCATTTCAATGTTGCCAATCCTTTAATGAGGTATCTTTCTATGCTCATCAATGAGAACATCTTTGACTCATTAGTGATTAAATGTATAATGACTCTAGGGAAATAAGTTGATTACAACCTATTATTGTTCTCATTCATTTTAGCAGATTTCTCAGCTATTGATTTCATACTCATAACACGATTTTTGAAAAAAAATCCTCAAATGTCCATGATCACAACTCGTAGTTGACAAAAATGAGCTCCTTTCAAAATTATATATATATATATATATATATATATATATATATATATATATATATATATCTACTAGTGTGTTTTATCTCTAGCAGTAGCAATTTTTGTTTGAAAATTATCAAACTCTGTATATAAATGTTTCATGCCAAATTAAAGATCAAGTTTGTTAATGACTGAAATATGGCCCGTGGGAGGAGGGTGTTGTTTAGACAGAGTTTTGAACACTTTTATAGAAGCAATCTTATTACTCATTTAATTTTCTATACATTATTCTGTATCTTGAATGTTAGCAGAGATATTTGTATTTTTTAATTTTCTGCCTTCAGTAAACCCCCACTCCAAGTCATGCCAGAATAGTAATACTCTGTTATATCATGAGTGGCTTTAATACTGAATATTGTTTTCAGGAGACCTTTATTATGCGAGATGCATGCAAATTCGTTGGGTTATTTTGCAACTACCTTCAGAAATTAAGATTACTGAAGATAATTAAGAAGACTGAAATATATCAGAATATAACATCTTAATTTTATTGAAAACTATTTACTATATCTAGTACTGTAATTTATAATGGATCAGAATAAATTTTATCTCAATCAATCAAATTTTAGTAGTCCAAGAACTTAAGAAGGGGGAGGGGTCACCATAACATTTGCATTAATCTCATTAAATAAAGGTCTCTTGAAAACAATTTATGGCATTTAAGTTTTAAATAATGTGCTTTATTACATAACAGAGTATTCTTTATTTAACATGAGTAGAACTGGGGGTTAAGTGAAGGCTGAGAACTGAAAAATGCAAATATCTCGATTAATATTCAAGATAGAGAATAAATTTATATAGCAATAATTATAGTAAATTTAATTTACAATAAGATTTGTTCTATACATTGTTTTGATCCGACGCATAGTAACGGAGATATTTTGAGTTTTCGAAAATCCACCCATTAAACCCCCCTCCCACTGGTCAAAAATTAAATATCGAGTTTGGTAACGCTCAAACAAAAATTGCGATCACCGACTGCGAGCATCGCAGACGAACATATATATAAAATTCTGACCGGACCTAATTTCCGTTGTCTCCTGGGTAGGATCAATGGACATTTGGGAAATCTGCTATAAATTGAAGGGCAGAGGCTATTTTTTTAATTAATTGACATAGATCATGCATGGACAAAACATTATTAATTTATATTTACTGAAACATGATCAAGAATATCTTAGCAAAGTATTACATTCCTTTTTGGTGGAATAAAGCAGAAGAATGTAGGTGACAACAGATAATGCACTGCGAAGTACCAGCTGAGCAGGTAGCTGGAATGGGCAAGGGAAGGTGGCTCTAAGCTCCGGAGGGGCCAACATCCAGGAATAATTCCTCATTTCCTCCTGGCATCAAGTCTTGCAACTAGTAGCAGTGCTCTCACACCGAGATAGAAAGAGATTGGTAGGTGGCCGCTATAGCGGTCCTTTTCTTGTAAAGGGTAGGCAAATCAGCTATTGAGGTTGTACTGATGAAATGATTTAGAATGTTTTCCCTACTATCTGGGCTTTTTTGCCTCAATGATCAAATATGGCCTAAATAGCGAGTGCAAGCCACATTCTATAATTGTGCTTCTCGAAAAATATTATGCCAAAAAAATGGACATGTCTCTAATCCCCCACTCAGATCTACTAATGAAATAATATATATTTTATCAATAAAAGTTTTTATAAATTTCAAAAGAGGTCAGATTTATAAAAATGACCACTTTTTATTTTTGTGAAACATATTAAAACTATGCTTTTAATAGTTATTTTTTGTGTTTTCTAATAGTTATTTATATAACATTCATTAATGGCAACTTTGTACATATATTTTTTTTTATACATGAATGACTGATAGTTTTTAATTATTATTCATGGTATATGTTTTTTGTTTTTGTTTTTTTATGCTGAAAGGATTTTAAGATAATATAGTTTCAGTAAAATTTATTTGAAAAGAGGCTGTGATGTTAGATGGAAGGTAGAAGAGGTGTTTAAAACGATAAAGATTTAGCTTCTAGAACGGATTAGAGTTGTATTGTTCAAAGAAAAAGTGATGTTTAATGTAAAGTTGAAAGTAGATTAAGGGATGAGCCAATGGTATATCACCTGTAAGCGATTATTAATTTGTTGTATATAAACACACATACTTCTTAAATGTTTTGTTATCAAATCTTCCCTACATGTTTCAAGTGCCTTTGGCCTCTCCAGGGGATGTGTCACTTTAGAACATCTTCCTTAGGCTTTACAGCCGACACAGAACTGTTCTTTGTCCATTGCCGAATTCTTTGTAAGCTTTTGGTTACTGGATTGTTCAAGATATTGACCTATTGTTTTGATATTAATTAATTTGGGGTGTGAACTCTTCTGGCATGATTCCTCATGAAAAGATATTCAAGTACTGATCTATCTTCATCAAATCTAATAATCTAACTTTGGACAATTTCTTTTAGCCCATTGATTTGTCTTGTTGAAATTCATCTATTCTTCGGCATATGTTCTTCTTTACTTTCCACTATTGTGTTTCTTCTCAACAAATTTTTTGACTACAAAATAAAATGTATCTCGTTGTGAAGATTTATTATGGTCAAGTGAGATTTCTTTTTCAGTACTGTCAATATTCATTGAATGCTTTGTTGGTCTCTTTCGAAGCGGCTGTTACGAGTGTCTAACATTTGTTCACTGTCCTGGCTTTTGATCTGTAAACTTTACAGTTTTTACTGTGTCTCATATAAAAGAAGACGGGCAGAATATGAAACAGCCATTGGCCAATCAGCTTTCACTGTGAACTGAACAGTAGTTAACAATTTGAGCCCTTGAGGAGGGAGTCTCAGAGGCGTGGAACGTGTAGGAAACCATATTAAGCACTGTTATATTTATAATATGTATATATTTAGATATCAATATTAAGTCTTTAAAACAGTGTTAAGAATAAAAGTGTACAGAACTCTTGTACCATCCTTAACTATTTTTACACAATAGCACAGATCTATTATTCATTTTGACCGAATAATATTAATCTGAGTTACTAAAAGCTATTCATAAACATTACTTTTCAACTCTTTAAAAGGGATACTTATTTTTTCTTGTTTATCTAAAGTAAAAATTCCGGTCCGTGTTGCCATTGGCTAATTGAATTCTGACTGATATTGTTAAGGTATATTTGCTGGCCTTTAATATTTGTAGTCTATTTAAAAAAAAATCATCTTAAAGTTTATTGGTGTCACATACTAGCATAAGTATAGATATTTATGTGGTGTATCTTTTTTCTATTATAATTAATTAAGTAGTTTTAATTAAATGGATGATATTCTTAAAAAATATATCATAATTTTGTTATAAAAGACAAATTTGTCAAAGAAGTGAAAAATATATGAGAAAGGTATATGCTTGCTAAATACCATGTAAATAATTATTTTTAAAGAATGAAGTAAAGTAGGCCTAAGAGATGGAAAATTTATAATATTATGTAACACAATGTAAACTATTTTTTTTCCAATTGACCGTCCTATGTATGCTATTTAATTTGTATGTAACTATTTATATTTTAACGTGATTACATTCATTCACAGTCATTATTGCAGAGAGAATAATAAGAAATTGTTTTTTGGGGGGGGGGTTGAAATATGGGCTACAATTATTGTATTAAACAGTATACAAGTAACCACAACAAATTTTTATTACTCCACAAGGTCTTTCAGATAACCATCGGGTAATCAACATAAGAACAAACAGTATTATCTTGATAAATCCATGTTGAGGCATGGATGATTTCAAGAAATGAAGGGCGTAGTCTTCCTGCTTTAAATTTTTATTTTTAGCAACCAGTTTCACCACATCAGTGGCATCTTCAGGTATTTAATAAAAAAACCAATAGAAAAATAAAAAATGATGGAAACTAGAATTATAAGAATATTGCTAGAGAACAGGCAATAAATTAGCTAAGACAACAATGTAAATTTACAAATTATGTCAACTCAAATAAAATGTCAGTATATTAATACGCCCACATGAGCTACCTTTCGGTTAATTTATTTTCCTTTCAGCAGATTTGCCTTAACTGAAATCAGCTATTGAAGTCGTACTCGATTTTTGAAAATTTTTCTCAAATGTCCATCGATCCTACGAGTGGGAGGGGGGGAGGGGGTTGTTACTATATGTCGGATCAAAAAGTTGCATAGAACTAATCTCATTGCAAATTAAATGATTTATATATATTGTTCTATACATATTTTCTGAATCATGAATATTAACCGAGATATTTGGATTTTATAGTTTTCCGCTCTCAGTAAACCCCGACTCCTACTCATGTTATACTAATAATAAGCTGTTATATTTTGAACCACGTTATTACAAGGTTAAATACGGAATATTCTTTTCATTGAACTTTTACTTTGTGAGTTATATGCAAATACTTTCTGTTGATCCCACTTCTTTTGTTCTTGGATTAATAAAATTTAAGTAATTGAGACGGACTTTTCTTATATTAAAGACCTGAAGATGTCACTCATGTGTTAAAACTAATAGTTAAAAATAAAGGATAATGCTGGAAGACTACACCTTTCTTGTTCTATAAATATACATCCTTAAGCCCAATTGTGGTCTCAGCTAAGTAATAGCACAGAGATTGTTTGTCACAGATGGAAAGACACTAGTTGCAGCTAATAGAGGTGGCAGAGGTATAAGGAGGATGAAACCTGGCTTTCATTATATATATAGTATTTATAGGCTACACTTGGTAATTAGTTTCATTCGAAACAGAACAAGGGAATAACTTAGAGGGTCACGAGGACATGCAGTGCAATATCCAGCATAAGTACACTGACTACAACTTTATTTAATCTACCCTCCAGTCTTGACCTAGTGACGTGTTGTGAGAATTTAGACAAGGAAGATATATATATATATATATATATATTATATATATATATATATATATATATATATATATATATATATATATATATATATATATATATTAAAATATAAATATTTTAACAATCCTTTTTTTAGTAAATTCAAACGAATGTGATCACTAGTTTGCGTAGTTGTCAATGGCAATGCGGGGATTATAGGCCTTTGGGAGTCATAAAAACATGTTGGGAAGGTTTTGTTTTCTTAACCTTCAACTACTACCATGTTTTAAAGTTACATAAGTACTACCATGGGTCTCTTATGACCCACACGAAAAAAGTTTAAATAAATGTTTTTAATATAATTTTTTAATGGAATACAAAGCAATGTGACACATTTTAAAAAACAAATACAATAAAAATAACTTGTTTTTACACTTTCCAAAAAAAAAAAAAATTTGAATTGGAAAAAAAGTGCAAGAAAAATCCAAGTCTTCAAATAGTATAGAAATCAATATGTAAAAATGAATATTAAGTGGGTCATCTTTCTTCGATAAGAAATATGATAAATATTTAAGCGTGTTCTGCTCATTCTAAAACAGAATGTAATTCAATATCTTAAATAATAAAGAAACTGTGAGGGGTTCTCTGCTACACTAACAAATAAATTAAAATTTTATCTTCTCAGTTCCGATGGAGACATTTAGATTCAGAGTGATTCTTGGAACCTGTGTTATTACATTTATAGCATATTGTTGAATGTTTCTGGTCAGACTTTTTGCACAATTCATCCTCATTTAGCTGTATTTCTGAATCTGTATCATGATCAGAACGAATGGACTGATTGTCACTGTAATTACTCATTAGATCCTCATTATCATCAGACACAGGATTCTGATTTCCATCATCTTCGTTCATATATGCCCACCAATCCTTATAATGTCTGCCATCCACAATAAAACTCTCATCAGTCACTATGGATATTTTAACCCTAGAACTACCAAGGGGGGGGCTCCTTGAGCCCACAACTTTTCGTTTTTGTTCCCTATCACCCAATTTTAATGGGATATTTTTGATATTTTATGTATTCCTCAGAAAAACATCCTAGAGTGAGGGTATAACAATAAAATTAAATAAAAAAATTTCTATGTTGAGAAAACATTTTTTTTTTGACGTATGGGCTCGAGGAGCCCCCCCCCCCTTGGTAATGCAAGGGGTAGTTATACACTTAAGTACCAAGGGGGGGGGGCTCCTCGAGCCCACTGATATTTAATACTACTTTTAACTAGTAATTCAAGTGTTATTAATTATATTGCTCAAATAATAATTACTTTGATGTAATTTTAACATACACAAACCTTCTCAAGTTTTTTTTTTCTCCAAAAAAATATATATATATTCTCCCCATATAATTTTTTTTCATATAAAAATATATTACTGAGATGGTTATAATTATTGCTCCTGATAGGTACTTTTTTAGAAAAGAGAAGATTTTCTAGGTTGTTCCCAACTAGGGTTAGTCCATGCTGCTTACTGGATAAACACTCGGGAAAAAAATTATTGTGCAAAAGCACCGATAATTGCATTACGAATCTGATAATTATATTTTCTTAAATTATTATTCTATTATAATGTTATAATAACTTAGATATAGATAACTTTTTAATCTAACAATGTTTAGATATGTTCCTCCAGTAGAATAAAATTACATTTAATTTAAAGTCATCCTTTTTTCCCCATCCGAACTTTTTTTTTTAATTTATTTTTATTTTTGTATTTAATTTTTTTTTCACAGGTGTCATAAGAAACGTTCATTAAACATAATCCACTAGAAATAAAAATTTTAAAAAAATTATAGAACCAAAATAAAAGGTTCTTAAGGTTGTGGGCTCGAGAAGCCCCCCCCCCTTGGTAATCCATGCGACCTGGGAGAGGTCGGTAATACTAGGGTTAAACAACATTTTAATAACGTAATTACTAGCTCGAGTCAAAAATGACCCGAAAATGTTAATTATACAGACACAGGTAATCGTTACTAAGGGCAGAATACATGGTACCTGCTGGCGCTGCCTAGCAACAAACCAGAGAAACCCTCATTTTTATTTTATGCTCCTGTCGTTTTTGACCCATGGTAGTAGTTAAAGGTTAAGAGCTGTATCATATAAAGGTTGTGTAATACAAATTAATATTCTCTCTATCAGTTCTCATGCCATTTAAATTATTATAGTCTCGTAATTTTTATTTTTTATTGATCAACAACAGATTATGCCAAATTACACGATTAAAATTATTTTATAAAAACAATTTATGAAAATACTCATTTTAATTTCCGACAACTCCTATGCTCACTCATTGAATAAAGGAAACGATTTTAAAAAGTCTGCAAATGTATAAGTCATTATATTTTTAAAATAAAATTAGTTTATATTATTGACAATGTGTTTCCACTATAGACTTATAATAATTGGAGTATGTGCTCATTTTAATAAATATATTTATGGATTAATAAATGTTTCTAGTTAAATGTGTGATATTAAGTGTAAATATTAATATTATGTATTTGTTAGGTGTTTCTATTTTAAATATGCTCAAGCCTGTAAATAGAAGTTTTTCTCTGTTCTCGATGTAAAAGCTCTTTTCGAATAAATAGAATGGAACTTTATGATTAATATATTTCACTCTATGTTAAATATAAGCGAATAAAAGCAAGCTATTGTCGTTTTGTAGATGAAAGCATGAAAAAAAAATAAACTTTCTGTAAATGCTATCTTGAACTCTTTGCCTCTTTTAATAAATAAGACTACCTTTATTTTAAATTGTACTTGTTTCATATCCTTCATAAATAAGTTGTTTAGTGTTTGAACAATTTAAAGGATGCCATTGAATACCTCATCTTGATCCTAAGGCTATGCCTTGTAGTTGCGACCATTGTGTTCTGTCGGAAGCTGCTCTTTCCATATTACTATTTCTCATCTCTGGGAAGGAAGCAGGCCCTCACCATAGACACAGAAGCGCTGTAGTCCATACTTAGGTCTGATTTGATGAACAAATCAGTGGAACCGTGAATAATTTACAACTATGCAATGATACTGGGGATTCAGCCACCATCTATGGAAGAGCGAGGGCTATGTTGACTATCGTCAACACCAGCACTGAACATGTGTTTGTTGTTGCTAACATAGTGGATGAGGTTATCATCGGTTCAGATTTCATAATAGCTCGGTTCAGATTTCATAATAGCTCACGGTATTAGTTTGCACATAGGTAAGCAAATAACGATCTAGTTGGAAGGAAATGGTTCTCTACCTTGGACTTGCAATGCGGCTACGGGCAAGTAGAGATAGCAGATAAGGACAATGAGAAAACTGCCTTTAGAGCAAGCAATGGTTTATGGCAGTTCAAGGTGATGCCATTTGGGCTCTGCAACGCCCCAGCTACTTTTGAGCGTTTAATGGAACGTGTGCTAAAGGGTCTCAATTGGAAGACATGCTTGGTGTATCTAGATGATGGAGTCGTTATGGCGAAGACTTTTGACGAACATATCAATAACCTGGATTAAGTGTTTAAGCACATAACAGCTGCTAGACTAAAATTAAACATAAACAAATGAGCTTTGTTTCAAAAGGAGGACAAATACTTAGGGTATCAGGTAACAGCAGATGGCATCTCAACTGGTGAGGACGAAATACGGGTAGCTTCGTCCACAAAATCTTCATGAGCTGCGTAGCTTCCTGGGGCTTTGCACATACTAAAGGAGATTCGTGCCAAACTTTGATGAGGTATCTGGCAGCTTGCACGAGGTAGCCAAAATGTTGCGACCATACCACTGGAGTGAGAAAGACGCGTTCCTGAGGGTGAAGGAACTTTTGTGCATAGCATCAATCCTCGCCTATCCAATTGCTGACCAGAAATTAATAGTAGACATGGACGCGTTGGCTATGGGATAGGAGTGCTTTCTCAGGTAGTCGATGGAACAGAAAAGTCATTGGCTACTACAGCAGGATGCTCTCCAAGCCCGAAAGAGACTATTGCAGTTACTCGACGGGAGGTTCTGACAGTATTGGAGGGCGTCAAGCATTACCACAAATACTTGTATGGCCAATACTTCACCTTAAGTACAGACCACTCCGCACTACGTTGGTTGCTGCAGTTCAAGAACCTATAAGGGTAGCTTGCACGATGGATTGAACTTCTGCAGAGCTATGACTTCAGCATCGAGTATCGAAAAGGGGGGAAACACAATAATGCCGATGCCCTTTCAAGACGGCCATGCAACGAAGAATGCAAGCATTGTACTAGAGCCGAGAAAGAGGAATGCGTTATTGATGTGCGACTTACCCGTATTGGCTCAGACGAGGACTGGTCAAAGACACAGAAAGATGACCCTATTCTGGCGAAGATTGTATCGGCTAAGGAGTAGAACACAAGACCGACCTGTAATGAGCAGAAAGCCCACTTGTAAAAGCATACTTGGTCCAGTGGAATAGCCTAAAATTGATAGATAACTGCTTATATCGATCTTGGGAAAGTACAGATGGCAAAACCACAACTGGCCTAATTTTCGTGTCAACTTCCAAGATAAATGAGACAATGAAGCAGTTCCATAACAGTCCGAAGTGTATGACATTCTAAACCAGGAGTCCAAAACGGTTGCGTTTGTAAATAATTATATGTGCCGATACGGGGTCCCAATTGAATTTCATTCTGACCAGGGTCGAAATTTTGAATCGGCCTTATTCAAAGAGATGTTTGCCTTATATGCCAAAAAAAAACGAAATCGAACCGCTTCATCCACAGTCTGATGGCATGGTTGAAAGATTAAATTGAACACTAAAGGAATATCTCAAAAAAAGTGGTTAGTACACACCAAACGGATTGGGATGAGCATATAACCAAATTTCTATTGGTATACCGGTCAGCCGTCTACGATTCCACCTCACGTTCTCACACGAAAATCCTATTTGGAGCAGAATTAAAACTGCAAGCGAATTTGGAATTTCGTGTCAAACCAGGACACCCTCCAGGCACAAGAAGGCCTGCACGAGCTTCACGCGTTTGTCCGCAACCGTATTGAAATCGCCAGTGATAAGATGAAAGCCAGGTATGATCGAGCAGCAAATATAGATCGAGAAAGGTCCTACTATTTAACCCACAACGCAAGAAAGGATCTCCATTTTCGCAATTCACCACGTCTACCCATAATGGACAGCATTCATGGAAACTTGCAGAACCTTCCCATATAAAAATAACAAAAATACATTTTTTTGGAAGTCGGTGATCAGGCATTGATAGCAGTTTTACTCAGAAATTAATAATTTTCTTAAATATAACTACATTTAAGTGAGCTCGGCCAGTTTGCAAACGGACTATGTAATTCGGGGTAATTCTTGGCCAAAATTACAAATACTTTAAGAACCTCAGCTGTACAGATTCTCTGCTCCATAAAGAAGAGTAGATGATGGTACTGAAAACATGTACATAACAACATTTATAGAACATTACATTTGCATTAAGATTGGTTCTATGCAAAATTTCGATCCGACGCATAATAACGGATATATTAAGAATTTTCGGAATTAACCCCCTTTAATCTCGCCCTCTCCCTTGTCCGATTTCAGGCGTTAACGAACTTGATCTTCCTTTTTGTATAAAACGATTACATATCAAGTTTGGTAAAATTGCGACCGCTAGAGCGTTAACAGATCGATGGCCTTTTGATTTCCATTAGCGATATTAAATTTTAAATCACAACTTAATTATGAAATGTTACAAAGATTTCAAATGATAAATTAAAAAATTTAATTTCAGTAAGCTATTAAAATTTGCATTGTTTCAAGTTGTTTTTAAATATTTTATTGAGTTATACTTTCACTATCAATTGAAGGGTAGAGTTGTGTTCCGGAAATTATAAGAAAATAATGATTGATGCTAATAAAAAAATGATTAATTATGATAAATAATGATATAATATGAGGAAAAGTCAATTTGTATTTACTTGAGCCTTATCCACAAATGAAGATATTCCTAAAGAGAAATCACCAATTGAGGAAGTACTCATGATGCGAATATCTAAATATACCTTTAAGTTATCTATCTTCCGTAGGAATTACATCTCCTATGTAGAAAATACAATATATATATATATATATATATATATATAAAAAATTGTAGCAACTGTCTGTGCATTGATTTTGTTTCGAAATTTCGTGATACTTTTTTGCTTCACATGTCATTAAAACAATATCCACAATCTTTGGTTTTGGTGTATGTTTGTAACCTTTTCACTTTGTCACTAAACTACTGAACCGAATTTTATGAAACTTGGTATGTTTATTACTACTCACCTAACTTAGATTATAGGCTATAATAACATTGCCTGGGTCGAACAGAAGTGGGGGTTATAAATTAAAAGCATCCATACCAAGCAGTTTCCTATTGGTTATTCGGCAAATATGCATAGAATAAAAGTTGTTTATTTTGTTATTTAGAGTAACTTTAGTTATATTCACTTTTGTCGTATAACAAAGTATAAACGAGATATACACTAAATAAGTAAAGTGGGAGCTAACAATTTTATTGGGCACCAACGATTGAACAGAACTCAAACAAAATTCGGCATGTGAATTAGCATTAATTCTTCCATGATTATAAGCTATATTAATTTTAGCAGATTTCCCTTAGGGGAAATCAGCTATTGAGGTCGTACTCATGACGCGATTTTCGAAAAATTTCTTCAAATGTCCATCGATCCTACCCAGGAGTTGACGAAAATGAGGTCCTTTCAAAATTTTATATATATATATATATATATATATATATATATATATTTGTCTGTTAACGCTCTAGCGGTCGCAATTTTTGTTTTATCGTTACCAAACTCGGAATTTAATCGTTTTATGTAAAAAGGAAGATCAAGTTCGTTAATGGCTGAAATCGGACCAGTGGGAGGGGGGTTTAGAGGGGGGATTTTCGGAAAATTCAAAATATCTCCGTTATTATGCGTCGGATCTAAAAATTGTATAGAATCAATCTTATTGCACATTAAATTTACTATAAATATTGTTCTATACATTTATTCTGTATCTGGAATATTAACCGAGATATTTGCATTTTTATGAAATTTGGGCCGATACCGGATTTTTGAATTTCCCGCGAAAAGCTAGTTCGGCCCTTTGCCGTAACCGTTCGGCTCTCCTATGCAGATTTCTCTATTGTATAACTTCACGTGGGAAATCTGCTTAGTTTACGCAGCCCCTGCGTGACGGACTTTTTTTAGGTTCTAACGGGATTGGGGGTTTACTGAAGGGCGAAAACTAATATTTATTAGATATATGTCACTAAACTCCTAATCGGCTGAACTGATTTTAATGAATTTTTTTGTATGCGTTTGGGTGACGCTCTGGACGATTTAGATTCAGCCCAGCAGATGGAACAGGAGTGGGGGTTGTAAGCAAGGCCTAAAATTAAAAATAGCGATATTTCGTTTCCTATTGGATTTTCGGCAAGTATGCACATAACAAAAGTGGTTTATTTTGTTATTTAGAATAAATTTTGTTATATTCACTTTTGTCGTATAACAAAGTATAATCGAGATATAATAAAGTAGCTTTTGTTTTAAACATAATATTATTAAATTTAATATCCTAATTGGTTGAAATATCATGCAGGACAACGTCTGTTGGGTCCGCCAGTATATATATATATATAAATTGTCTGTCTGTAGATTGATTTTTTTCTCGAAATGTCACGATTCTTTTTGGTTTCACATGCCATAGACACCATAACTGCATTTTGTTTCTTTCGTGTATGTTTGTTTGTTTGTTTGTTATATTTTCACGCATAAACGGCTGAACCGAATTTTATAAAACTTGGTATGTATATTACTACTAAGCCAACTTAGACTTTAGGCTATATTAATATTCTCTGAGACGAACAGGAGTTTCGTATTGCTTTTTCGGCAAATATGCACATAACAAAAGTTGTTTATTTTGTTATTTAGAGTAACTTTTGTCGTCTACCGAAGTATAAACGAGATATACGCTAAAACCTATAGCGGAAGTGAAAATTTTATTTGGGACAAAAGACCCATCCAAAATAAATAAAACTCGGTATATGTATTAGCACTAACGCTTTCATTATAACAAGCCATACCAACATTTCTAGGGACGGGCAGGAGTGGGGGTTATAAGGGAAGCAAGAAATTAAAAATGGCGATATTTCGTTTCCTATTGGGGTTTCGGCAAATGTGCACATAACAAAAGTGCTTATTTTGTTGTTTAGAGAAACTTTTGTTATATACACTATCGTCGTATACCGAAATATAAAGGCGTTATACGCTAAAAATTATAGCGGGAGTCAACAATTTTATTTGGCACAAAAGACTTCGAACTAAATAAAACTATGTCTGTAGATTGATCTTTTTCTCGAAATGTCACGATTCTTTTTTGTTTCAAGTGTCATAGACACCGTAACTGCATTTTGTGCAGGAGTGGGGGTTATAAGGGTGTCCACAATTTTATTCGCCTCAAAAGACTCAACCGAACTAAACAAAATATGTGTCGATATGTGAATTAGCACTAACTCCTCCATGATAATAAGCTGTACGAACACTTCTAGGGACGAGCAGGATTGGGGGTTGTAAGGGAGGCCTGAAATTACAAATAGCGATATTTCGTTTCGTATTTTTTTTTTTTTTGGAAAATATAAACATAACAAAAGTTGTTTATTTTGTTATTTAGAGTAACTTTTGTCGTATAACAAAGTATAAACGAGATATACACTAAAAACTATATTATTGGGCACTAATTACTGAACCGAACTTAACAAAACTCGGTAGGTGAATCAATTCAAAATCAAAAAATCAATTGAACAACAATTGTAGAGCATCAATAGCTTAACAAGATTGATTCTATAACATTTTTCAGAGACTCACGACGGACTGTTTATATTTTCAGCCTCAGAAAACCCCTACTTTTACCGTCTGATGTTTAAAAAATTCCCCCCAAGGGCTTTTGAGGTAGTACTCGTTTGTGTTTTAACGCTCTAGCGGTCGCAATTTTTGTTTGGTCGTTACCAAAGTAAACGTTTTAGACCAAACGAAAGATCAAGTTCATTAATGGCTGAAATTGGACCAGTGGAAGTGGGGATTTAGAAAAGTTGAAATATCTCTGACATTATAATTCGGATCAAAAATTGTTTAAAACCAGTCTTATTGAAAATGTTATTGTCTATAAAATGTTATAATATATATTTTTCTCTATATTTAATATTAACTGATGTATTTGCATTTTGTAGTTTTCAAAGCCCTCACGTATACTCTTCGGGTTCATATTTCGAAATTTGGTGAGTTGATGTCAGTAATATGTCCAACCAGCACTTAGATCTGCTCAGTTAGCGCAGGTCCTGCGTGGCGGACTTTACTATAAGTAACTGAGTACATCAACTTTTGTTTATATAGGCTTCTGTCTACGAGAGAAATAGGGAATTGATGGTGAGATAAAACGATCAGTATATCAAACCAGCTCGTGTGAAATCTGCTTAGTTTACGCGCTTGATGGACTTTTTTTTTCACTCTTATTACGGCATTTCCAGAGTACACGAATACAGTCATTGGGGCACACTGGAGCGATCCTTCAGTAATGTTGGACATTGGGGGAAAAAATAAAAGTTTTAATTTGGGATTTTGCTTGTATTGTTAGTACCACATAAACCCTTTTCAATTGAGCAGATTGATTTTTAGCCATATTATTGGAATGGTTTATACATAATGCCTGGTAATAATTGCTATGTTAAAAAAAGCCTTGGCTTATTAAATTCGTCGTGAACTCTTATTTCATTTTATAAATTATTGTTGCTTCCAGTACACATTAAGGGTGTTATAACAAATCAAAAACTGGCACAAAAGGTTTTTAAAATTCTCTAATGTTTTTTTTTTTTACATCGAGCTGAAAATAGTTTTATTTAATTGACTTCGCGAATCGCTTGTATTTGCTTGAAAAAATACCACTTGCCATGCTTTTAGGAGTATATTGTCTTATTTACAACGTCGTCAGATCTTGCCTATTCATTAAATATTTTACTTTTAGTGTTAATACTTTCGGTGCGGAAGACGTATTATACCTCCCGCGGACCTTTCCCAACTACGTACGGTGTAAAACGCCTCCTCTACGCATTTGACGCCGCCATTCACGTTCGAAGAAATAGTTAAATACGTGTTTTTCTTTTCTAAATATTTTTAGGACGGCTACCAACAGAGATATCCTGGATAATTTGTTAATTAATTCAGACCCTTTAATATCACATTTGAGGCCAACACTTAACAACGATAGCGATCGCTTAGAAACAATATCTTCGGAAGTAAAATAACTTCTAATTGAAAAAATAAAAACATTTGAAATTTAGAAATGTTAGATATTCTTCCAGCTTACAAATTCTCATTATTAAATTAAATAATACATAGATATTTTTTTTTAAATTTTTATTCTATATATATTTTTGTTTACTATTTTAGTATTGCGTTTGTGAACTTCAATTTATTAAAAAAATTATAAAACATATGTTGATATTATGTGTCTACAAATCACAATTCTCTGCTTAGTAAGCGATACATAATCTGTATGTACACATTTAAAATTCATCCTACTGTTATATCGCATCTGGCAAAATTGCTTAAAAAATTTCTGATCAGGTAGTTCAATAGAGTATTGAATGTGCTTTAAAATGACACCAGAATCAATATTCTAGTACCAGTAGAAACGGAGATATTAATAAATGTCCGGCTTGCCCTATCACTCGCTCCAGTGTGCGGCGCCTTTAATTCAGAAGTGAAAACTAACGAAATTTCTGAAAACGAATAACGTTTTCGGACCATAATAGTTATTATGGAGTCCTATTTAAGCCTTTAATCAATTTGATCTTTATTTTTGCAGAAACTCTTACATCCAGGACGTCCCGTTTATGTGGGCCTAATTTGAAAAATATTTTAAACCGTTAGTGATTTTGCAAACTTTCAAAGGACCTTAGTTGCAGTTCTTATGGAGTCCTTTTAGATGCACCATTTATTAATTCCAAATAAATTAGTTTTGACTATTATGCGTGCGCATAAAAATCGGCGTGCCCCCACTCCACCACATTATTAAAACTACTCAATAAACAAACAAGCACATTATTGCGACAATAACAGGAAAATTGCGACTCTTAGAGCGGTAGCAGACAAGTGTGTTTGTGTGTGTATCAACGGACCTCATTTTGGTCTGCTTCTAGATACGATTTTTCGAAAGACAATTTTTCGAAAACGCCTTATCAGTATGACCTCAACAGCTGATTTCCTTAAGGGGAATCTCCTAATAGCACATGATAACAACATACATCCCCGTAATGCATATACAAAACGATTTTCAGCTCTATTAAGGAATATTCATAAAACAGAATAAAGTATTTAGCTCCTGAAAGGCGGAAGTCAACATTTCGAAATTCATAAGTACTGTAGTTTCAATTCTAAACGAAATATGTTCTTTTTCTTTCTTTTTTTTCCATTGTAATCAATATTAATCGACATAGGATATTTGTCAAGCAGGTTTAATTTGTGAAAAAAAGCTTTGATTTCCTGTAGATATGATAAGTGATAAGGACTGAGGATGGGTATAAAGCCAACAGGTGGAACACCTCTCTGATATAAAGCATTTTCTGATTCAGTGTGATTTGTAGTGATTTTCTTAAGCAGATCAACATGAAAAATCATTTGCTGCTCACATTTCTATCAGTAGTACTCCAGATTACAGGTAAATAGTTGGCTGTTGGCCTATTTGACAGTAGCTACTTATGTACTATTAGCATCCTATAGTTGGCTGTTGGCCTATTTGACAGTAGCTACTTATGGACTATTAGCATCCTATAGTTGGCTGTTGGCCTATTTGACAGTAGCTACTTATGGACTATTAGCATCCTATAGTTGGCTGTTGGCCTATTTGACAGTAGCTACTTATGGACTATTAGCATCCTATAGTTGGCTGTTGGCCTATTTGACAGTAGCTACTTATGTACTATTAGCATCCTATAGTTGGCTGTTGGCCTATTTGACAGTAGCTACCTATAGACTATTAGCATCCTATAGTTGGCTGTTGGCCTATTTGACAGTAGCTACTTATGGACTATTAGCATCCTATAGTTGGCTGTTGGCCTATTTGACAGTAGCTACTTATGGACTATTAGCATCCTATAGTTGGCTGTTGGCCTATTTGACAGTAGCTACTTATGGACTATTAGCATCCTATAGTTGGCTGTTGGCCTATTTGACAGTAGCTACTTATGGACTATTAGCATCCTATAGTTGGCTGTTGGCCTATTTGACAGTAGCTACTTATGGACTATTAGCATCCTATAGTTGGCTGTTGGCCTATTTGACAGTAGCTACTTATGGACTATTAGCATCCTATAGTTGGCTGTTGGCCTATTTGACAGTAGCTACTTATGGACTATTAGCATCCTATAGTTGGCTGTTGGCCTATTTGACAGTAGCTACTTATGGACTATTAGCATCCTATAGTTGGCTGTTGGCCTATTTGACAGTAGCTACTTATGGACTATTAGCATCCTATAGTTGGCTGTTGGCCTATTTGACAGTAGCTACTTATGGACTATTAGCATCCTATAGTTGGCTGTTGGCCTATTTGACAGTAGCTACTTATGGACTATTAGCATCCTATAGTTGGCTGTTGGCCTATTTGACAGTAGCTACTTATGGACTATTAGCATCCTATAGTTGGCTGTTGGCCTATTTGACAGTAGCTACTTATGGACTATTAGCATCCTATAGTTGGCTGTTGGCCTATTTGACAGTAGCTACTTATGGACTATTAGCATCCTATAGTTGGCTGTTGGCCTATTTGACAGTAGCTACTTATGGACTATTAGCATCCTATAGTTGGCTGTTGGCCTATTTGACAGTAGCTACTTATGGACTATTAGCATCCTATAGTTGGCTGTTGGCCTATTTGACAGTAGCTACTTATGGACTATTAGCATCCTATAGTTGGCTGTTGGCCTATTTGACAGTAGCTACTTATGGACTATTAGCATCCTATAGTTGGCTGTTGGCCTATTTGACAGTAGCTACTTATGGACTATTAGCATCCTATAGTTGGCTGTTGGCCTATTTGACAGTAGCTACTTATGGACTATTAGCATCCTATAGTTGGCTGTTGGCCTATTTGACAGTAGCTACTTATGGACTATTAGCATCCTATAGTTGGCTGTTGGCCTATTTGACAGTAGCTACTTATGGACTATTAGCATCCTATAGTTGGCTGTTGGCCTATTTGACAGTAGCTACTTATGGACTATTAGCATCCTATAGTTGGCTGTTGGCCTATTTGACAGTAGCTACTTATGGACTATTAGCATCCTATAGTTGGCTGTTGGCCTATTTGACAGTAGCTACTTATGGACTATTAGCATCCTATAGTTGGCTGTTGGCCTATTTGACAGTAGCTACTTATGGACTATTAGCATCCTATAGTTGGCTGTTGGCCTATTTGACAGTAGCTACTTATGAACTATTAGCATCCTATAGTTGGCGTTAGGCCTATGTGACAGTAGCTACTTATGGACTATTTATTAGCATCCTATAGTTGGCTGTTGGCCTATTTGACAGTAGCTACTTATGACTTATGGACTATTAGCATCCTATAGTTGGCTGTTGGCCTATTTGACAGTAGCTACTTATGGACTATTAGCATCCTATAGTTGGCTGTTGGCCTATTTGACAGTAGCTACTTATGGACTATTAGCATCCTATAGTTGGCTGTTGGCCTATTTGACAGTAGCTACTTATGGACTATGAGCATCCTATAGTTGGCTGTTGGCCTATTTGACAGTAGCTACTTATGGACTATTAGCATCCTATAGTTGGCTGTTGGCCTATTTGACAGTAGCTACTTATGGACTATGAGCATCCTATAGTTGGCTGTTGGCCTATTTGACAGTAGCTACTTATGGACTATTAGCATCCTATAGTTGGCTGTTGGCCTATTTGACAGTAGCTACTTATGGACTATTAGCATCCTATACTTGGCTGTTGGCCTATTTGACAGTAGCTACTTATGGACTATTAGCATCCTATAGTTGGCTGTTGGCCTATTTGACAGTAGCTACTTATGGACTATGAGCATCCTATAGTTGGCTGTTGGCCTATTTGACAGTAGCTACTTATGGACTATTAGCATCCTATAGTTGGCTGTTGGCCTATTTGACAGTAGCTACTTATGGACTATTAGCATCCTATATTTGGGAATGAAAGGAAGTTCGTGAGTCTGTCTGCATATATGCTAGCTGCCAGTAAAATAACGGATTGAGTATATATTTTACGTATACAACTATATATTTTATATATGTTTACGTCTGTCTGTTATATTGATTTCTTTCTCGAAATTTCACGATACTTTTTCGTTTACATGGAATCGTGACGATATCGACAATTTTGAGTTTTGGTATCAGTTTGTTTGTTAGTTAGTTACTTTTTCGCGTCTATACTACTGAACTGAATTTTATAAAACTTGTTATATGTATTACTACTAACCCAACTTAGGCTTTTTTGGCTATACTAATATTCTCAAAGGCGGACAGGAGTGGTATTAATGTTCTGAGTGTTTGTTTAAAACTCTTGGGTTATAATGCTGGAGAATTTGAAACGAGAAGAAATTTAATTTATTATAACAAGGGAAATGTTAAAACCCCAAGTTTATACACAGGCTTGGGTATTATTGCGGAAATGTACATATAGTTGGTGTTCCTTTGCCCCTCCCCTCCGAACGAATGAAAATGAGGTCGTTTCAAAACTCGATATTTAAACGTTTTATGATAAAAGACAGATCAAGTTCGTTAATGGCTGAAGTCGGACGGAGATCTCCGTTACTATACGTCGAATCAATCTTATTGCAAATTAAATATACTATCGATATTGTTCTATACATTTATTATCTATCTTGAATATTAACCAAGATATGCGCATTTATATTATGAGTGTGCATGTAACGGATGCCATCGGCTAACATCGGTCCTAGTCCTGGGTTTCCGGAAAAAGGTAGTTCGGTGGTTCCCGTAACTGTTTGGCTCTTGTGAAATTTCTATATTGTAAAACGTCACGTGGGAAATCTGCTTAGTTTACGCAGCCCCTGTGTGACGGACTTTATTTTCATTTCTGATAAATTAAATAATTTAAAAAGGTGAAGGCAGGGGGAGTGAAAGCTCCGGTGAGGAGTACCCAGTTATTTCTGCCACTTTACTGAACATGATATGTACTATTATGAATACAAATTTACTCCCGCGACTTACAAAAGCTCCCATCATTGATATGTGTACCGCTTTCCCGGTAAAACACTTTTATTCTGTTACATGGTTCATATACTATCCGTTATTGTGAGGTATATGGCCCATGCTTTGAAAAGAGATGTATCCACAACAGATGGGAAATAAAAAAAGTTAGTCACGCGGGGCTGCGTAAACTAAGCAGATTTCCCACGTGACGTTTTACAATATAGAAATTTCACAAGAGCCAAACAGTTACGGGAACCACCGAACTACCTTTTTCCGGAAACCCGGAACTAGGACCGATGTTAGCCGATTGCATCCGTTACATGCACACTCATAATATAAATGCGCATATCTCGGTTAATATTCAAGATAGATAATAAATGTATAGAACAATATCGATAGTATATTTAATTTGCAATAAGATTGATTCGACGTATAGTAACGGAGATATTTTGACTTTTCGAAAATTCCCCTCTCCGTCCGACTTCAGCCATTAACGAACTTGATCTGTCTTTTATCATAAAACGTTTAAATATCGAGTTTTGAAACGACCTCATTTTCGTCATCTCCTGGGTAGGATCGATGGACATTTGAAGAAAATTGTTGAATATCCCGTCATAAGTACGACTTCAATAGTGACTTTTCTTAAGGAAAATCTGCTAAATAGCCTGTGTTTAAAGAGGAATGGTAGTATCTGCAGGATATGAGATGTTTTATGGCTCAGTTACTAGATACAAAATTAACATTAGTAGGATGGGAACCTTATGTGACTATGAAATAAAACATTGCTCGAGATGCAATAAAAAACGTCCGTCACGCAGGGGCTGCGTAAGCTAAGCAGATTTCCCTCGTGGAGTTTAGTAATAGATAAATATACATACTGCTAACACAACACCGTGAATAAATACAGACGGAAATAAGAAATGTTTCTGTCAATTTCAATAACCTGCCGACAGGAAGCGTTAGAAATGCAAACAAACGTGTGCCCGCCTCGCACCGGAAAAAACAAATTACTGAAATATATAAGAATATAACATATTAATTTTATTGAGAACTATTTACTATATCTACTAGTGTAATTTATAATGAGTCAGAATAATTGTTATCTCAATCAATAAAATTTTAGTAGTCCAAAACCTTAAGACGGGGGGGGGGGAGGTCACCAGGACATATTTGCATTTATCTCATATAATAAAGGTCTCTTAAAAACAATGAATACAATGTTTGGAATTTAAGCTTGGAATAATGTGATATATTATGTAGCAGAGTACTGTTTATGTAACGAGTAGATGTGGCGGTTTGCTAAAGACTGAAAACTGAAAAATGCAAATATCTCGGTTAACATTCAAGATACTGAATAAATGCATATAACAACAATTATAGTACATTTGACATTCAATAAAATTGGTTCTATATCATTTTTCGATCCGACTGACAGTAACGGAGATATTCCGAATTTTCGAAAATACTCCCCTCTAAACTCCCACTCCCCCTGGCACGATTTCAGCTGTTAACGAACTTGATCTTTCTTTTTGAATAAAATGACTAAATATCGAGTTTGGTAAAGATTAAACAATAATTGCGACCGCTAGAGCGAGAACAGACAGATATAAATATATATATATATATATATATATATATATATATATATAAACACACACATACAGTTTTGAACGTACCTCATTTTCGTCATCTCCTGGGTATGATCGATGGACATTTGAAGAAAAATTTAGAAAATCGCGTCATGAGTACGACCTCAAGAGCTGATTTCCCGTAAGGGAAATCTGCTAAAAGTCGGTCACATAGGTGCTGCGTAATCTAAGCAGATTTCCCACGTACTAGTATAACACACTTGTGAACTCATCACACCATTTAGTCACTATTTCTATGCAAAGAATCAACTAATTGTACGTACAATTATCCGATCCGACGAATATAATAGGTGATATTTCAAATTTTCGAAATTCCCTCCATAAATCTCCCTCCTCTCACTTTCCCCAAATCAGCGACGAGCTTGATCTTGATTTTGACATAAAAGGATTAAATGTTGTGATTGTCAACGAAAAACAACTGCGAACGATAAAGCGTTAACCGACATAATTCCTCGCTTTAGTCATCTCCAAAATCTTTGGGTATTCCTGGAAATTTTTAAAACATGCAGAGCTCTCCCCTATGCCTTATCACAATGGATGATAATCTGGGAAACATGCAGAGCTCTCCCCTATGCCTAATCACAATGGATGATAATCTGGGAAACATGCAGAGCTCTCCCCTATGCCTAATCACAATGGATGATAATCTGGGAAACATGCAGAGCTCTCCCCTATGCCTAATCACAATGGATGATAATCTGGGAAACATGCAGAGCTCTCCCCTATGCCTAATCACAATGGATGATAATCTGGGAAACATGCAGAGCTCTCACCTATGCCTAATCACAATGGATGATAATCTGGGGAACATGCAGAGCTCTCCCCTATGCCTAATCACAATGGATGATAATCTGGGAAACATGCAGAGCTCTCCCCTATGCCTAATCACAATGGATGATAATCTGGGTAACATGCAGAGCTCTCCCCTATGCCTAATCACAATGGATGATAATCTGGGAAACATGCAGAGCTCTCCCCTATGCCTAATCACAATGGATGATAATCTGGGAAACATGCAGAGCTCTCACCTATGCCTAATCACAATGGATGATAATCTGGGAAACATGCAGAGCTCTACCTAAGCCTAATCACAATGGATGATAATCTGGGAACATGCAGAGCTCATATATGATAATCACAGAATATGATAATCTGGAAACATGCAGAGCTCTCCCTATGCCTAATCACAATGGATGATAATCTGGGAAACATGCAGAGCTCTCACCTATGCCTAATCACAATGGATGATAATCTGGGAAACATGCAGAGCTCTCACCTATAATCAATCAAATGGATGATAATCTGGGAAAATGCAGAGCTCTCCCCTATGCCTAATCACAATGGATGATAATCTGGGAAACATGCAGAGCTCTCCCCTATGCCTAATCACAATGGATGATAATCTGGGGAACATGCAGAGCTCTCCCCTATGCCTAATCACAATGGATGATAGCCTGGGAAAATGCAGAGCTCTCACCTATGCCTTATCACAATTGATGATAATCTGGGAAACATGCACAGCTCTCCCCTATGCCTAATCACAATGGATGATAATCTGGGAAACATGCAGAGCTCTCACCTATGCCTAATCACAATGGATGATAATCTGGGAAACATGCAGAGCTCTCCCCTATGCCTAATCACAATGGATGATAATCTGGGAAACATGCAGAGCTCTCCCCTATGCCTAATCACAATGGATGATAATCTGGGAAACATGCAGAGCTCTCCCCTATGCCTTATCACAATGGATGATAATCGTGGAAACATGCACAGCTCTCCCCTATGCCTAATCACAATGGATGATAATCTTGGAAACATGCA
The DNA here is from genome assembly GCA_019009955.1 of Riptortus pedestris. Taxonomy (NCBI): domain Eukaryota; kingdom Metazoa; phylum Arthropoda; class Insecta; order Hemiptera; family Alydidae; genus Riptortus; species Riptortus pedestris. Next base: position 144,333,203 of record CM032232.1, on the reverse strand, counting down.
AAGCTCATATTCATTTGGTCTTGCGAGTATTGTTCATTTGTAATTTATGATATTTTATTTTATGCCAATTATAATTAAGGTATAAATATTTTTTTGCCACTGAAGGTCTTTTTCACTTTCAGAGAGTACTAGGTACATGGGGTGCTACAAGGAGATCAGTCAAGAATCTCGCCTTATGATTGATGAATACAACTTGTGGTTAGGAAGTAACACACCCGACAAATGCATCAATCACTGCCAGTCTAATGGGTTCAGCTATGCAGGTACACAAACTGGGTATGTCTATTTTTGTTTTGTCAGAATCTCTGATTTTAATCACATTAATACATCTATACATGACTATGAATTACATCTGTAAAATGAATAAATATGTTCAGTGTGCTATTTATTCCATTGCATGAGTCATTTTTTCACAATATTTCTTCTTTCTCGTATCCAGGTCGTCTGGATATGTCATTCTTGATTTTCCCTTGATCTGTAAAATGGAACGAATAATGAAGGGTCCATACAGACCTCACCCATACTAATAACCACAGGTGTTGGGAATCTTGAAAAACTTACAGAAATCTCGTCTATGCTCGCCACAGATGTGATAATCTATGAAAGATAGTGAACACCCCTATGGCTAACTGCAGCTGTCCGAAATCTTGGAAACATAGCGAACTCTCCACAATGCCTCACCACAGTTAGTGGTATTCTTGGAAACATAGCGAACTCTTCCCTATGCTTATCCGCAGTTAGTGGTATTCTTGGAAACATAGCGAACTCTCCCCAATGTCTAACCACAGTTAGTGGGATTCTTGGAAACAAAGCGAACTCTATCCAATGCCTAACCATAGTTAGTTATATTCTTGGAAACATAGTGAACTCTCCCCAATGCTTAACCGCAGTTAGTGGTATTCTTGGAAACATAGCGAACTCTCCCCAATGCCTAACCACAGTTAGTGGTTTTCTTGGAAACATAGCGAACTCTCCCCAACGCTTAACCGCAGTTAGTTGTTTTCTTGGAAACATAGAGAACTTAACTGCCTAACTACAGTGCATGGTAATCTTGGAGATTATGGGTGGAAGCCCGTCGACGAGGTTGACTGCGGGAGTAATTTTAGTAGTAGTCAAAAACACCAATTGATTTCGTGGTACAGAATATTAAACTAAGAACTCTGTCTTTTACAGCAGTGAATGTTTTTGTTCTCACGTGAGGCCTTCATTCAAATATTCTGTTAATGAATCGGACTGCAATATGGCGTGTCAAGGCGACAAATCAGAAATATGTGGTGGCCCCAGGAGGTTGAGTGTTTACGACATCCAGGACAAAGGACAGAATTACGTTGATTCCAATTACAAAGGTTGCTACGTCGATTCAGCAGACAGAATGCTGCCCAAACGGGCTCCCGATTCCTTTTCTAACACACCTGAATTGTGTGTAGCATACTGCTACCGGAATGGTTACCGATTTTCAGGAATTGAGGTTGGGTAAGTTCCCTTCATATATTTTTGCTGTTTTTGTGGTACCAATTGTTTATATTGTCAGACCACGAACGAATTGTTTATGTTGTCTATCTTTTAGTCAGACTATGGAATGTCACTGACACTTTGTCGAAGGTACAAGACTGAAGGTAGACTAAAAATGGTGTTTCTACACGTTTGGGGGAATAATATCTACCAATATCATAAATGAGATAATTTCGGTTTCTTAATGAAAGTCTATGTAACATTTTTGACCTCTAGTGGAAGACTTAGTTAGACTTAGTTTAGCTCAATAACTATGTAATTAGCAACATTTAATATATAATTAATAGCATATAAGAAGCTAGATTCAGTTAATGTAGGTATGTGAAAGAATGTCTACACTTCCACTGTAACAATTTATTAAAACGAGAGAGCGCTTTCGATGAAGTGTTTCCATTCTTTCATCTGCCTACATTAGAAGTCACCTGCCAGAATACCAACTCAGATTCAGTTAAGTTTAATCAAGGCACTTTATATTGCAATTCATTGTTTATGAACATATTGTATTTCAAAATAAGCTAAAAAAACATTTATCAATCAGTAAGGAGTGCTATTGTGGGGATGAGCTGAAGGGATCGCCTGTGATTGAATCTGAGTGCAACACGAGGTGCCCTGGAGACTCAAGATTCTTTTGCGGTGGCGATGCCCGTCTCTCAGTTTATGACACTTCAATATCAGGTCAGTTAACACTCATAATTTTACATCTTGTATAACATAATTACATACATAATTTTACATTAAGCGCGATTTGGCCAAAGCCCAGTTGGGAACACAATCCCCTTTAGAAGTGGCCGGCCGCGCCCCCCCCCCCGTCTACTCTCTCCCCCTAAAAGCCTATATAGTTAGTATAGAATAAGTTCCCAGAAACGCGATTTAGACAAAATCAATATTTAACAAAAGTGATACCGAGTAACAAAAATACCATTCATAATTCGTTTCTAAATATGGGGAATTTTGTTTACTTAAAAATATGTTGAAATGTGAAAATAATGAATGTAAAGGAAGAAAAAATCGAAGAAATTCATGAACCAGTTGGATAAAATTTTGAAAGAACAAAAATAATAACTCCTGAAATATACGATCTTTGGGAAGCTGATTTAGTAAAAATGGATGTTGGTAGTTTAAAAAAAATAACTAAAATCACTCAAGGATTTAAATATATTTTAACGGTAATTGATACATTTTTTAAAGTTATCAGGGCTATTCCAGTTGAAGATAAACCTGGTAAATTAGTGACTGCAGCATTAAAATGTATTTTAAATAACATAAATAAAATTACAAATTAAAAACGGGTAACAGGAAAGACTCTTATAATAAAGATTTCCCATATTTAATGAACGCATATCATATTAATCAGTGTTCTATTTAGTGCAATAAAAGATACGATTGTTGAAAGATTTACTAGAACTTGTAAGCAAAAAATATGGAAAGAATATTCTAAGAGAGGAAACTGGGTATGTATTCTAGATAAATTAGTTAAAGAATATAATAATTCTTATCAGAGTACTATAAAGATGAAAAGAAGTGGAAAAAATGAGGAGGAAATATTAATTAATATTTATACTGATAACAATATTACAAAAGCAAAAACAAAATTTTAATTAAACGATTATTTGAGAATAAATAAATATAACAAAAAAATATGGTGAAGTGTATATATATATATACCTAACTGGTCAACGAAAATGTTTAAAATGATCAAAATAATACATTTCGTTCTTATTACTTATAAAATCAAAGATGTAAACGAAGAAGACTACGTTTTGCATGGAATCTGAGATAAAGTTTTTATCAAATGATTTGGTTACGGATATTATTCATAATAGTTGGATCCATAAAAAGGATCTCGTTTATTTAAAGTTTATATTAGTATGTAATTCTTCTGTTTTTATAATTAGACCATCAGTAAATTTTACATAATATAACTTATTCTACAATGACTAACATGAAAATCGAAATCTCTTTTTAAACTTTCTTTTATTCTAGAATATATATTAATATTGTTTAGATCAAAATATATTTGCAATTCTTCACAACCTTTGCGTTTAGCAGTACTTGTAAATGCGAACAGTTCTTTTCAATAATGAAAGTTAAGAAATCAAAATATCGTTCAAAACTGACTGACGATAATTTGAAACATTCTTTTCGTCTTTGTATCAATGGAATTAATTCAAACATCGATGGATTAGTTTCCCAAATTCAAGCTCGTGTCACATTGATTTCGGTGTCGCTATTTTACTTACTTTTTTCCAAAACTTTGCGATTTAATTATAACTTTTTGATAGGAGAAACGATGTACGACAATGTACATTCTTTAATGAATGTTTAGATGAAAGTGAAACAGGTCACTTCGTCGGCTGTTTCATCGACAATACTGAAAAGCGGCTTCTCTCAGGATACAATTTGGCACTTCGAGAAACTAATAGCCCTAGGAGGTGTATGAACATATGTCTACAGCTTGGATTCGATTATGCTGGTGTCGAAAATGGGTAACTACTTTATATCTATTTTGGATTTATAACATATTTTTATATGATTTTAAGAAATGTGGCTAGTTAAGTAATGTAAAACTTCAGTTCATGCCAATATTTCTAGAATTATTAGGTAGGTTGTGACTCTTATTACAATACTGATTATACAGAACAGTTATATAGATGAATTATATTGAACAATATTTTGTGCAACAGCGTGCAATGCAGCTGCGGGAGCCGGATGCCTGAGAAAGAAAAAGAGAAGGCTGAAAATGAATGTGCGTGGCTGTGCCCAGATGGAGTGACAAGGGCTTGCGGAGGCTCGGGCAGGCTGAAAGTCTATTCAACATTCACTCCGCCAAATGGAAATATTAGGTATTATACATCTATAACACTTTTCTCCTTCACTCTTTCCAAACAAACGTTATTTCTCATTGAAAGAGACAATTATTGTCATATTTTTCCCCCACCTCTGCCCCCGCTGTACCTTTGGGTTTCCCCATACCAGCAATCTCCATCTAATAATAGATATAAAATATTGAATAGATAAATTGGGCCAGGTAACTTAGCCTAACTCACCGAGCACGGCTAAGTACAAAAGTGCAACATTTGTGAGATTTAGTTTAAGTCCGAAAAGTGCTAGGGGAACCCGCAGCTGCGACTCATATGCCTCTGTTCAGAGAAGTGGCAACAAGAGCCTAACTAACTAGCCTACACACCTATTGCCTAATTCTAACCTATACTCGCATAAAATAATACATAAATACATATAATTTACAAATAAATTCATTTTTACTTGGCTTTCAACACCTCTTGGGCAAAGGTCCTGAAGGCTGAAAATCGATCAGCTTCGTTTACTAACATATGGTAGCTCTCAGGAGGCCAGATCACATATGAGAAAGCAGTTATTAGCCGAATACGCTTGGCGTTGAAACACGGACATCACGGAGGATCACATGGTCAGCCGTATCCAACTCGCCACAGGAGCACAATGGGGATTCCTTTCGTTTGAAGAAGTGGAGCTTGTTATTGAAGTCCTCGTGACCACTGATAAGTCGGCTGGTGAAGTATTCTGGGACGTACCACGTTATTGTCATCTGTGACCGAAGGGGCTATGAAGCCCCTTCTTTAATCATTTCCGACATTGAGTACCCATTTCGAAGTGTGGCTACAATGTAGGAGGCACCTAGCCGTGAGGCCTTAATCCAACCTACACCAATCCAACGCTTCATGGAGACTGAGGATTCGCTACGATGGTCAGAAGCGATTCTATGGAAGGGACAGTCTCCTACTACCCAGCTCTCACACGAGAGAAACACATGTACCAGTTTACTTGGCCTGTATGCCCTCGTGCTTTGAACACACGACCACTACGTCTATGACCGGCAGTGAAGGCAAGCCTCCACTCCGGACACCACCCAGCCCGTAGTTCACATTGAGTAAGCCGCTAGAACTTAACCCATTAAGGCAGGAGTGAGTCTGGTTCTCATTTCAACACGTTAAAACGTTCTAATCAATCATGAATGCGATTTTCCATATCTTACCACGATCTCGTAAATGGACCTCCTCAAATCGAACCGACGAAAACGGGCCTCCTTCCGCCGCTCTCCCTACTTCTCCGATTGGCCTACGCCAGCGGCGTTTTCGGCCTCTAACCCCACAAACACTCCTCTCCGAACACCCAAAGCCCCCTGTTTATATCTCTTTGGAGTTGTCGTATGTCATCCAAATAAAGCTGTTTAAAGTATTGAGAGGTTTACATATTCAGTCACAGTTATTTCTTACCCAAATTTTCTTATTCTGATTGAATTTGAAAATTATTTAATTTTTTGTTATTTTTTTTTTGCGTGCCTTATTATTCCTGTTCGATTTACAACAAGTTAACACAATAATTCCTTTTTTGTTTCGAGTTTTTATCATCATTTATCAATCCAATTCATAATGACAGAGATATTTGCAAATGTACATTAATAAAAAGCCCTACAAGTTCGACCCACCCCCACACACAAACACACACACACACACACACACACAGATATATATATATATAACTTTTAAAAAATCGCTTCATGAATAAAACCTCATTCTTCGAACGGGGACCCAACAATCATCTGTCCCAGCAAACGTCGTTTTATAAACTCTCAGCTGACGACCTATTCATCAGTAGAAACTCTGTAGAACTATTCCTGGCCATTAGTAGATTTAAAAATAACATAATTAACCATCCTTAGAAAAAATCGACGAGAACTCTAAGAACCCAACGTAAATATCTCTTGCAGAAATGCAATGAAAACTCATTAGAAATACATCAAAACCATCACTGGAACTCGGAAAATTCGCCTTCAAATGTCTCTAGCTATCCTACTAAAATATTTTGTAACGATTGTTACATGGGTCATCCCTTAGAAATATCATTTCTATTAAAAACAAATTAGTTTTGCGAACTAGAAAACTTCTGATAATATCATACAGGAGATATTTGTAACTATTCTAATTCCTTTTTCTTTTTCATTTTTAGCCCAGGGTTTGTCAACGGAGGACGTTTATTAAAGATGTTGCGGAGTACTTAATAGACCCAGTTAATACGAGTTCTTTTAATTTTCATAAGAAATATATTTCGTTATTTAGTTGTAGTTTTAATGTTATACATCTTGGTTTTTAATTGCATCATTTTGTATGTATACCTCAACTAATAAACGTATTGATCATTTTTATGATTATATTTCATATCCTAATATGTTTAGTGGTTAAATTGGAGGCTGAATTCTACCTGAAGATTATTAATACTCCAAGACGAACCTCTGTTAACGAATGTCTATCAAGCACCTCTGCATAAAAAGTTAATTATAATAATTTTTCAATTAATATATTTTTATTGGGGCTCAGTTTAGACATGCGAGTTAAAGCGTCACCTTTAATCTCACATGGTAAACCTAGAGTGACGGTTTCGATTCCCGCCTGAACAAGGGAATTTATTTAGTGACGAAATTCTTTAAATAAAATCCTAAGTCCCACCCTGGCTAGAAAAGGGTGGTAACCTGTAGATAACTCGTCCCAATTAGCCTGAGTTGCAAAAAGTGGACGTTAACAAATAATAATAATAATAATAATTGATATATTTACATATGTTTGAGTAGCGAACTTGTATAATCCTACGTTATACAATTGTCTCCAATTCAATGAACATGTTACACAAATTTTATAAAATCGGTTGTTTTAATAATTATATCTAATAAATGAGTTTTATTACAGCCTAAATAATTCTCCAAATATATTACATGCATTTTTAATACATAACATTTTTTGCGTTCGGGTCTTGAGGATGACATTCTTTGTACGTGATGTGAAACTTGTCTCCACCTAAAAGACACAATATACCACATCATAAATTATTTTTGTGCTAGATTTTTATTAAAAAATATATTGGAATATAATTTATACTTGGATAGTATTCATATAGGATAACCATGTTGGAAAACTTCCTTCAGACGTAAAGTCCATGAATTAATTTTTAAACAAAGAAGATTTCAGAGATTTAATATAGGTAGTTGAAAGAATGGCTACGCTTCCACTGTAACAATTTATTAAAACTTCGACAGAAGTTCGGCAGTGCATCATCATCAGTGCCCTGTTGTCACATCAAAAACAATAATTACTTATCTCTATTAAAATATTTTAGATGAGGTGTAAAATAAATAATATATAACAATAAAATCTATCTTTCTTAGAACTGTATAACACCTAAAACTTTTTCATACATCCACAGGCAATATTTTATTAAATTAAGTGAGTACAGGTAGGATATTAAAACTATCTAAGAAACTTAAACTAGACACTTAGACAAAGAAAGGCATTCTTCGTTGAACAAAGGAGAAGGAGAAGAGAGAGAAGACCTACCTAAGGTCCTGGATGTTCACCTCACGGCTCTTAGAGTAGGGACGCACTGGAGGAAGGTTGGTAGGATGGTCGATGGTAGATACCTGCCTGGCGAATATCCAGCTATTTACAAACGTGAGAAACAGAACGACGGTAGCCGCAGTGGCCCAAACTACCATCTAACACCCTGAAACCATCCTGGGAACCCGCCAGGCGTCTATCCACCCATATCAATCGTGTTTGATATTCCATCCAGGTAGCCTGGCGAAAATGGAAGAACGCGTTATTACTTCAGGTTTTAAAAGAAGGGCAATTTGGGACCCAGCAGATCCATTAAGGAAAAATTCCAAAATTTTGACAACACTGTGGGAAGAAGCAGCCGTCGAATTAGGATCAGATGGTAAATACACTAATATTTTATATTAGTAGGGCAATTCAAAGTAAAAATAAAATAAACCGTCCCAGGAGATTGTATTTCTATAAATTTGTAATTATTGATTTATATTCAAAAATTGTTTACACTCACTTGCTTTACTCTCTAGTTACGCAAATAATTATTAAAACTCGTAAATGTATCACATTATTTCTTTTAAAAAATTGTCTTTTTTTTAAACAACCTACGGTTGCACTGTTATTTTAAAAAAGCCAACCATTGTTTACGCAGTTCCAAAGATTCCGGTGAAAGTTATCTCGGAAATTCCGCATTGAAAGTGTTAATACCGATATCAAAATCCCCTTCATACAATTTGTAAGAAGACATGTAAAACACATCAATTTGCACTGTTGTGACGAATGATATTCTGAGGCAGAGCATAATCTTCCTGTCATGCGACCGAACCAACACCATTAAAATCATCGCAGAATGTGTCCCTTGTTCTTAATGCAGCGGATGAGAACCTGTGATGAATGGCATGATGCTGTGCTTCATTTTTATTTGTAATTTTTATTTTTAATTGATTATTTGTAATTATTATGTTTTAATGTTTATTTGTAATTAATAAACGACCAATATTTAACTGTTTGTTTAAATCCAACTTAGCTCACAGTGATCACAAGACGTTCTTCTGCTGATATAGCTTCTCTGAAATTCGTTGAAGTTCTTTGCAATTAGCCCTCAGTCAATTTCAAAAGTAAGTTGAATACCTCAACTGACAAACTTAAATAGGAATAGAATTTGTCCGGGTGTTGTCGTAATTTTTTGTATACTCTCACGAATTCCCCGTCCTGTTGCCGCCTCAAATTGTAAGGATGCAACCACGGTTTTCTTATTACACTATCTGCCCCTATAATTCCCAAAGACGATCTTAGCAAAATTCCCGAAGATGAACTTAGCAAAATTTGTTTCGCCACTTTTCAGAGGCAGTCAGTTGGATGGTGGCTTCATTTCACTGCGTCCAGGATGTATCTACCCTCACCATCCACCTTTACCATCCGATGGTACGAACTTGAGAGATTTAATACCCTTGGGCCGTCGATTATGTGTTATATTATTTTTCCAAAGTAATTACATTTCAGTATTGTTTGCTGTATATTTATAAAATTGAAGCCTCTGCCATTGATATTTTTTCTCAAAATGTTACTATACTTTTTCGTTTCACACTGAATGAGATGATATCAAATATTTTTGGCTTTGGTGTCTGCTTATTTTTATTTTTGGCCCACTTTTTACGCCTAAACGACTGAACCGAATGTGGTGAACCTTTGAATGTGTATTACGAGTAACCCAACTTAGACTTTAGGCTATTTTCATATTCTTAGATACCAACATGAGTGGGGCTGTGGGTCATGTCATCAGAATAGTCAACAAAATTGAATATAAACAGAGCTGACATCTTAAATGTTTGATTAATTAGTAATCTCAACTGAGCGTAGGTAGGCTTGGGGAAACTTCCACAACTCCTCACCTTGCATTATAGATAGCTACTTAAGCTATTAGGTTCTCCTTACGATTTCGAATCGTTTAATGTTCTAAGTGCATAAAACTCTTGTTATTTAATAAAGGGAGTATTCGGAGTGAAGAAAAATAGTTTTACTGTGTGAGGGAAAATTATACATTCTTCGCTTTATAGAGAGGTCTTATGGCGGGAATGCTTTACTTACAAATTACTTTCAAATGAAATTATTTTAAATGAAATACATCAAAACATTTACATTAAATGTCTATTAAATTTAATAGGAGTGCAAGGACCTCATGTTTACACATCAGATTTCTTTTTAATTAAATATAATGGGCCCTTAATTGATTTCCTCAGAAATTATTTTAAATGAAATACATCAAAACATTTACATTAAATGTCTATTAAATTTAATAGGAGTGCAAGGACCTCATGTTTACACATCAGATTTCTTTTTAATTAAATATAATGGACCCTTAATTGATTTCCTCAGAAATTATTTTAAATGAAATACATCAAAACATTTACATTAAATGTCTATTAAATTTAATAGGAGTGCAAGGACCTCATGTTTACACATTAGATTTCTTTTTAATTAAATATAATGGACCCTTAATTGATTTCCTCAAAAAGATAATTGGGAAGCAGTTTTTCTTTGGTGAAATCAATCTTTGATTACATGTACATACTATCAATGATAAGGAGTGAGGGTTTATATAAGGTCATCAGATTGTACTTATTCCTGATGTATAGCATTGTCTGGCTCAGTGTGATTTATAGTGGTTTTCAAAATGCAGTATCCCAACATGACAAATCATTTGCTGCTCACATTTCTATCATTAGTACTTCACATTAAAGGTAAATTATTGACTGTTGGCCTATTTGACAGTAGTTTTATAGATTATAAGCGTCGCTTGTCCTATAGTTGTGAATCAAAGGAAGTTTTTGTGTTTATTATTATTTACGTCCACTTAATGGTACTACGGCTAATCGAGACGGGATATCTACAGGATACCACCCTTTTCTAGCCAGGGTGGGCCCAAGGTTCTTTTTTAATAAGTCCGTCCCTAAATAAATTTATACTGCCCAGGGCGGGAATCGAACCCAACACTCTAGGTCTATCACGTGAGATTAAGACAAACGCCTTAACACACACGGCCAACCTGAGGCCCAGAAAGGAAGTTTGTTGGCCTGTTATGAAAAATAAACGACTGAAAATACAGTAACTGTAGGACAAACAGTTTGTATATACAAGAATGAAAGTCCAAGACAAGCTCTCCCCTGTACATAACCAAAGTGAGTGGTTATCTTGGAAACATGCAACGTCTCCTTTACGTCTAGCCATAGTAGATGATAATCTCCGATACGAGCGAAGAACTCCCCTGTACATAACCAAAGTGACTGGTTATCTTGGAAACAAGCAACGTCTGCTTTACGTCTAGCCATAGTAGATGATAATCTTGGATACGAGCGAAGCTCTCCCCTGTACATAACCAAAGTGAGTGGTTATCTTGGAAACATGCAACGTCTCCTTTACGTCTAGCCATAGTAGATGATAATCTCGGATACGAGCGAAGCTCTCCCCTGTACATAACCAAAGTGAGTGGTTATCTTGGAAACATGCAACGTCTCCTTTACGTCTAGCCATAGTAGATGATAATCTCGGATACGAGCGAAGCTCTCCCCTGTACATAACCAAAGTGAGTGGTTATCTTGGAAACATGCAACGTCTCCTTTACGTCTAGCCATAGTAGATGATAATCTTGGATACGAGCGAAGCTCTCCCCTGTACATAACCAAAGTGAGTGGTTATCTTGGAAACATGCAACGTCTCCTTTACGTCTAGCCATAGTAGATGATAATCTTGGATACGAGCGAAGCTCTCCCCTGTACATAACCAAAGCGAGTGGTTATCTTGGGAACATGTAACGTCTCCTTTACGTCTAGCCATAGTAGATGATAATCTTCGATACGAGCGAAGCTCTCCCCTGAACATAACCAAAGTGAGTGGTTATCTTGGAAACAAGCAACATGTCCTTTACGTCTAGCCATAGTAGATGATAATCTTGGATACGAGCGAAGCTCTCCCCTGTACATAACCAAAGTGAGTGGTTATCTTGGAAACATGCAACGTCTCCTTTACGTCTAGCCATAGTAGATGATAATCTCGGATACGAGCGAAGCTCTCCCCTGTACATAACCAAAGTGAGTGGTTATCTTGGAAACATGCAACGTCTCCTTTACGTCTAGCCATAGTAGATGATAATCTCGGATACGAGCGAAGCTCTCCCCTGTACATAACCAAAGTGAGTGGTTATCTTGGAAACATGCAACGTCTCCTTTACGTCTAGCCATAGTAGATGATAATCTTCGATACGAGCGAAGCTCTCCCCTGTACATAACCAAAGTGAGTGGTTATCTTGGGAACATGTAACGTCTCCTTTACGTCTAGCCATAGTAGATGATAATCTTCGATACGAGCGAAGCTCTCCCCTGAACATAACCAAAGTGAGTGGTTATCTTGGAAACAAGCAACATGTCCTTTACGTCTAGCCATAGTAGATAATAATCTTGGATACGAGCGAAGCTCTACCCTGTACATAACCAAAGTGAGTGGTTATCTTGGAAACATGCAACGTCTCCTTTAACTCTAGCCATAGTAGATAATAATCTTCGATACGAGCGATGCTCTACCCTGTACATAACCAAAGTGATTCGTTATCTTGGAAACAAGCAACGTCTCCTTTACGTCTAGCCATAGTAGATAATAATCTTCGATACGAGCGAAGCTCTCCCCTGTACATAACCAAAGTGAGTGGTTATCTTGGAAACAAGCAACGTCTCCTTTACGTCTAGCCATAGTAGATGATAATCTTCGATACGAGCGAAGCTCTCCCCTGTACATAACCAAAGTGAGTGGTTATCTTGGAAACAAGCAACGTCTCCTTTACGTCTAGCCATAGTAGATAATAATCTTCGATACGAGCGAAGCTCTCCCCTGTACATAACCAAAGTGAGTGGTTATCTTGGAAACAAGCAACGTCTCCTTTACGTCTAGCCATAGTAGATGATAATCTTCGATACAAGCGAAGCTCTACCCTGTACATAACCAAAGTGAGTGGTTATCTTGGAAACAAGCAACGTCTCCTTTACGTCTAGCCATAGTAGATAATAATCTTCGATACGAGCGAAGCTCTCCCCTGTACAACACCAAAGTGAGTGGTTATCTTGGAAACAAGCAACGTCTCCTTTACGTCTAGCCATAGTAGATGATAATCTTCGATACGAGCGAAGCTCTACCCTGTACATAACCAAAGTGATTCGTTATCTTGGAAACAAGCAACGTCTGCTTTACGTCTAGCCATAGTAGATAATAATCTTCGATACGAGCGAAGCTCTCCCCTGTACATAACCAAAGTGAGTGGTTATCATGGAAACATGCAACGTCTCCTTTACGTCTAGCCATAGTAGATGATAATCTTCGATACGAGCGAAGCTCTACCCTGTACATAACCAAAGTGATTCGTTATCTTGGAAACAAGCAACGTCTGCTTTACGTCTAGCCATAGTAGATAATAATCTTCGATACGAGCGAAGCTCTCCCCTGTACATAACCAAAGTGAGTGGTTATCTTGGAAACAAGCAACGTCTCCTTTACGTCTAGCCATAGTAGATGATAATCTTCGATACGAGCGAAGCTCTCCCCTGTACATAACCAAAGTGAGTGGTTATCTTGGAAACAAGCAACGTCTCCTTTACGTCTAGCCATTGTCGATTATACTCTTTGATACGAGCGAAGCTCTCCCCTGTACATAACCAAAGTGAGTGGTTATCTTGGAAACAAGCAACGTCTCCTTTACGTCTAGCCATAGTAGATGATAATCTTCGATACGAGCGAAGCTCTCCCCTGTACAACACCAAAGTGAGTGGTTATCTTGGAAACAAGCAACGTCTCCTTTACGTCTAGCCATAGTAGATGATAATCTCGGATACGAGCGAAGCTCTCCCCTGTACATAACCAAAGTGAGTGGTTATCTTGGAAACATGCAACGTCTCCTTTACGTCTAGCCATAGTAGATGATAATCTCGGATACAAGCGAAGCTCTCCCCTGTACATAACCAAAGTGAGTGGTTATCTTGGAAACATGCAACGTCTCCTTTACGTCTAGCCATAGTAGATGATAATCTCCGATACGAGCGAAGCTCTCACCTGTACATAACCAAAGTGAGCGGTTATCTTTACCTGTACATAACCAAAGTGAGCGGTTATCTTGGAAACAAACATCTCCTTTACGGCCATATTAGATAATAATCTTCGATAAGAGTGATGCTCTACCCTGTACATAACCAAAGTGAGTGAATATCATGGAAACAAACGACAACTCCTTTACGTCTAGCCATAGTAGATAATAATCTTCGATACGAGCGAAGCTCTACCCTGTACATAACCAAAGTGAGTGGTTATCTTGGAAACATGCAACGTCTCCTTTACGTCTAGCCATAGTAGATGATAATCTTGGATACGAGCGAAGCTCTCACCTGTACATAACCAAAGTGAGCGGTTATCTTGGAAACAAACATCTCCTTTACGGCCATATTAGATAATAATCTTCGATAAGAGTGATGCTCTACCCTGTACATAACCAAAGTGAGTGAATATCATGGAAACAAACGACAACTCCTTTACGTCTAGCCATAGTAGATAATAATCTTCGATACGAGCGAAGCTCTACCCTGTACATAACCCAAGTGATTGGTTATCTTGAAAACAAGCAACTTCTCCTTTACGTCTAGCCATAAGAAATAATCTTGGATACATACGAAGCTCTCGCCTGTATATAACCAAAATGAGTGGTAATATTGGAAACATGCAACGTCTCCTTAACGTCTAGCCATAGTAGATGATAATCTTAGATACGAGCGAAGCTCTCCCCTGTACATAAGCAAAGTGAGTGGTTATCTTGGAAACAAGCAACGTCTCCTTAACGTCAAGCCATAGTAGATGATAATCTTGGATACGAGCGAAGCTCTCCCCTGTACATAACCAAAGTGAGTGGTTATCTTGGAAACATGCAACGTATCCTTTACGTCTAGCCATAGTAGATGATAATCTTGTTTACGAGTAAAGCTCTTCCCTGTACATTACCAAAGTGAGCGATTATCTTGGAAACAAGTAACATCTCCTTTACGTCTAGCCATAGTAGATGAAAATCTTGGTTACGAGTAAAGCTCCTACCTGTACATTACCAAAGTGAGCGGTTATCTTGGAAACAAGCAACATCTCCTTTAGGTCTAGCCATAGTAGATGATAATCTTGGTTACGAGTAAAGCTCCTACCTGTACATTACCAAAGTGAGCGGTTATCTTGGAAACAAGCAACATCTCCTTTACGTCTAGCCATAGTAGATGAAAATCTTGGTTACGAGTAAAGCTCCTACCTGTACATTACCAAAGTGAGCGGTTATCTTGGAAACAAGCAACATCTCCTTTACGTCTAGCCATAGTAGATGAAAATCTTGGTTACGAGTAAAGCTCCTACCTGTACATTACCAAAGTGAGCGATTATCTTGGAAACAAGCAACATCTCCTTTACGTCTAGCCATGGTAGATGAAAATCTTTGTTACGAGTAAAGCTCCTACCTGTACATAACCAAAGTTAGTGGTTATCTTGGAAACACGCAACGTCTGCTTTACGTCTAGCGTTGCATGTTTCCAAGATATTTACTCACTTTGGTTATGTACAGGGGAGAGCTTCGATCGTATCCAAGATTATCATCTACTATGGCAAGTCGTAAAGGAGACGTTGCATGTTTCCAAGATAACCACTCACTTTGGTTATGTACAGGGGAGAGCTTCGCTCGTATTGAAGATTATCATCTACTATGGCAAGTCGTAAAGGAGACGTTGCATGTTTCCATGATAACCACTCACTTTGGTTATGTACAGGGGAGAGCTTCGCTCGTATCCAAGATTATCATCTACTATGGCAAGACGTAAAGGAGACGTTGCATGTTTTCCAAGATAACCACTCACTTTGGTTATGTACAGGGGAGAGCTTCGCTCGTATCCAAGATTATCATCTACTATGGCAAGACGTAATGGAGACGTTGCATGTTTCCATGATAACCACTCACTTTGGTTATGTACAGGGGAGAGCTTCGCTCGTAGTGAAGATTATCATCTACTATGGCAAGTCGTAAAGGAGACGTTGCATGTTTCCAAGATAACCACTCACTTTGGTTATGTACAGGGGAGAGCTTCGCTCTTATCTAAGATTATCATCTACTATGGCTAGACGTAAAGCAGACGTTGCATGTTTCCAAGATAACCACTCACTTTGGTTATGTACAGGGGAGAGCTTCGCTCGTATCCAAGATTATCATCTACTATGGCAAGTCGTAATGGAGACGTTGCATGTTTCCATGATAACCACTCACTTTGGTTATGTACAGGGGAGAGCTTCGCTCGTAGTGAAGATTATCATCTACTATGGCAAGTCGTAAAGGAGACGTTGCATGTTTCCAAGATAACCACTCACTTTGGTTATGTACAGGGGAGAGCTTCGCTCGTATCCAAGATTATCATCTACTATGGCAAGACGTAATGGAGACGTTGCATGTTTCCATGATAACCACTCACTTTGGTTATGTACAGGGGAGAGCTTTGCTCGTATCCAAGATTGTCATCTACTATGGCAAGTCGTAAAGGAGACGTTGCATGTTTCCAAGATAATCACTCACTTTGGTTATGTACAGGGGAGAGCTTTGCTCGTATCCAAGATTATTATCTACTATGGCAAGACGTAAAGGAGATGTTGCTTGTTTCCAAGATAACCACTCACTTTGGTTATGTACAGGGGAGAGCTTCGCTCGTATCCAAGATTATCATCTACTATGGCTAGACGTAAAGGAGACGTTGCATGTTTCCAAGATAACCACTCACTTTGGTTATGTACAGGGGAGAGCTTCGCTCGTATCGAAGATTATCATCTACTATGGCAAGTCGTAAAGGAGACGTTGCATGTTTCCAAGATAACTACTAACTTTGGTTATGTACAGGGGAGAGCTTCGCTCGTATCCAAGATTATCATCTACTATGGCAAGTCGTAAAGGAGACGTTGCATGTTTCCAAGATAACTACTAACTTTGGTTATGTACAGGGGAGAGCTTGTCTTGGACTTTCATTCTTGTATATACAAACGGTTTGTCCTACAGTTACTGTATTTTCAGTCGTTTATTTTTCATAACATGCCAACAAACTTCCTTTCTGGGCCTCAGGTTGGCCGTGTGAGTTAAGGCGTTTGTTTTAATCTCACGTGATAGACCTAGAGTGTTGGGTTTCGATTCCCGCCCTGGGCAGTATAAATTTATTTAGGGACGGACTTATTAAAAAAGATCCTTGGGCCCACCCTGGCTAGAAAAGGGTGGTATCCTGTAGATATCCCGTCTCGATTAGCCGTAGTACCATTAAGTGGACGTAAATAATAATAAACACAAAAACTTCCTTTCATTCACAACTATAGGACAAGCGACGCTTATAATCTATAAAACTACTGTCAAATAGGCCAACAGTCAATAATTTACCTTTAATGTGAAGTACTAATGATAGAAATGTGAGAAGCAAGTGATTTGTCATGTTGAGATACTGCATTTTGAAAATCACTATAAATCACACTGAGCCAGACAATGCTATACATCAGGAATAAGTACAATCTGATGACCTTATATAAACCCTCACTCCTTATCATTGATAGTATGTACATGTAATCAAAGATTGATTTCACCAAAGAAAAACTGCTTCCCAATTATCTTTTTGAGGAAATCAATTAAGGGTCAATTATATTTAATTTTAAAAGAAATCTGATGTGTAAACATGAGGTCCTTGCACTCCTATTAAATTTAATAGACATTTAATGTAAATGTTTTGATGTATTTCATTTAAAATAATTTCATTTGAAAGTAATTTGTAAGTAAAGCATTCCCGTCATAATACGTCTGGCACAGACCTTTCTATAAAGCGAAAGTTGTATAATTTTCCCTCACACAGTAAAACTATTTTCCGAATACTCCCTTTATTAAATAGCAAGAGTTTTATGCAAGCACTTAGAACATTAAACGATTCGAAATCGTAAGGAGAAACTAATAGCTTAAGTAGCTATCTATAATGCAAAGTGAGGAGTTGTGGAAGTTTCCCAAGACTACCTACGCTCAGTTGAGCTAACTTATCAATGAAACATTTAAGATGTCAGATCTCTTTATATTCAATTTTGTTAACTATTCTGATGACATGACCCACAGCCCCACTCATGTTTCTATCTAATAATATGAGAATAGCCTAAAGTCTAAGTTAGGTTACTCGTAATACACATTCAAAGGTTCACCACATTCGGTTCAGTCGTTTAGGCGTAAAAAGTGGATCAAAAATAAAAATAAGCAGACACCAAAGCCAAAAATATTTGATATCATCTCATTCAGTGTGAAAGGAAAAAGTATAGTAAAATTTTGAGAAAAAAAATCAATAGCATAGGTTTCAATTTTATAAATATATAGGAAACAATACTGAAATGTAATTACTTTGGAAAATTAATATAACACATAATCGACGGCCCAAGTGTATTAAATCTCTCAAGTTCGTACCATCGGATGGTAAAGGTGGATGGTGGAGGGTAGGTGCATCCTGGACGCAGTGAAATGAAGCCACTATCCAACTGACTGCCGAGTAAGAATCATGCCTCTCTCAAAAGTTGCGAAAAAAATGTTGCTAAGTTTATCTTCGACAATTTTGCTGAGATCGTCTTTGGGAATCATAGGGGCAGATAGTGTAATAAGAAAACCGTGGATGCATACTTACAATTTGAGGCGACAACAGGACGGGGAATTCGTGGGAGTATACAAAAAATTAAGACAACACCCGGACAAATTCTATTCATTTAAGGTGTCAGTTAAGGCACTCGACTTACTTTTGAAATTGACTGTGTGCGAATTGCAAAGAACTTCATCGAATTTCAGAGAAGCTATATCAGCAAAAGAACGTCTTGTGATCGCTGTGAGCTAAGTTGGATTTAAACAAACAGTTAAATATTGGTCGTTTATTAATTACAAATAAACATTTAAACATAATAATTAAAAATAATCAATTAAAAATAAAAATTACGAGTAAAAATGAAGCATAGCATCATGCCATTCATCACAGGTTCTCATCCGCTGCAGTAAGAACAAGGGACACATTCTGCGATGATTTTAATGGTGTTGGTTCGGTCGCATGACAGGACGATTATGCTCTGCCTCAGAATATCATTCTTCACAACAGTGCAAATTGATGTGTTTTACATGTCTTCTTACAAATTGTATGAAGGGGATTTTGATATCGGTATTAACACTTTCAATGCGGAATTTCCGAGATAACTTTCACCGGAATCTTTGGAACTGCGTAAACAATGGTTGGCTTTTTTAAAATAACAGTGCAACCGTAGGGGAGAGCTTCGCTTCGGCAAAGGATGTTGCCTGTTTCCAAGATAATCGCTCACTTTGGTAATGTTCAGGGAAGAGCTTTACTCGTAACCAAGATTATCATCTACTATGGCTAGACGTAAAGGATACGTTGCATGTTTCCAAGATAACCACTCACTTTGGTTATGTACAGGGGAGAGCTTCGCTCGTATCCAAGATTATCATCTACTATGGCTAGACGTTAAGGAGACGTTGCATGTTTCCAAGATAACCACTCACTTTGGTTATGTACAGGGGAGAGCTTCGCTCGTATCCAAGATTATCATCTACTATGGCTAGACGTAAAGCAGACGTTGCTTGTTTCCTAGATAACCACTCACTTTGGTTATGTACAGGGGAGAGCTTCGCTCGTATCTAAGATTATCATCTACTATGGCTAGACGTAAAGGAGACGTTGCATGTTTCCAAGATAACCACTCACTTTGGTTATGTACAGGGGAGAGCTTCGCTCGTATCGAAGATTATCATCTACTATGGCTAGACGTAAAGGAGACGTTGCATGTTTCCAAGATAACTACTCACTTTGGTTATGTACAGGGGAGAGCTTCGATCGTATCCAAGATTATCATCTACTATGGCAAGTCGTAAAGGAGACGTTGCATGTTTCCAAGATAACCACTCACTTTGGTTATGTTCAGGGGAGAGCTTTGCTCGTATTGAAGATTATCATCTACTATGGCAAGTCGTAAAGGAGACGTTGCATGTTTCCATGATAACCACTCACTTTGGTTATGTACAGGGGAGAGCTTTGCTCGTATCCAAGATTATTATCTACTATGGCAAGACGTAAAGGAGATGTTGCTTGTTTCCAAGATAACCACTCACTTTGGTTATGTACAGGGGAGAGCTTCGCTCGTATCCAAGATTATCATCTACTATGGCAAGACGTAATGGAGACGTTGCATGTTTCCATGATAACCACTCACTTTGGTTATGTACAGGGGAGAGCTTCGCTCGTATCCAAGATTGTCATCTACTATGGCAAGTCGTAAAGGAGACGTTGCATGTTTCCAAGATAACTACTCACTTTGGTTATGTACAGGGGAGAGCTTTGCTCGTATCCAAGATTATTATCTACTATGGCAAGACGTAAAGGAGATGTTGCTTGTTTCCAAGATAACCACTCACTTTGGTTATGTACAGGGGACTTTCATTCTTGTATATACAAACTGTTTGTCACACAGTTGCTGTACTCGTATTTTCAGTCGTTTATTTTTCATAACAGGCCAACAAACTTCCTCTCTGGGCCTCAGATTGACCGTGTGTGTTTAGGCGTTTGTCTTAATCTCGCGTGATAGACCTAGAGTGTTGGGTTCGATTCCCGCACAGGGCAGTATAAATTTATTTAGTGACGGACTTATTAAAAACGATCCTTGGGCCCACTCTGGCTTGAAAAGGGTGGTAACCTGTAGATATCCCGTCTCGATTAGCCGTAGTACCATTAAGTGGACGTAAATAATAATAAACACAAAAACTTCCTTTCATTCACAACTATAGGACAAGCGACGCTTATAATCTATAAAACTACTGTCAAATAGGCCAACAGTCAATAATTTACCTTTAATGTGAAGTACTAATGATAGAAATGTGAGAAGCAAGTGATTTGTCATGTTGAGATACTGCATTTTGAAAATCACTATAAATCACACTGAGCCAGACAATGCTATACATCAGGAATAAGTACAATCTGATGACCTTATATAAACCCTCACTCCTTATCATTGATAGTATGTACATGTAATCAAAGATTGATTTCACCAAAGAAAAACTGCTTCCCAATTATCTTTTTGAGGAAATCAATTAAGGGTCAATTATATTTAATTTTAAAAGAAATCTGATGTGTAAACATGAGGTCCTTGCACTCCTATTAAATTTAATAGACATTTAATGTAAATGTTTTGATGTATTTCATTTAAAATAATTTCATTTGAAAGTAATTTGTAAGTAAAGCATTCCCGTCATAATACGTCTGGCACAGACCTTTCTATAAAGCGAAAGTTGTATAATTTTCCCTCACACAGTAAAACTATTTTCCGAATACTCCCTTTATTAAATAGCAAGAGTTTTATGCAAGCACTTAGAACATTAAACGATTCGAAATCGTAAGGAGAAACTAATAGCTTAAGTAGCTATCTATAATGCAAAGTGAGGAGTTGTGGAAGTTTCCCAAGACTACCTACGCTCAGTTGAGCTAACTTATCAATGAAACATTTAAGATGTCAGATCTCTTTATATTCAATTTTGTTAACTATTCTGATGACATGACCCACAGCCCCACTCATGTTTCTATCTAATAATATGAGAAGTAGTTATCTTGGAAACATGCAACGTCTCCTTTACGTCTAGCCGTAGTAGATGATAATCTTGGATACGAGCGAAGCTCTCCCCTGTACATAACCAAAGTGAGTGATGATCTTGGAAACATGCAACATCTCCTTTGCGTCTAGCCACAGTAGATAATAATCTTGGATACGAGCAAAGCTCTCCCCTGTACATAACCAAAGTGAGTGATTATCTTGGAAACATGCAACATCTCCTTTACGTCTAGCCATAGTAGATGATAATCTTGGATACGAGCGAAGCTCTCCCCTGTATATAACCAAAGTGAGTGGTTATCTTGGAAACATGCAACGTCTCCTTTACGTCTAGCCATAGTAGATAATAATCTTCGATACGAGCGAAGCTCTACCCTGTACATAACCCAAGTGATTGGTTATCTTGAAAACAAGCAACTTCTCCTTTACGTCTAGCCATAAGAAATAATCTTGGATACATACGAAGCTCTCGCCTGTATATAACCAAAATGAGTGGTAATATTGGAAACATGCAACGCTCTTATACAGTGGGTCTTGAATATTTTTAAACAATACAATTAGTTGTATTTTAATGTGATTACAAGAAGGATATTAACGATATATTAAGGAATCGAATGTTATTTCAGTTTCAGGGAGTGCTAGGTATATGGGGTGCTACAAGAAGATGATTATAGAATCCCGCCTTATGATTGGTGATTATAACATTTATGGAGGAATGATCAAACCAAACATATGCATCGCATACTGTCAGTCTCTGGGCTTCGGCTATGCTGGAACTCAAGCTGGGTAAGGCAATTTTCGTATTCTGATATACCTAGGATCTATATATTAATCTCTGTTATGCATGGCTAAGAATGGAATCAGTAAATTAAATTAATATGCAAGATGTTCTATTCAATTGCTTGAGCAGGTTTTGATTCACAATATTTCTGACTACCTGGTTCGTCTGGAGGTTACATTGATTTTGCTTTGATTAGTAAAGTAGCACAAACGGCCGTTTTGTGGTAATCTAGGACACAGAGGGAACTCTACACCTAACCACAGTTGGTGGTAATCATGGAAACAGAAAGACCTCCCCTACACCTAACCACAGTTGGTGGTAATCTTGGAAACTTGCAGAACTAACCTCTACGCCTAACCACAGTTGGTGGTAATCTTGGAAACTTGCAGGACTCTCTCCCTTCGCGCAACCACCGTAGGTGGTAATCTTGGAAACAACGAGAACTCCCCCTATGACTAACCAGACTTCGTGGTAATCTTGGTAACATACAAACTCGACCAATCGCCTAACCACAATGTTTGCTAATCTTTGTGATTGTTCTAGGTGGAAGACTGACAACGAGGTTGACTTGAATTTGATGGGAGTAATTCTAACAGGAATCAATGCCATTAAATGGTTTCATGATTCAGAGTTTTAAAACAGTTACTAATCGCTCTGTCATTTACAGCACTAAATGTTTTTGTTCTCGCGAGAGGCCTTCATTCAAATATTCTGCTAATGAATCAGACTGCAATATGCCGCGTGAAGGCAACAATTCCATAACATGTGGTAGTGAATGGAGGTTGAGTGTTTACGACATCGAGGACAAGGAAGTGAATCATGTAGGTACCTACTACTTAGGATGCTACGTCGATTCATGGGAAAGAATGATGGCCAAACGAGGGCCCGATTTCTTCTCAAACACACCTGAATTTTGTGTAGGTTACTGCTTCCGATATGGTTACCTATATGCAGGAGCTCAGGCTGGGTAAGTTCCCTTTATGCATTTTTCTACTTATGTGCTACGAATTTGACTATTTATATAGCTGTCTTTTGGTTTTATTACAATAATTATTTTCTAATTTCTTACTGACAATATATCGAAGGATCAAGATTGAAGCTAGACTAAAAATTCAGTCACGCAGAGGCTGCGTGAACTAAGCAGATTTCCCTCGTGAAGTATAATAATAGATAAACCTACATACTGCTAACACCAACGTGAATAATAATTAAAAAGAAAACCAACTGAAACATTTCAAAATATAACATATTAATTTTATCAAAAACTATGTACTGTATCTAGCATTGTAATTTATAATGAATCAGAATAATTTTTATATCAATGAAATTATAGTAGTCCAAGAATTTAAGACGTAGGGGTCACAAGAGCATTTTTGCATATATCTCGTGTAATAAAGGTCTCTGGAAAGCAATATGTGGTATTTAAGCTTCGAATAATGTGGTTTATTATATAACAGATTATTGTTTATGTAACAAGAGTAGAAGTGGGAGTTTACAAATAGCTGAAAACTGAAAAATGCAAATATTGCGGTTTTTATTCAAGATAGAGAATAAATGTATATAACAATATTTATAGTACATTCTATTTTCAATAAGATTTATTCTATACACTTTTTCGATCCAACTTATAGTAACGGTGATATTTCGAATTTTCAAAATTCTCTTCCTCTATACCCCCTTTCCTCTGTTTCGATTTCAGCCGTTAACGAACTTGATGTGTTTTTTTTTACATAAAACGACTAAATATAGAGTTTTATTTAATCCCCCTTCCCCATGTCCTAGGTTCCTGCCAATGGGGTGAGCAGATGCGTAATTCACGTCAGCATAAAGTCCGGACTCAAATTGCTCACCTGTTGAAAAAGAAGCACCCAGATTGGGATATATTCCAAAAGGTGACTTTTGGGGTCAGACGGCACTCCGAGAAGAGCAGATATTGTAGCCATCAAGAAAAATGAAAAGTAGGACTTAATTCTAGATCCTTCTGTCCGTTTTGGATGCACAAAAATCAAGCAGGCGAGGTGGAGCAAGAGAAGAAAGCAATATACGAACCATGTTGCCTCTATTTATCAGAAAAATACGAAATCCAAGACGGGACGGTTATGGAGGGATACTGTTTGGTTCAAGAGGAGTTCCCCATCAAAAAACAGTCAAGATATTAATAGAATATGGGCTGGCCAAAGAAGATCTGAAAGACTTGTCCACACTTATCCTAAAATCATCGATAAGGATTGTGAATCATCATTTACATAAAAAAATAAAGATGAAATATTAAGCTGCACTCTCACCTGAGATACCTCCCAAATTTGCTCCATTCAATTTATTAGATTCCAAATTTCCATATACCATAAAAACAAAATTTAAAAAAATTATATTACCAAGAAACTGGCAGATTAAGAGGCTGGCCATACAGGTACCCTCAGAAAGAAGCAGCTTATTGTGTTTTTTGTTTATATATATATATATATATATATATGGTGTTACTTGATGCTTTTTAAAAATGTAGTGTTATTACCTGAAATGTGAAGTTGTTTAATTATCATAAATAAATAATTTAAAAGGATGAACGCTGGGGAAGTGCACTCAGTTATTTCTGGTCCATTATATGGTCCATTACGTCACAAAAAAAAAACTACTTCTCAGGAGACGGGAAATATTAAAATATTGAGGACAGTGAAGCCTTACATAACAAATAATTTTATTATTAACCAATCCACAGCAACGACGGGTATAAACCCTAAACATTGGGACGTTGAAGTGTCAAAATAATATGGAAATTAAAGCCTTGCCAGAAAAATACTATCATCATTCAGCCTCAAATGAATTCCCGGGCGAAGCCGGTTAAGTTTTTTTTTTTTTTTCTGAGACCCATCTTCTGTTCTTGATTTGTGATAAGGTGGTGTGACCCACCGGGGGTGAGAAAGGATAGCTCCCCTTCTGCTGAACTATGGTTCCATATTAAGGGAGGTGGTATTTGTGATGGAGGTGTAATGGAACTAAAAAAGGTAAGTAGGTGGCCCGGTAGCTGGTGATACCGGATGGGTTGTGATGGATAGAAAGAAAACGAAAAAAGAAAGGATAGGGATAGATGGAGAGGAGATAAGAAGAAAAATAAGAAAGATGACCGCTACAGTCCAGAAAACAAACCTAAGGTAGCCGTTAAAGTAAAGGGGGTAAGGGGCGCCCAACTATCAAACTAACCTAAATTAAAACCTAAGCTATACTAATAATAAAACTATACTTAATTACCCTAACTAACCTAACTTAAACTAACAGGGCTATAATAGAATTGTCCGGTTGGTGGCGCGTTGGAGGAAGGTATGCCGGACAATTTTACGGATTATTCCGTTCTGGAATTGTTGAAGGGATGTGAGGGAGGATTTGGTAAGGTATCGGAGGAGGGGGTACCATGTAGGAGGGCGGGTTGTATGACGCCTTTTAGGATGAGGAGCTTGAGTCGGAGGCTGAGGACGGGAGAGAGGAGGAGGTGGTTAAGGGAGGTGAATTTGTTCCGTAACTGTTTTACTCGTTTGTGTATGTGTGCAGTGAATGTAAGGTGTCTGTCCAGTCTGATTCCGAGGTAAACTATGGAGCGGGAGACAGGGAGGTCGGTGTTGTCGAGTCGGAAGGTGTCTGGGACAGCGGTACGTTTTCTGTATGTGAACGCCAGGGCATCTGTCTTCCTGGGATTCACATGGATGGATCTGAGGTCATTGGAGCTGGATTGGCAGGCGGATTCTGCCAGGGATAGGGCACGAGATGGGTTGAGGCAAGTGCTAACAATAGCCACGTCGTCCCCATACGCGACTGCCTCAGTATTGTGAAACCCGTTGACTCACTTCCTTTGCGGTGTACACCGTGAAGAGTGTAGGCGAGAGAGGGGAACCCTGAGGAACCCCTACTTTGAGAGGACGGGATGTGGAGAGCGATTCACCGACCCTCACTTGGAAGGTTCGGCCATGAAGGAAGGAACGGTGATTGGCTAGGAGTTGACTGGGGCAGCTATGCCCACCTAGGGTGTTAAGAAGTTCGGCGTGCTCGAAGGGAGTCAAAAGCCCGAGTGCAGTCTATTGAAATCATCTCCGTGACTACGTTTCTGCGGAGGTTGGTGCCAGTGTTCGCATAGAGACGGGCAAGGGGTGGAGGAGCTGTGCTGAGGACGGAAGCCGGACTGCTCGTTTGGGTTGAGGGATTTCTCCTCTCAGAAATCTACAAGATACCCGAGGATTATATGCTTTAGTATCTTGGAGATGTGTGGGAGGAGGCTGATGAGCGGCATTTCTGGAGG
Organism: Riptortus pedestris; assembly: GCA_019009955.1. Classification (NCBI taxonomy): domain Eukaryota; kingdom Metazoa; phylum Arthropoda; class Insecta; order Hemiptera; family Alydidae; genus Riptortus; species Riptortus pedestris. The sequence goes on along the minus strand of CM032232.1, from coordinate 144,306,562 downwards.
AATTGAGGAGAGGGACGACTATTGCGTGTTTCCAGATGGTGGGGAAATGACGGAGGCGGAGGCAGGAGTTTAGGAGGTGATTTAAATAGGACAGAGACTTCCGTGGAAGCTGACGGAGTAGCACGTACTGCACCCTGTCCAGCCCAGGGGATTTTCCTCCCTTGGTCCGTCGTAGGATGGCAGAGAGCTGCCTAGAGGAGGAGAACATGAAATTATCATCGCTCTCCATCCGAGGCCCTTCCTCAGTCTGACGTAACATAGACTGATCTGCACCGGCCATATATGCCGCCAACATCTCAGCCTGGTCTGTGTGGCTCATCACACCCCTGCCGGTTTGGAGAAGAACAGATCGCCTTTTGGTTACTCTGGTCTTCACCAACCGCCAGAGCTTGCGATGGTCACCGTGTGACTGTCTGAGGGTTCCATGCCACTCCGCCATCTTCCACTGCCTCATAAGGGTGCGGATCTGGGCAGTGAAGTTGTGGGTTCCTGGTGCGATACCAGGAATTTTTAATGGTATTCCTCTGCCTGATTAACTGTAGAACATGAGGGGGAGGAGGTTTGTGTCCTGGGGGTCTTCTGATGGTCTTCGGGATCTCCTGGTCCGCAGCCTCCAAGATGATATGGGTAAACTCGTCCAGCTTCTCTTCCATTGTTGTTGTGGACGGAAGAGATTGGATGCGGGGGCCTGGTGAGCAGTCCAAGGGTTGAGGGTAGGGCACTGTCGGAAGGAGGCGTGGTGGTTGCCATTGCAATTGGCACATTCAAGTGCGTTCTGTTGCCTGTTGCACTCTGCAACCGCATGTTCGCCGGAACATCGCACGCATTTGAGAGGTAAATGGCAATACGCGTTGGTGTGGCCAAATCTTTGGAAGGTGTGGCATTGAGGAATATCTTGGGTGGGTTTGTATTCCCTGACCCGAATTACGATATTGCTTATAGCCTTTATATCTCTCAAATGCTTTGCGTCATAGTCGGGCTTGAACGTGGCCAAGATGGGCTCTATGTCCCTCTTGGTCCCGTCTGCAGCCGTTCGGCGCATGGGTACAACGCTCAGAAGTTGGGGGTGGTCAAATGCCTCCTCTACTTCTGAAAAGAGCACCCTCTTTTTCAAGCCCTAGGAAGAGGAAGTTCTTGTTCCTCTTAGTGCCCCTGGGCGTGAAGGTGTGGTGGGGAATTGGGTTAGTAGGTTGGCGGTACAGGGAAAGAATGGTGTTGTAGGTGGGGGTGTTCTCGGGCAATATACGGAGCTCGTATCTCGTTGGTTGGATACGAAAGGCGGAGATGTTGTTCCGCCTGAGATAAGCTGAGGCCTCGGAAGCTTCGTACATTGCACGAGGTAGGATAATTGGAGGAGGGGCCGGTTCCTTTTTCTTTGGGTCCGTATGTTTGTCTTTGTACTTGTCATTCGTCAGTGGGGCAAAAGATTTTGATGTTGGAGTCGGTGTGTTCGTCGATGTGGGGAGTAACTTACCTTTCCTGCCTTTCATGCCCTGGACAGGTGTGAATCCTTCAGCGTCGGCTGTAATCGTCCTCTTCTTGAGAGGCTCGATACCGGCGGCGCTGACGATATCCATGGCCTCGGAATACGATTGGGCCGAGGTAGAGCGTGGGGGAGTGGGCGGGCGGGGGTTAGAATTGTTTGGTGGGGTGACGTCATTTGTAGGGAGGGGGGGATTCAGTGAAGAGGGGAGGTATAGTGCCCGTGGATCGGGCCTGTGGTTTTAAGTAGACTTTTTCCTGCTTCCCATTCATGCGACTCTCTTTGTAGGCATCTACGAGGGTATGTGTGCCGGGGGACTTTTTTGTTGTGTTTGGCTTCTTACGCCTATTCACGTGGGATGTAGCGGCAAATAAGAGTAGAGGTACGCCTTGAGAAGGCTGGCCCTGAGAAGGGCCGTTAGGGGAGAGAGAGGGGGAAAGGAACTACCGATCCTCACCTTCACCGGCAAGTTGACCCTTAAGGTCAACCTGCCGGTCAAGGTAAGGATCAACCGGGTAACTTAGCTAGTATATATATATATATATATATATATATATATATATATATATGTAGGATCGATGGAGATTTGAAGACATTTTTCGAAAATCGCGTCATGAGTACTAGCTGATTTGCTATTGTCAGCTAAGATGGTGTTCGCCCACGCAGCGGGGAATATTATCTAAGAATATCACAAGTCAGCCGCCTGAGTGAAGGCTGTCTAACATTTTTGGCAATCAGTGGAAGTCTTTGGCGTAATAACTACATAATTACCATCACATCATCATGACGCAATAACTATATATTATGATCTTTAGTATTGGAAGAATCTGTTGAGTGTGGCATGGGTCAAATAAACATTTTCGCGTCAAGAACGTTAAATATTAATTCATAATGTACATGCATGTTCACACTGTGACAACCATATTTGATATTTAAGCTAGGAATAAGACGTTTCGCGAATTATTAGCCTATTCTTATTATAGGACACACAGATTATAACTGATGAAAAAGAAATGTAAAATACATCCAAGTTTCTTCAGGAAAACACTAATACTTCAAATTTCTATAAACCTTTTAGCAGATTTAGTTTTCGGCTTTCAGAAAGAACCCCCTCTCTCATGTCCATGTCATATTAACGATAGGCATTAACGGTATTATGAAGCACATTATTTGAAGCGTAAATACCAAATATTGTTCACATGTTGTTGTTTATATTTTGAGGTAAATGCAAGTGACAGACTTTATCATTGCCTTAGAAGAACCACATAGAAAATCAGTCCTTCATAATGCAATCTGATTATGAGACAGACTATAATCAACCATTCATATTTTATGAATTAAAACTTGCCATCTCGACCAAGAAACCGATATCAGCACCCGGGCCCAACTCCTTTTCATACACATTGTTACAAAATCTACCTGCCATAGCAAAAGAATATCTCCTAGATTTATATAACAGACTATAGATAGATCAAACATTCCCTGCTGAATGGAGATTAGCAACCAATCACTTTAGTTAGCTGTCTATCTAAAATTATGGAAAAGATGGTAAACACTCGTTTAATGTAAACACTATAAAAAAACAAATTACTTGCTCCAAGACAAAGTGGCTGCCGGAAAACCATTCCACCATTGACCGAATATGCAATTTAAATTGCTCAAAATTTTAAACAACCTTAAGTCCTGGTCTTCAAAAACAGGGTTCCAAATTCCCTCTGATTATACAAAATACGTTCATTTTTGTAGGAAAAGGAAGTGCTCTGATTCAAATTATAAAGAAAACAATTATTTAGGCCTACAAGATTGACATGGCTTGTCCACCTAAGAAATTTAAGAGTTCAGTGCCACGAATGAATGAATATTCTTAAAATAATTTGTAATAGGAAATGGGGATCAAATAGACACACTATTGCTTCTATTCAAAACAATAATAAGGTCAAAGATATACTATGGATCACAGATATATAATTCTGCCTCACACAGAACACTAAAGCTACTAGACACGATTTATAATTCTTGATTACGAATCTTGACAGGAGCATTCCCTATTCCTCCAGTAGACAGCCTCTTCGAAGAAATCGGAGAACCATCTCTAAGCTTAAGAAGAATGTTCCTAATTTCATCTTACCTCTCCTAACACCCTTTCCCGATTCTTGTACTTTATATTACAACTCATTGATTATGAACATGCTGTATTTCAAAATATGCTAATAAAATATTGACCAATCAGTAAGGAGTGTTACTGTGGGAGTCTGCTGAGTGGATCGCCTGTGAATGATTCCGAATGCAATATGAGGTGCCCTGGAGATCCAAGATTCTTTTGCGGTAGAGTCTGGCGTAGCTCAGTTTATATTACTTCAATTGCAGGTCAGTTAACAATCTCATAATTCTAACTGAATTCCATAAAATAGCAATAAATCCGTCGCGCAGGAGCTGTGTGTCAAGATTATTTCTCAAACATTTCGTAGAGATGACGTCAGAGGGTTATTAAAAGTCCTTCTGAGTATGCTAAATATATTTCCTATGAGCTGGTATGAAAGGCGCTAATGATATCAACTCACTTTCTCTTCTTTACTTTCACCGTATTCAGAGTTCTACTTAAACAATAACAACAACTGGCTATGAGATATTTACTCAAACTGAATAGTAAATAATGCGAATATCTCGGCTAATATTCGATCTACAGGAAATTAAATTGCAATAAGATTGGCTGTGGTCCGATTAATAATAACAGAGGTAATACGAATTTTGGACATCCATTCTTTAACCCCCCCCCCCTCATTTCCACCAGAGTTTGATTTCAGTCATTAACAGATGCTCTCTTTATTCTTACATGAGACCATTAAATGTCAAATATGGTATTGCAAAAAAAAAAAAAAAAAACTCGCTATATTATGGAGGTCTCAAACTAAAACCCTAGTTATCGATGACGATACAACCGAACATAAATTAGTATTAGTATATATGTCTCATTGTAAATTGCATTTGCATGTTATAACTTATTGATACGAGTTATAATACGAGATTTACATATTTCCGGTAATATGAGAGATATTCCATCTTCTACTGAGTCATCATTTGCTGAAGATATGTATAAATATATATATATAAAGTCCGCAGGGACTGCTTTAACTAAGCAGATTTCTCACATGCGACACGTTTTTGCACTTATCTCAAAACCTAAAAGTTCAGCGAGAACAATATTTGGTATTTATGCTTGAAATAAAGTACTTCTAATATAACAGCCTATTGTTAGTATGGCATGATTCGGGAATGGACGTTTAAATTTGCGTAGTTTACAGAGGCCCTGCATGACATGTTTACAGAGATACATGCATAAGCGAAAACTTCTAATACATCTTAAGATATACTAATCTCTATCATTGCTCCATTCTTTAATGTGTTTTTAGATGAAAGCGAAGCGGGTCACTTCGTTGGCTGTTTCATCGACAATACAGAAAAGCGGCTGCTTTCAGGATACAGTTTGACTCTCGAAGAAACTAACAGTCCTAGGAGGTGTATGAACGTATGTTTACAACTAGGGTACAGCTACTCCGGTGTCGAAAATGGGTAACTACTTATTTACATTTTGGATGGATGACAAATTTTGGATTTGATTTTTTTGAAATTTGGTTAATTAAGTAATGTAAAAAAATCACGCCAATATATCTAGAAGGTCGTGTCTTTCGTTACGATTCTAGTTATAATAATCAATTATATTGAACGATGTCATCTGTTATAGGGCGGAGTGCTACTGTGGAAAACTGAGGCCAGAGAAAGAAAAAGAGGTAAATGAAAATGAATGTGTGTCGCTGTGCCCAGATGGAGTGACAAAGGCATGCGGAGGCAAGGGCAGGCTGGGCGTCTATTCGACATTCGCCCCGCCAAATGGAAATAAAAGGTATTCTACTTCTATCAAATATTTCTCTTTACTCTTTCCAATCAAGTGTTATCAAGCAAGTGCTACGTAAAATAAAGAGATTTCGGAGATGTCTGGTTATCGCCTTTATTAAATAATACGATTATTGTCATATGGGACCGAAGAGGAAATAAACGTTTTTTTAAAATCATTTTTGACACCTCTCACTGAGGGTGTAACGACGACCACTTCTGTGATCGGCAGCCACAAAGCGGATCCGGACACCACCCATGGTGTGACCAATCTGGTCTAAGATTGTTGGCGAGGGCTTCCTCGGTCAGCCACTGTGTATGTCTTTTTTTTTTCTTACCTGAGACCCAGCTTCATATTAATGATGGAATTAAGGTATTGTGACCCACCGGGGGTGAGCTATGATAGTTCCCCTTCTGCTGAACTATAGTTCCATTTTAAGGGAGATTGTAATTGTGACGAGGTGTAATGGAACTAACAAGGGTAGGTGGCCCAGTAGCTGGTGATACCGGATGGGTTGTGATGGATAGAAAGAAAACGAAAAAAAAAAGGATAGGGATAGATGGAGAGGAGATAAGAAGAAAAAAGAAGAAAGATGGCCGCTACAGCCAGTAAATAAACCTAAGGTAGCCGTATGGTGAAGGGGGTAAGGGGCGCCCAAACTATCAAACTAACCTACGCTATACTATTAATAAAACTATATTAAACTAAACTAAATTGTCCTAACTAACCTAACATAAACTACAGGGCTATAATAAAGGGGGTGAATGAAGATGGGGGTTATTATTGGCCAATCCTGGGGCACTATGAGGATGGGTGTCAGCAGCGGTTGAGATCGACTAGGGGCTCATCGAGACCAACCTGTCGCCATGTCACCGGCTGCTGAGGAGGGGGTATGGAGCGGTAGAGAGGTTATCAATGTGGTTAAGGGAGTCGACAAATGTAACATGGCGGCGGGAAATGGTGTGGGAAATGGGTTCTAGGGAGAGGGTATCATGTCCGTTTGGTGGCGCGTTGGAGGGAGGTATGCCGGACAATTTTACGGATTATTCCGTTTTGGAATTGTGGAAGGGAGGTAAGGGAGGTTTTGGTAAGGTATCGGAGAAGGGGGGAACCATATAGGAGGGCGGGTTGTATGACGCCTTTTAGGATGAGAAGCTTGAGTCGGAGGCTGAGTACGGGAGAGAGGAGGAGGTGGTTGAGGGAGTTGAACTTTGAACTTGTTGCGTAGCTGTTTAACTCGACTGTGTATGTGTGCTGTGAATGTCAGATGTCTGTCAAGTCGAATTCCAAGGTAGAGTATGGTACGGGAGACAGGTAAGTCGGTGTTGTCGAGTCGGGAACGGAGGTACGTTTTCTGTATGAGAACACCAGAGCATCTGTCTTCCTGGGTTCCGTCAGAGATGGATTGGCAGGCGGATTCTGCCAAGGATAGGGCGCGGGATGGGTTGAGGCAAGTGCTAACAATAGCCACGTCGTCCGCATACGCGACTACCTCAGTATTGTGAAACCGTCGACTCACTGCCTTTGTGATGTACGTCGTGAAGAGGGTAGGAGAAAGAGGGGAATCCTGAGGAACCCCTACTTTGAGAGGCCGGAATATGGAAAGGGATTCGCCGACCCTCACTTGGAAAGTTCGGCCATGGAGGAAGGAACGGAGCATGGGGCAGCCATGCCCACCTAGGGTGTTGAGGAGTTCGGCGTGGTCGACGGAGTCAAAAGCCTGAGTGCAGTCTATTTAAATCATCGCCGCACACTGGAGCGATCCTTCATTAATGTTGGACATTGGGGGAAAAAATAAAAGTTTTAATTTGGGATTTTGATTGTATTGTTAGTACCACATAAACCCTTTTCAATTGAGCAGATTGATTTTTAGCCATATTATTGCAATGGTTTTTACATAATGCCTGGTTATAATTGCTATGTTAAAAAAAGCCTTGGCTTATTAAATTCGTCGTGAACTCTTATTTCATTTTATAAATTATTGTTGCTTCCAGTACACTTTAAGGGTGTTATAACAAATCAAAAACTGGCACAAAAGGTTTTTAAAATTCCTCTAATTTTTTTTTTTTTACATCGAGCTGAAAATAATTTTATTTAATTGAATTCGCAAATCGCTTGTATTTGCTTGAAAAAATACCACTTGGCATGCTTTTAGGAGTATATTGTCTTATTTACAACGTCGTCAGATCTTGCCTAAACTTGCCTATTCGTTAAATATTTTACTTTTAGTGTTAACACCCCCCGCACTTTTAGGTGCGGAAGACCTCCCGCGGACCTTTCCCAACTACGTACGGTGTAAAACGCCTCCTCCTCTACGCATTTGACGCAGCTAATCACGTTCGAAAAAATAGTTAAATACGTGTTTTTCTTGTCTAAATATTTTAACTGTCCTTTTTCGTTTTGGACTATCTACTCTTCATTGCTGGATAACGAGCTTTCAATGCTATCTCCACATTACATATCGATTAGATTTCAAATCGTGGAGTGTTCGGTCCCAAGTTCATAAAGAACTTCTCCAACAAAGAAAAACGAAAATCATTAGTGATTTTAGGGAAAAAATGGGATTAATCGTTGACCAATTGAACCAAGGATTGGGTACATCTAATGACGGAAACACGGTGCGTAAGTTTTTTGCGTTTCCTCACATTTCGGGGCCAATCACACGACTAAATGTAAATTTAAATAAACGGTTTTATATTATTTTGCAAGCAATATCGTCCAAAGCTTTGATCATTACTGAAAAGTTTGAAAAGGTTACAAGAGAAACAGCTGAGATATTTGTGGATTTGTATGGATGGTATTACATGCCAGTAACAGTTCACAAACTGTTAATACATGGCCCGGATATAGTCAAACACGCTATTGTACCAATTGGTATGCTGTCAGAAGATGCTCAGGAGGCTAACCATAAATACTTCCGCGCATACAGAGAATCCTTTTCAAGAAAATTTTCAAGGACGGCTACCAACAGAGATATACTGAATAATTTGTTAATTAATTCAGACCCTTTAATATCAGATTTAAGGCCAACACTTAACAACGATAGAGATCGCTTAGAAACAATATCTTCGGAAGTAAAAGAACTTCTAATTGAAAAATAAAAAAACATTTGAACTTTTAGAAATGTTAGATATTCTTCCAGCTTACAAATTCTCATTATTAAATGAAACACATAGATTTTTTTTTTGTATTAATTTTTATTCTAGATATATTTTTGTTTACAATTTTAGTATTGCTTTTTTGAACTTCAATTTATTAAAAAATTAAAATTTATAAAACATATGTTGATATTATGTGTCTACAAATCACAATTCTCTACTTAGTAAGCGATACATAATCTGTATGTACACATTTAAAATTCATCCTACCGTTGTATCGCATCTAGCAAAGTTGCTTAAAAAATTACTGATGAGATAGCTCAATAGAGTATTGGATGTGCTTTAAAATGACACCAGAATCAATATTCTAGGACCAGTAGAAACGGATATATTAATGAATGTCCGGCTTACCCTATCACTCGCTCCAGTGTGCGCCGTGACGATGTTTCTGCGGAGGTTGGTGGCAGTGTTAGCGTTGAGGCGGGCATAAAGCCATTCCTCGTCATTGGGAGAATTAAAAAGAACATCCCACGAAACCAAAAGAAAAGAAATTTCGTTTTAAAACGGCTTTGGTATCCTACCAAAATATTTGTTAAAGGTTGCAACATAGATCATCCCTTAGAAATTTTATTTCTATTTAAAACAAATTAGTTTTGATAACAAGAAATCTGCTGTAGTAAGTGCTATTTATATAGGTGGTATTTTTAACTGATTCTAATTCCGTTTTCTTTTTCATTTTTAGCCCAGGGCTTGTCCATGGAGGACGTTTATTAAAGCTGTTGCAGAGTACTCAATAGACCTATTTAATTTTGTTTAACTTTCCCAAGAAATATCTCTTTTTGTTATTTAGTTGCACTTTTAATGTTGTTCACCTTTTTTTTAATTGTATTATTATGTATGTATATTTCTTCTAATAAATGTATTGATAATTTTTGTGATTATATTTCATATCCTAAGGTGCTTAAATTGGAGGTTGATTTCAACAACTGAGGAGTATTTATAGTACAAGACGAACCTTTGTTCACGAGTGTCTGTCAATAAAAAAGGGTACTATTAATTTGTTAATTGATTTCTTTACGTACTTCTAAGTAGCAAACTTATATAATACTACTAATATGCATGAATTCAAAAATACTATTAAAAAATGTAAGCAAGCTGCACCTGAAAATTATGGTATATGTTACAATATTCAAGGTACATGTTCTACTTATTAACAATATTTTCTAAATTGGCTAACCCTGAAGTATGAAAAGAGTCTATAATTATACCTGTATTGAAGTCCAACCAAGACAAGACTCTCCCATCCAGCTATAGGCCGATTGCCTATGTCGGCACCTTTGATCCAGTTCGTACTTCTTAAATACCTGACTATCTCTGTTCAATCTTTCATTATGTAGTTTTCGTAACAATATATATCAACAGTTGTCATACATCTCCGGTCTTGAGCCCGTATTCTTTGAGTAAGTCAGCTGGCATTTTACGCCGACAATCCAATTTGGAACTTCGTATTGGACTGGGACCTACAGCAGGGTTCGTAATATTTTTTTTCCAGATCAACTTCAATTTATATATATATATATATATATATATATATATATAAAGCTGTAACCTCTGTCTGTACATTTTTTTGCGAAATTACACGATAACTTTTCGATTCACATGTCATAGACACCATAACTGCATTATGTTTCGTGTGTGGTTGTTGTTATTTACTTTTCACGCATAAACGGCTGAACCGAATTTTATGAAACTTGGTATGTACATTACTACTAGCCCAACTTAGACATTAGGATATATTAATATTCTCTAAGACAAACAGAAGTGGGGGTTATAAGGGAGGCCTGAAATTAAAAATAGCTATATTTTGTTTCCTATTGGTTTTTCCGAAAATATGCACATAACAAAAGTTATTTATTTTGTTATTTAGAGTAACCTTTTAATATTTACTTTTGGTTTATAACAAATTATAAACTAGGTATTCACCAAAAACTGAAGCGGGAGCCAGCTATTTTATTGGGCACTAACGATTGAACCGAATTTAACAAAACTTGGTATGTGAATTAACATCAATTCCTCTATGATTATAAGCTATATTAAAAGTTTTAGGTTCAAAGGGGAGTTGAAAGGGAGGCCTGAAGTAAAAATTTGTGATATTTCATTTTCTATTTGTTTTTCGGCAAACGTGCACTTAACAAAAGTTGTTTACTTTGTTATTTAGAGCAACTTTTGTTTCCTTCACTTTTGAAATCGCTTCATGAGTACAACCTCAATAGTTGATTTCCCTTAAGGACTTTATTCATTTATATATTCCCTCATGCACTATACCACGTTTAGTTAACACGACGTCTTGGACTTTCATCCTTGCATATACAAACAGTTTGTCACACAGTTACTTTATTTTCAGTAGGTTATTTTACATAACAGGCCAACAAACCTCTTCTCGGGGCCTCAGGTTGCCCGTGCGAGTTAAGGCGTTTGTCTTAATCTCGCGTGGTAGACCTAGAGTGGCGGGTTCGATTCCGCCCTGGGCAGTAGAAATTTATTTAGTGACGGACTCATTAAATAAACTCCTTGGCCCCACCCTGGCTAGAAATGGGTGGTAACCTGTAGATAACCCGTCCCGATTAGCCATAGTAGCATAAAAATGCTGTCATTACTGGAAGTGATTTCTAATGAGATTCACTATTACTAATATAACCTTACGAGCTAAACTATGCTTAACTATATGTGCTCGGATTGGTTTTTGAAAGGAAATATGTTCATTATAGATGATATTTAATTGTAATAAATGCTATTCATGATAATGGTTTGAATTATTCAAAAACGGTGAGTCAAAAAATGTAGAGGAATAGATTAGGAACACATTTTCATTTATTCTTCATAACTAAAATTTACATTCTATTAATACCCAAATTTCCAAACTATTTCGGAAAAACATTACGTCGTGGAGTGAAGTGTTTTTGTACACATTGAGGTCTTGCTATAAAAATACCATCATTAGCCAATCAACAATGATTTCCCAGGCATCGCCGGGTACCTTAGCTAGTATATATATATATATATATATATATATATATATATATATATATACATGTACTAGCTCAGGAACCCGGCGATGCCCGGGAAATCATAGATAACTGACTAATAATGGTTTTTTGATAGCAAGACTTCAATGTGTACAATTACACTTCCCTCCACGACGTATTGATTATCCGAAACAGCCAACCCTGAAGGGTAACTTTTGGGTATTAATAGAATAGAAATTTTAGTTGTAGAATTGTAGAATAAATGAAGTTGTAGAATTGTAGAATAAATGAAAATGTGTCCCTAAACTATCCCTCTACACTTTTTGATTCACCGTTTTTCAATAATTCAAACCATAATCATGGGTAGCATTTATTACAATTAAATATCATCTATAATGAATATATTTCCTTTCAAAAGCCACTCCGAGCTCGTATAGTTTAGGCAAAGTTTTGCACGTAAGAATATATTAGTAATAGTGAATCTCATTAGAAATCACTTCCAGTAATGCCAGACAGGAAATAAGTAAACTCAATTAACTGGTTAGGCTCCCGTCATCTTCCGCTCCCGCAAGAGACTTCTCAACATTCTTCTACTTATATTATTGATTCAAAACATTAATTTATCTACCGGTTGGAATTAAATAGTACCACTATACCCTACAAATATCGTATTATATCAAGTTTAAACGCATATTGTTTTTTGTCATAATGACATTACCATTAACATTTAATTGTTATGATAGTACATATTTGTTTCAATAACATCAAGGTACATTATACAAATTAAATAATGGAAATGCTCTTATAATTTATATTTCTATTGTAAATAAATAAAGTTATTTTCTAGGAAAAATAAATAAGTGAGAAGAGGGCGATGAAGATTTATAATCTCACTAATCCGAATCATACTTTGAACTATTTATCATATAAGACGAAAATATAACATCATTTGTCATAATACTCATTTATTAAAAACCCTTAAAAAAATACTAATAAACTTAATGACTCCCGTTTAGCGTATACCCCGTGTTTACTTCATTTTACTACAAAAGTTACTCTAAATAACAAATTAAACCACTTTTGTTATGTGCACGTTTGCCGAAAAACAAACAGAAAATAAAAAACGAGAATTTTTCATTTCAGCCACTCTTATAATCCCCACTCCCCTTTGAACCTAAAATGTTTAATATTGCTTATAATCATGGAAGAATTAATGCTAATTAACACACCGAATTTGCTAAGTTCGGTTGAGTCTTTCGTGCCAAATAACATTGTTGACTCCCGCCATAATTTTTGGCGTATAACGCATTTATACTTTGGAATACAAAGAAGGAATATATATATTCCTTCTTTGTATTCCAAAGTATAAATGCGTTATACGCCAAAAGTATATATATATATATATATATATATATATATATATATATATATATATATATATATATATAACAAAAGTTACTCTAAATAACAATATGACCAGCTTTCGTTGGCAAATATGTGCATATTTGCCGAAAAACCAATAGGAAACGAAATATTGCTATTTTTAATTTCAGGCTTCCATTATAACCCCCACTCCTGTTCGTCTCAGAGAACAAGTTGGGTTAGTAGTAATATACATACCAAGTTTCATAAAATTCGGTTCAGCCGTTTATGCGTGAAAAGGTAACAAACAAATAGACACGAAAGAAACAAAAGTCCGTTACGCAGGGGCTGCGTAAACTAAGCATACTTCCCATGTGAAGTTTTACAATAGAGAAATCTGCATACTGGTAACACAACACCATCGTGAGTAAATACAAACGGTAATGAGTAATCTTTCCGTTAATTAAAATAAATTCCCAACTGAAACGGCTTCTGAATTGTAAGAATAATTTATATTTTAATAACTCAAATTTTAGTAGTCCAAGAACTAAAGAAGGGGGGGGGGATGTACAGAACGTATTTGCATAAATCACACAAAGTAAAGAAGGTAAGGTAAAGTTAGAAACGACAGGTATGGTTAATTACTTGATTCATACCTTATTTTAAAAAAAATTATACAACAAAAGTTAATCTAATTAAAAACGTAAGCAGCTTTTGTTATGTGCACGATTGCCGAAAAACATAGAAGTTGGAATATCGCGAATTTTTATTTCAGGCCTCCCTTATAAACCCCACTCCCGTTTGAACCTAAACATTTTAATATAACTTATGTTGTTGGAAGAATTAATGATAATTGACATACCAAGTTTTGTAAAAGTTCGGTTCAATCGTTAGTGCCCAATAAAATAGTTGGCTCGCACTTTAGTTTTTAGCGTATATCTTGTTTATACTTTGTTATACGAGAAAAGTATACATAACAAAAGTTACTCTAAATAACAAAATAAACAACTTTTGTTATGTGCATATTTGCCAAAAAACCAATAGGAAACGAAATATCGCTATTTTTAATTTCAGGCCTCCCGTATAATCCCCATTCCTGTTCACCTCAGAGAAAATGAATATAGCCTAAAGTCTAAGTTGGGTTAGTAGTAATATACATAACAAGTTTCATAAAATTCGGTTCAGCCGTTTATGCGTGAAAAGGTAACAAACAAACAAACATACACCAAAGAAACAAAATGCAGATATGGTGTCTATGACATGTGAAACGATAAGTTATTGTGAAATTTCGCGAAAAAAATCAATGTACAGACAGAGGTTACAATTTTATATATATATATATATATATATATATATAGAGACATAGATATAGATTATAAAATGCTGTCACAATTTTTTGTTTTATTAATTTACGGGGAGGTTTAAAAAAATCATATTTTCTCATTAGAGATTCAAAGAGCATACTTACATATTTTTGTTTATCATGTAAATATCTATAAATTATGTTCTTTGACATTTTTTGATCCGATGCACTGCAACTGAGATAACGCGCAACTGAGATAACGTTATATAATGAAATCATAAACGAAGTGCATCAGAACATTTTGTATATTTAATTTTATGATAGGAGAACTAGGAAGTCGTGCGTCGTACATATCTGATTTCATTACCCGTAATATATATATATATATATATATTATTATTATTATTATTTATTAACGTCCACTTTTTGCAACTTAGGCTAATCGGGACGGGTTATCTACAGGTTACCACCCTTTTCTAGCCAGGGTGGGATTTTAGGATGTTATTTAGTGAATTTCGTCACTAAATAATTTCCTTTGCCCAGGCAAGAATCGAACTCGCCACTCTAGGTTTACCATGTGAGATAAAGGTCAACGCTTTAACTCGCATGGCTAACCTGAGCCTAGATAAAACTTAATGAAACTTGGCATGAAGCATAACTTAGACTTCTGGTAGTACTAATATTCTTCGGTGCTAACAGAAGTGAGGTTTAGAAACGATTAAGGATAATGTTTCATTTATTATTCGTTTTTCTCCAAAAATGCTCATAACGAAAGTTCCATACTTTGTTATTTAGAGTAACTTACATACATTTTTCACGCTTAACAACGTATAAAGAAAGTCATTTAAATGTAAATATAGTTATAGTCAACAATTCTTCCTATTGTGTGACCTGAATAAACTTGGTACCTCGCCTTGGTAAATGATCTCACTTTCATTGAACTTTTCAAATCTATGTTTATTTTTTAACGCCGGTAACAAGCTGTAGGAAGTATATTGCGGCTCCCCCCTCTGTCGCAAACATCAATTAATGACAAGTGTTAGTTTTCCCTTATTTTTACTTGGTTTAAATAAAACACGAAAATTCTTTGAAGATACACTTTCAGGGGGATAATTTCATCAGATTTGTCATTATTTATGTATTGTGGAGCATTTGCTATGAGGCAATATTGATCATAAAAAAAAACAATGAATATAAACAAAATAAAGAATGAAAACATTAAAAGAAAACATTTAAGAACGCAACCAAATAATAAAACCCAACTAAATAACAAAACGAAACCAAATAACAATACGCAACAAAATAACCAAAAGCAAACAAATAACAAAACGCAACCAAATAACAAAACGCAACCAATAACAAAACGCAACCAAAGAGACAAAAAAACACTAATCAACAAATAAACTAAAAACAAAATAAACGAAGACGAAACTTTATATCTGAATGTCTCATCCCACCACTATCCAGCCCAAAATCATCTATACATTAGTAAACAGAGCCTTTTCACTATGCAGCAATGAAATGCATTTAAAAAATGAAATAGCACAGTTGAAAGAAGAACTCCACTACAACGGCTACAAAAAATGGAAGTAACAAGAGTATTAAGAAATATTAAGAAGAAACTGGATAACAAGATTCAACAAGACATTGAAAATACTCAAGTTAAACCATTAAGCAATGTTACACTTTCTTATAAAGCGGGGACCTCAGAAAGGCTGGCAAGAATACTTCGAAAATATAATTTACGAGCAGTATTCAAGCCACACAAAATATTCAACGAATATTTAAAGAGCCCAAAACACACACAATTATTGCAGGATAGTGGAGTATATATGATACCGTGTGATTGTGGTAAGGTTTATGTGGGGCAGACAGGCAAGAAGACAACTACAAGAGTCAACCAACACATGGCTGACCTAAAACATAACAGAACAAAAACATCCGCCATTGCCAAACACGCAAGTATTTCTCCCCACCAAATTAAATTTGACGAGACAAAGGTTTTACACAGAGAGGACCACCTCGGAAAAAGATTAGTCCTGGAAGCCCTAGAAATAAATAAGAGGACAAATACTATAAACAGCGTGGACGGTGTCATACTTTCAGAAACGTGGAAAGCCATACTAATATAAAATAAAAAGTCCGTCACGCAGGGGCTGCATAAACTAAACAGATTTCCCACGTGAAGTTTTACAATAGAGAAATCTGCCTAATAACAACGGTAGTAGTAAGAAACCTCTAAACCTAAAACATTATTTAGGGCGTAATAACCCAGTAGTTTCTAGCCCCAAAAAACAGTTAACCTAACCTCTAAACTTATTCACGAGGGACGATTAGTTATGGAAACGGCCGCCAGAGCTCTCGGCGGAAAGTCCGAACATAGCCTACTGGCGACCACACGCAGAATACAAATGCAAATATCTCGGTTAATATTAAAGATACAGAATAAATGTATAAAACAATATTTATAGTAAATTGAATTTCCAATAAGATTTATTCTATACAATTTTTCGATCCGACGCATAATAACGGAGATATTTTGAATTTTCAAAAATCCCCCCTCTAAACCCTCCCTCCTACTGGTCCGATTTCAGCCATTAACGAACTTGATCTTCCTTTTTACATAAAACGATTAAATTCCGAGTTTGGTAACGATCAAACAAAAATTGCGACCGCTAGAGCGTTAACAGACAAATATATATATATATATATATATATATATATATATATATATATATATATATATATAATTTTGAACGGACCTCATTTTCGTCATCTCCTGGGTAGGATCCAATGGACATTTGAAGAAATTTTTCGAAACTCGCATCATGAATACGACCTCAATAGCTGATTTCCCTTAAGGGAAATCTGCTAAAACTCCACAACAAATGATCAATTTAAGTAGCCATTCAAATCGAATTTATGCCTGACGAAGATGAACGCAGTTCTATCGAAAATTTGCAGAACAAAAATTCCAACCGCTGGAGCAGATAGCCGAAATCCACACAATGAGGAAAACGAAACATTAAATTTAACAAAAAAAAATATCTATATATTTGTTTGTTACCGCTCTAGGGGTTGCAATTTTTGTCTTATCGTTACCAAGCTTGATATATAATCGTTTTATACCAAAAGAAAGATCAAGTTCGTTAACAGCTGAGATCGGACCAGGGGGGGGGGGTTAGAGGGGGAGAATTTCGAATCCCCTTAATATCTCCGTTATTATGCGTCGGATCGAAAAATTGAATCTTATGAATGATGCAAATAGAACAAATATTATTGCAAATGTAATGTTCTATAAATGTTGTTATGTACATTTTTTTCAATATCTTGATTATTAACAGAAATATTTTCATTCTTTTAGTTTTTTTCGGTCTTCAGTAAAGCCCCACTCCTACTCATCTCATATTAACAATATTCATTATGTTATGAAACACTTTATTTGAAGCTTAAATACCAAATATTGTTCTCATTGAACTTTTAAGTTTTGACATAAATACAAATCCGTGAGAAATCTGCTTAATTAACGCAGCACCTGCGTGACGGACTTTTAATTTTACATCATGTGAGCTATGTTATTTAAGGTACTAGCTTTTCACCGCGATTATGAACACTTTAATGTTTTCAATGTATGCATAAAACCTTTACTTTTAACAATGGGAAGATTTGAAGTAGGGACATATTATTTTATTGCGACAGGAGAAATTTATATAACTCCCAGTGTATACACATAATTCTGCCAGTATATACACATAATTCTCCCAGTATATACAAATAATTCTGCCAGCCGTATTTTGGCAGGAATGCACCGATAACGTCATAATATCTTATGGCCCACCCCTCCCGACCTCAGATTGATTTGCGATTCCATATCGTTTGAAGCTAATACTTTTGGTAATGTAGTGTTAGTCTCAGAAAGGTGAACTAGTTTAACTCTCATAAATAAATCATGGGAGTTATACCAAGTTATTTATGCTATTTATTTAAACTTCAGCGTTAATAAATTATAGTTACTGAACACACTATGTGCCATTATGTATATGAAGTTTACTTTGCAAACATGCAAAAGGGTATTTATAATCTTTGTAATTATGTAGATAAAATAGCTGCCAACGTTTTGCTTTAAACTGATATATTCTTCTAGTGAAAGAGGATTCCACTAAAGCTTTCCATAATGTATTGAAAACAATTACATACGATACGGGAAATATATTTATATCAAGATATTTTAGAAAGTGAAATATACTACTTATATAACATGTACATTTTAGAAGATTTCCTTAAGGGAAATCAGCTATTGAGGTCGTACTCATGACGGAATTTTCTTAAAATATTCATCGATCCTATATAAATATTTTATTTGCGATAATTTATTACAATTCATCAAATACTCCATTAACAAATACATTACAACCATAAACAAAATAACACATATAAGCAGCGTCTATATATTTGGGCTCGCTACACCCTTAAGATTGACCACATGGTTCAAAATTTGTGAGCCTACCAAAGCTAGGGTGAGTCGCCTAAGATCGCCTAACACATCTAGGACAGGCCCTAACCTAGACTTAAACAAGAGATATAAAAATAATAATAATAAAAAAATATAAAATGAAGATAATATTACTTCAAAATACACAAGAAAAAAAATAGAAATAACCAAATATAAAACACAACTCCGTAACAGAAAATAAGTAAATATAAGAGCTCTGCCAGTCCGTACACAGAACAAACACAAACCTAACTCAAAATAAAAACCCTAACTTGATTACGGATTATAAGGCAACATACCAGGTCCTCACACAGCGGTGGTCCAGTTTTACCCCGGGCTACGTCCTTGGGAGCACTCCACGCCGACGACTGCATCCTAGGGTGGCCATTTTCTTAAAAGTTCCAAAATTCATATTGCCACCCCGAAGTATCCGCAGGGTCATCCAGTGCAGGACTCGGCTTCCCACGCCAATACTCCTAAGCTCCTTCGCAATCCACTTGGCCCAAATTCCTTTATATGTAGCAGTGACCGGGATGACCCTACGCCTCCTCGCCAGACTGCTTGTGGCGGCCGCCGCGGCGCTCAGCACCCACTCCTTGCCATACTTCTCCACTTTCAGCTGACTGAAGGTCTCGTCCTTAATGAGCCCTGTCACAACCGTGACATCCAAGATGACCAGCTCTTCCTCGTTAGCAATAATAATGTCCGGCCTGCACACCTCCTCTGGCTCCCTGACGAGTGTCTTCTCCACGAAGACCCTCCATCCCCTCCTCCGCAAGGACTCACTAAGAAGCTTCACTTCTGCATGATGCCTTAACGTGACCGCAGGTCGCATTGCCGGGCAGTGGTTGACAGAATGAACTTGTGTCTCATCTCTTCCACAGCCCAGTCTGCATTTGATTGAGCCATCCGTCCTCCTGCCAATCCCGCGTGACAACCGGACTCGGACAGGGAGTGCTCCCGCGTACAACCTCAGGTACTGGACGTAGTCACGCCCCGACATATCGTGGGATCTCCTTACCAACCAAGCCGAGGAGGCCCCCACCTCCTCCACACCATTCAGGTCACGCCCATCAACTGTGGAATAAAGGTTTTCAATCTCTTGGCCCCTTGGATTTGGAGGACATTCCCCATGGCATGGAAAGTCATAGCCCAATGAGTCTCGGACATTATCGCCAACCCCACAGTTCTCCAGAGCATCATCCACCCCGCAGAAGGGCCTTGCTCTAAAGTAAGGCATCAATGACTCAAGCCGAGGGATCCCGAGACCACCGAATCTAGCCGGAGCATGAAAAAAGGAGCACGGAGTATCGTGAGGTAGCCTCAGCCATCTCCGAACAACAGACATCACCGCCACATCGCTGGCCTTCAATGTGTACTGATAGGTGACACCAAATGTACCCCTATGAAACATCCCCGGAAGAAAAAAAAGTCCTCAGGAGCTCCATCTTCTGCTGTGGTTTGAGAGGAGCCCTAGAGATCCTCTCAAGCCCAGGCCCTACATCGACATGGTCACGCACCACACCCGAGTGATAGAACTTAACCCCCAAATACTCCCAGGAATCCTCAAGACCAACGGGCTGGATGACGGCATCACCGACCATATAACGGACCTCGGTCTCCAGCCAGACCACCTTCCTCACAGACTCCAGTGCAACAGTCAGGGTGCGTGACTTAGCCGGATTAAGCTCCAGCCCACAATCACCTAATCCATCAGCCACGGCTCTCAGCAAACACCTCAGACCAGGAACAGAGGATGCAAGCAAAACCAAATCATCCGCATACGCCAGCACCCCACAACGAACCCCGCCCAAATGAAATCCCACATCACCTGGCAGGCCAGCCACTACGTGATCCATGACCATGTTGAACAAAATTGGAGACAAAGGATCACCCTGCCGGACTCCTCTGGACGGGTGCATCTCCGCAGCTTCCTCACCAGTCATACAAATTCGCAACGTAGCATTCCCGTAGACTGCACGGATGTAATCAATGAATTCCCCCTGTACACACCGCTCCTACAGGATACGAAACAAGGCGGCATGACTGACACTGTCAAACGCCTTTCTCACGTCAAGAAAGGCCGCACAGAGACTCCTCTTCTTCCTCCATGCGGTTCTCAAGACTGCGTCCAGCAGAAAGACATTGCCAGCCACGCCGTCAAATCCCGTCCAAAACCAAACTGATGGGGCACCAGAGGAACCACGGACTCCAACCGTGCAGCCAATATACGATGGAGGTGTCTTACAATTACTGATGCCACAGAAATAGGCCTATAGTCGCCAGGGCTCCCGGGCCTCTCACACTTTGGCATCATTGTCACTCTGGCTCTCAACTGCTCTTTCGGCACCCGACCCTCAAGCAAAAGTATGTGCAAAATGAGCGCGCGGACCCGCCAGTCCAACCCCCGCCACACAGCCGGAGAAACCCTGTCAAGCCCAGGCGCGGAGCCCACCGATGGGCACATGGTAGTAACCTCTGGCATTGTTACAGGAGTCCACACATTCGTACTGGCATGTAATCGTTCCCCACGCACCTCCTCACCACTACAGGGAAGGGACTGCTCCTCCACAATGGGACGCCAAAACTCGTCCAATTCCCGCACGCTATGTACGGGTACAGCAGGTCCACCATCCAGAATTTCCCGTGCCGCTGCCGCCCGATCAAACTTCCATAACCGCTGGACTCGGCAATAGCTTTTTAATTTCAGGCCTCTCTTATAACCCCCACTCCTGTTCATCTTAGAGAATATTAATATAGCCTAAAGTCTAAGTTGGGCTATTAGTAATATACATACCAAGTTTCATAAAATTCGGTTCAGCCGTTTATGCGTGAAAAGGTAACAAACAAACAAATAAATAAACAAACAGACACAAAAGAAACAAAATGTAGTTATGGTGTCTATGACATGTGAAACGAAAAGTTATCGTGAAATTTCGCGAAAAAAATCAATGTACAGACAGAGGTTACAATTTTATATATATATATATATATATATATATATATATATATATATATATATATATATATATATATATATATTTGTCTGTTACCGCTCTAGGGGTCGCAATTTTTATCTTATCGTTGCCAAACTTAATATATAATCGTTTTATACCAAAATAATGATCAAGTTCGTTAACGGCTGTGATCGGACCAGGTGGAGGAAGTCCGTTTTCTACCTGAATTATTTGGCCAGAACCGCTCGGTGGATTTTCGAAATCTGGGTACCGTTTTGTTCGTCACGGTCACTTTTTGCTTTGAAAGATTGTCGGATTCGAGGTAGCTCCCACTCCCGGCGAGATAAGCCCTCCGAAATATTATTCCGAGCCTCCCTCGCGACGCCTTAAATTCGCTATTTCTCTGCCCGTTCCGAGTATCGCTTTACCGATCGGAGGAAAAACTCTCGGGTACATACCCTTTCGTTCGACGTCTCAAACGCGAATAACCGCCGACTCCCGTCCTGACAAATGACGATCGAACTCGAAAGTATACTTTTTCTTGCGACCTCCGAAACTCCCGTTCTATCGCCTCATTTTTTATTTTCGAAGCGTCATTTTTCAGCTCGAGCGTACGCTTTAGGTAGCCACCGAGGCGATTTCCCGTAACGCACTCCGCCGCCCCGTACGGACCCTCCAAAAACTCCTCTCCTCGCTCATTTCCCGTTGGGCCTAAGCCCACGCCGATTTCGGCCCCTCCTCCGGGTATCGCTCCGCTACCGACGCCCAAAGACCAACTCGGTCTCCGGTCGAAGGGCGAAGGGCGAGGTTAATGGAAATGTATTGAAATAATTATATGTGTTACCTAATCTTAGTCTTCAGAGTTAAGGTGTGTAATCTAACTAAAGCTGCTTGCAGTAGCGTGAGATTTACGCATTTCGACACCGTTATTTACTACTTAATTTTTTTTTAATCTCATTGAATGACGAAATTGTTTTCTTTTCTTATTTTTTTCATATTTATTTGCATTATTATATTTTAAGGATTTGAGTTATTTCAATTATTGGTTTAGAACTATTAGTTTTGTAAAGACTTCTAACGCGCATTCTACCATATCATCATCTAACTAATACGAATTCTTTTCCTTCTTTCTTTTTTCAATGATTTTATTTGCAAAAACTTTTAATTACTTATTTCGACTGACATCATGTTTTTACTTATTTTTATTTTTTCCATTTAAATTGTGTTTATCTACTTTTCCTAATTACAATTAATTCAAAAGTAAATGAAACGATTTATTAGAATGAATATTTTTCAATGTACTGTACATGTTAACGATTCCATAATTTGTTAATTTAATAATGAAATGTATATCAATTTCTCTCCTACTTATATTATTAAGGTTTCCGTGTATATAGGTAATTCATTTTTCGTCTTATGAATAGAGCAAATTGGTTCATGTACCTCTTTTCTTGAATGATTCAATCTACGAAATAGATTTTTTCTCAATCGAATGGGGATCATTTCTTTCAGATGAACTTTACAGATGTAACGATAAGAATTACCAATCTGGAAAATACATGTATAATTAAAATTTAAAAATCACGAGGGCGAAGCTCGAGTCGATTTACGGCGATCCCGAAGGGATCGCTGTACCAGTCGTGGCGCTGCTGAAAGCAGCGCTTTTTTAAGGGGGTCAAGGGGGCGTAGCCCCCTTGCTGGTGTGAGCTAGTTACAAATTACAACACTAGCTTTAGTAAATTGTTTTCAATATAATTAATATGTTGTATTCAGATATATTTCATTAATTGTTTCTTTCCGGTCTATCTATGCAGCGCTAAGAGGCTGGCTGGCCTGTTAGTTTACAATTCAGCCGCTTTCTGTTGTAGAGATTATTAACCCTAGAACTACCAATGGGGGGGGGGCTCCTTGAGCCCACAACTTTTTGTTTTTGTTCCCTATCACCCAATTTTAATGGGATATTTTTGATATTTTATGTATTCCTCAGAAAAACATCCTAGAATGAGGGCATAACAAAATTAAATAAAAAAATTTCTATGTTGAAAAAAAAAATTTTTTTTGACGTATGGGCTCGAGGAGCCCCCCCCCCCTTGGTAATGCAAGGGGTAGTTATACCTTTAAGTACCAAGGGGGGGGGCTCCTCGAACCCACTAATATTTAATACTACTTTTAACTAGTAATTCAAGTGTTATTAATTATATTACTCAAATAATAATTACTTTGATGTAATTTTACATACACAAACCTTCTCAATTTTTTTTCCCCCAATAAAAAAATATATATATTCTCCCCATATAATTTTTTTTATATAAAATATATTACTGAGATGGTTATAATTATTGCTCCTGATAGGTACTTTTTTAGAAAAGAGAAGATTTTCTAGGTTGTTCCCAACTAGGGGAACAGTTAGTCCATGCTGCATCCTGGACACAACATGGAGAAGAAATAGTGCTGCCCGAAGAAAGTACTATCTATTTATTTAAACTATCTGAGAGTTTAGTAAAATTTTGTGTTGCTGAAAGGAGTGAAAATCTTGTGGGCATTCCTAGATCTTCAGTGAAGGCCATGGAGCATGTTCTAGGGCGAGAACTGAATTATCCCCAATTGGAGGAACAAGGTTCATCAAGTGGAAGGCTAAGGTGTTACACTTGTGTTAGAGAAGCCAAATCAAAAAAGGAAAAATACAACAACCTATCAAAATCTAAGCAGTGTTGCTTCAAATGTAAACGTTCAGTGTATAACAAACACTCGGAAAAAAAATTATTGTGCAAAAGCACCGATAATTGCAATTACGAATCTGATAATTAGATTTTCTTAAATTATTATTCTATTATAATGTTATAATTACTTAGATATAGATAACTTTTTATTCTAACAATGTTTAGATATGTTCCTCTTGTAGAATAAAATTACATTTAATTTAAAGTCATCCTTTTTTCCCCATCTGAACTTTTTTTTTTTATTTTTTTTTTATTTTTGTATTTAATTTGTTTTTTAATTTTTTTTTTCACAGGTGTCATAAGAAACGTTCATTAAACATAATCCAATAGAAATAAAAAATTTAAAAAAATTATAGATCCAAAATAAAAGGTTTTTAAGTTGTGGGCTCGAGGAGCCCCCCCCCTTGGTAATCCATGCGACCTGGGAGAGGTCGGTAATACTAGGGTTAACTTGTATTGTACATTTACTGAGCATTCACAGTAGTGTTACATGTGTGTATATTTGTCTATTGTAAACGTTCGAGTGGGAAATCTGCTTAGTTTACGCAGCCCCTTTAATTAATACGGGCTTTATTAATTAGGTTTCCCGCGCATCGCCGGTTTCCTTATTTAGTAACTTAATATGGCCTTCGCTTGGTGTTATCAAACTGTTATTTGTGAAGCAGGTTTAATTGGTGAAAACATTCTTTGATTTCTTGCAAATAAGATAAGCGATAAGGACTGAGGGAGGATATAAAGCCTGATATACAAGTCTGATATGTAGGATTGTCAAGTTTCAGTGTGATTTATTGTGATTTTCTAAGGCAACATCTCAACATGAAAAATCATTTGCTGCTTTCATTTCTATCAATAGTACTTCACATTACAGGTAAATAGATGAGTGTTGGACTATTTGACAGTCGAAGCCTAAAGTTCTCCTATAGTTAAGAACGAAAGATAGTTTGTAAAATATGTCTTTGAATTCTGGGTACGAGGTGCATAGTAGATTCGGCTGGTGTAAACCCACATTGAATGGGAGCTAGGAGGATTTGACTCTGAAGGAACCATAATAATGTTTTGTTTAATGAATGATCTTGTGTATGTGTGCTGTGAATGTCAGATGTCTGTCAAGTCGAATTCCAAGGTAGAGTATGGTACGGGAGACAGGTAGGTCGGTGTTGTCGAGTCGGAAGGTGTCGGGGACGGAGGTACGTTTTCTGTATGCGAACACCAGGGCATCTGTCTTCCTGGGATTCACACGGATGTTGATGGATCGGAGGTCATCGGAGATGGATTGGCAGAGGCGGATTCTGCCAAGGATAGGGCTTGGGATGGGTTGAGGCAAGTGCTAACAATAACCACGTCGATATTTGCATTTTTCAGTTTTCAGCCATCAGCAAACCGCCACTTCTACTCATGTTACATAAACAATACTCTGCTACATAACAAATCACATTATTCGAAGTTCTTTGCAATTTGCCCTCAGTCAATTTCAAAAGTAAGTCGAATACCTCAACTGACAACCTTAAATAGGAATAGAATTTGTCCGGGTGTTGTCGTAATTTTTTGTATACTCTCACGAATTCCCCGTCCTGTTGCTGCCTCAAATTGTAAGGATGCAACCACGGTTTTCTTATTACACTATCTGTCCCTATAATTCCCAAAGACGATCTTAGCAAAATTCCCGAAGATAAACTTCATTGAACTAGTGGCTTCATTTCACTGCGTCCAGGATGCATCTACCCTCCACCATCCACCTTTACCATCCGATGGTACGAACTTGAGAGATTTAATACACTAAGGCCGTGCGTTAAAGAGTATTAGTTCTGAAAATGAAACGCTTTTCTGGAAGTATTTATGGTTTTACGATTATGTGTTATATTATTTTTCCAAAGTAATTATATTTCAGTATTGTTTGCTATATATTTATAAAATTGAAGCCTCTGCTATTGATATTTTTTCTCAAAATGTTACTATACTTTTTCGTTTCACACTGATTGAGATGATATCAAATATTTTTGGCTTTGGTGTCTGCTTATTTTTAGTTTTGGTCCACTTTGAGTAACCCAACTTAGACTTTAGGCTATTCTCATATTCGTAGATACCAACATGAGTGGGGCTGTGGGTCATGTCATCAGAACAAAATTGAATATAAACAGAGCTTACATCTTAAATGTTTGATTGATTAGTAATCTCAACTGAGCGTAGGTAGGCTTGGGGAAACTTCCACAACTCCTCACCTTGCATTATAGATAGCTACTTAAGCTATTACGTTCTCCTTACGATTTCGAATCGTTTAATGTTCTAAGTGCTTGCATAAAACTCTTGCTTTTTAATAAAGGGAGGATTTCGAGTGAAAAAAAATAGTTTTATTGTGTGAGGAAAAATTATACAACTTTCACTTTATAGAGAGGTATGTGCCAGACGTATTATGGCGGGAATGAAAGAAGGTTTGTTGGCCTGTTATGTAAAATAACCGACTGAAAAGAAAGTAACTGTGTGACAGCAGTTTAAATATGCAAGGATGAAAGTCCAAGACGTCGTGTTAACTAAACGTGGTATAGTGCATTAGGGAATATATAAATGAATATAGCACATAAGGGATATCAACTATTGAGGTTGTACCCATGAAACGATTTTTGAAGACTTTACTGAAATGCCCATCGATCCTACATAGAAGATGACGAAAATGAGTTCCGATCAAAACTGCATGTATATATATATATATATATATATATATATATATATATATATATATATATATATATAGATATGCAGTTTTGATATTGTTGAGTTTCCCTAGGGAATTCATTTGAGGTTGAATGATGATGGTATTTTTTTAGGCAACGCACCCAATGTTTACAACTACATTTCCCGTCTGGCGCATTGTTTTCCTGTGAGGGCCAGGCAGGGGACTTATAGAATAGAAATTTCAGCTTTGAAGAATAAATGAAAATAAGTCCCTCTCACTGTTTGACACACCCTGAGTAATTATTAATAAATCAAAACACATTTCACAGGAAGTAAGTTAACTCGATAAACTGTGTTAGCCTCTCGACACCCCCCTCTCCTGCTTGAGTATTATCAACATTGCTTTAATAAATTTCTTCAAATCATAAAAACTTTCGAATTTTCTAGTATTTTATATTCCCATATAGTAATTTATATTTATATTTTTTCCAGGCGTAAATAAATAACAGTGGTACATTAAAAATAATTTGAATTATATTGTAAATGCGAGGTGAGGGAAAGAGGTTGTAGCACCTCCCCTTCCTCTTTGCCACACCTCAAATCATATTGAGTTTAAACACAAATAGTCTTTCCTTATAATGACATTTCCAATTTGGAGTGTGGTGATGTACTCTCCAATAGTTATGGATAGTTCATAGTCATTTCAATATTCGTCATTCAATACTGTCAACATATCGGAGGAAATAAGATAATTCAAGGATTTGATTCAGACACGTTCTGAAAATTCAGCTAGACTTTAAATAATACATTATACAAATTAAATAATCAAAATGCTCTTATTGTTTAAATGCCTATGTGAAATAAATAACTAAGTTATTATTTAATTAAAATAAATAACAAATGAGGAGGGTATGGGCGGAGATTGATAACTTCCCTGATCCGAATCACACTTAGAACTATCATAGATGTCTAAAAACATAACATCATTCGTCAATATATGTCTTCTTAAAAACACTTTAATGAGTATAAAATTATTGACTCCCGCTGTAGTTTTTATTATATAACACTTTTATATTTCGTTATACGACAAAATGTTCTCTAAATAACAAAATAATCTTGGATACATATGAATGTCTCTATTATGCCAACCAACATTGGGTAGCAATCTTGGATACGTAGAAAGCTCTCCCCTATGTCTAACTACAGTGGAAGGTCATCTTGGAAACAAACAAAACTCTCCTTTACGCCTTGCCAAAGTGGATGATAATCTTGGATACATATGAATCTCTCTATTATGCCAACCAACATTGGGTAGGAATCTTGGATACGTAGAAAGCTCTCCTCTATGTCTAACTACAGTGGAAGGTTATCTTTGAAACAAACAAAACTCTCCTTTACGCCTTGCCAAAGTGGATGATAATCTTGGATACATATGAATCTCTCTATTATGCCAACCAACATTGGGTAGGAATCTTGGATACGTAGAAAGCTCTCCTCTATGTCTAACTACAGTGGAAGGTTATCTTTGAAACAAACAAAACTCTCCTTTACGCCTTGCCAAAGTGGATGATAATCTTGGATACATATGAATCTCTCTATTATGCCAACCAACATTGGGTAGGAATCTTGGATACGTAGAAAGCTCTCCTCTATGTCTAACTACAGTGGAAGGTTATCTTTGAAACAAACAAAACTCTCCTTTACGCCTTGCCAAAGTGGATGATAATCTTGGATACATATGAATGTCTCTATTATGCCAACCAACATTGGGTAGCAATCTTGGATACGTAGAAAGCTCTCCCCTATGTCTAACTACAGTGGAAGGTCATCTTGGAAACAAACAAAACTCTCCTTTACGCCTTGCCAAAGTGGATGATAATCTTGGATACATATGAATCTCTCTATTATGCCAACCAACATTGGGTAGGAATCTTGGATACGTAGAAAGCTCTCCTCTATGTCTAACTACAGTGGAAGGTTATCTTGGAAACAAACAAAACTCTCCTTTACGCCTTGCCAAACTGGATGATAATCTTGGATACATATGAATCTCTCTATTATGCCAACCAACATTGGGTAGCAATCTTGGATACAGCAATCAAGATATTGCCAGTTATTTTGTAATAAAATCTAAGTTCAAACAAGAAAGAAGACACGCAGTATTACAAGTTTCACCATTTGCAAGAAATCTTTTGTTGAAACGAAATACTAAAATTAAATTATTCTACACAATTTGCTCAGCCGATGACTTCCTGTCTGTTCGCCACTGTAGGAATTTCCAGCGTATGAACCACTCGGGAAGATGCACCGGGAAACTTACCTGCCCTCATTGTTCAGAGGAACATGAAGCCAAGGACTGCCCGAAGAAAGAGAAGCCTGAAGATCATGCCTGTATTAACTGCATCAGCTTTAATAAGTATTGCAAACCCCAATTAAAGGTATCAACAGCCCATTCTGCATTAAGCAAAACTTGCCCTTCTTATATTAATGCCTTCAATAGATTAATTAATAATACAGACTATCAATGAATATATATATACGAACACTGAATTAACAATCCTTTATTATATAATAGCATGCATCATTATCACCTTTAATATATCACACGATTACAAAACCACAACTCACTCTCACTAGTTGCTATGCATAATACTCGTTACTATGGTATCAACATAACCTATAGGTTGATATATATTAACTGTTTACCAAATATTTGGAGAAAAACATGTGTTTTAACTAATTCATATAGAGCCATAACCTAAATATTATCATGTTTACGTTGCTATGGCAATGAATAGGAAAGTAACAGATGCTCACTCTAATATTAATTTGATACAACTTAACATAAAATTAATTCTACGATTCTCTTATATGAATATTTACAAGAAAAAATATCGATAATCATTGATACAAGAACCCTATGTAGGTTCAAAAATAAATTCCTCCAAATATAAAATTTATACCACTGACAAAAGTAAATCACGTTCACAAATAGTTATTAATAACCCCCATATCGATGCTAATTTATTAATGAATTATAGTGATCCAGACACAACTGTTGTGGAAGTCATAACGAATGGACGAAAACTAATATTAATAAGTGCTTATTTTGATATAACTCATGACATTGAATCAAACACTGACAAACTGACTAAAATCTTAAAAGACTTAAAATCTCAAGATATTATCATTTCTTTAGACAGTAATTCCAGATCAAAATTTTGGTTTGATAACAGGACTAATCAAAGAGGACGCAAATTAGAAAATTTCATAATAATGAATGACTTAATCATAGTAAATGAAAATCAAAATTTACCAACTTTTGATGGTCCTAATGGAAGCAGTAACATTGATCTCACATTGACTTCCAGGAATCTTCAGAATCAATTAATCAACTGGAAAATTTCTACCATAGAAAATTTTTCTGATCATTTAACTATTAAATTCTCTTTATGTATTATTCGCCCAATACAAAATGACTTGGATTATTATATAATACTACAAATGTAAATTGGCAAAATTTTGAAAATAATTTAAATTTTGAAATATCAAAAGAATTCAACATAAATGAAAATATTGAGCTTTATTTAGCTCAAAGTATAAGATCGGATACAATAGAAAACATTTTGAACAAATTTTTCAAAGCAACATATAAAGCTTGCAATAAATCTTTTAAAATTAGAAGTTTCAAATATAACAAAACTAAATCTATTCATAACCCGAAGCCATGGTGGGACGATTCATTATCTAAACTTAGAAAAGACTCAAATAAATTAAGAAGAATATATCAAAAGACTACTAAAGATGAAAGCTTACGTGAAATTAGAAAGGAAGCATACTTACTGAAAAAACGTGAATTTGAGAAAACAATGAGAGGTAACAAATTAAAGACATGGAAAGAATATTGTAGTAGCATTCCTCCCACAAATCCTTGGAGCTGGCCATACAAGTTTGCAAGTGGAAAGTTGCGTACCTCATTTACGCTCAATTCAATAAAAAAAGAAGACGGAACATACACGATTAATACAGAGGACACATACCAATATATACTAGACAAACTTGTACAAACTGACTGTATCTCAAACGACAAATAAATACATACGACTATTCGTAACAACATACTAAATGATCTTAACACACTTGACGACCTATCACTAACAGACGATGAAATAGAATACATAATTAAAAATTTAAAACGAAATATTTCACCAGGCATCGATGGTATAACTGGTGACATTTACAAACAAATATACAGATGTTTTCCAAAACTTTTAAATACTTTGTATAAAACATGTTTTCAAAGTGGTATATTTCCTAGAATATGGAAACGGTCAGAATTAGTACCCTTAAATAAACCTGGTAGGAATAAATGTGAAATCTCATCAATTAGACCAATTTCGCTGATCCCAACTGGTGGAAAAGTTTTAGAAAAAATTATAAATTCAAGATTATCATATTATTTGTATTCAAAATCATTAATGCATGAGAATCAGTTTGGATTCACGCCTAAAAAATCTACGATTGAAGCATTGCAACATGTAATAGATTTTATTACCACCTCAAAACACAATAATTCACACACTATTCTAATTTCACTGGATATTAAAGGTGCTTTTGATAATGCTTGGTGGCCATCAATTTTACATGCACTTCAACACCTGAACTGTCCCAATAATATTTATAAATTAATCAATAACTATTTACATGACAGAACATCATACATCATCACACCAAACATTAAATTGCATAAATCACAAACACAAGGTACACCGCAAGGGTCGGGAATCTCACCATTATTATGGAATCTCATAGTAAATGATTTACTAAATAATAGATTACCAAATAATGCTAAGATACTGGCTTTTGCAGATGACATCATTATTCTGATAACATCTAAACTATTTGAACAACTACAGGTGTATATAAACATTATTACAGACATCGTAGAAAAATGGGCACATTTACATAAACTATATTTTAATATTCAAAAATCTTCATACATTATTTTTACTCATAAAAAATCACCTCCACCTTTTCATATACATATACAAGGACAAAACATAAAAAACGTAAATTCAATTAAATATCTAGGTATATTCTTTGACAGTAATCTTAATTGGATTACTCATATAGACAAACTACAAGAACGACTATTAAAACTCATCAACACATTATCTATAGCAGCAAGAAACACCTGGGGACTGAAATCAGACGCATTACACATATTATATAAAGGTGCTATCCTTCCTTCCCTCACGTATGGAATAAACATTTGGCACACTGGACTTAACAAACAACATAACTTAAAGAAATTAAAAAGAGTACAAAGACTGATGGCAATCAAAATTATAAAGGGCTTTAAAACAGTTTCGTATGATGCGTTCTAGCTAAAATAGTCCCCATCGATTTATTAGCACATACTTTTGTTGATCAATATAACCTTCTTAAAAGGTCTATTAATTCAAACGATATTCTAGCTGAATTTGTTGAATCAGAATTGGAATACAAAAGATGGTATCACCCCGGCAAATTTCCAAATATATTAATACATCAAGGAAATAAAACTTTTAGAACGGAAATATATACAGATGGGAGTAAAGATGGGGAAAATGTAGGCTGCGCATGTGTAATATTCATTGATCAGGAATTGACAGAGATACATAAATTTAGACTGGGACACAACTGCACAAACATTCAAGCAGAACAATACGCTATACTGAAAACTTTACAAAAAAAACAAACTGAACATACAAAACATAATACACTTTGTATATACACCGACAGTAAAGTAACAATACAAAAACTACAGAACCGAACAACCTACGACCCGTCAACAACACAAATCAGAGAACTCATAGCAAAATCAAATCATATTAACATATATTTTTCATGGGTTAAAGCACATTCTGATAACTTTGGAAATGAATTGGCCGATAGAGCTGCTAAGTCTGCTTCAAAAGATTCCCAATTACCGGAATGTTACAATAAAATCTCCAAAGCCCACGTAAAATATATGTTAAAAGCTCATCTAACTGAAAAGTGGCAACAACAGTGGGCTGTAACTAATAAAGGACAACATTTAAAACTTTTCATTCCAAACATTAACATATATTTCATCAGCAAAAACATACAAACCGACTTTTACATTACACAATTAGTAACAGGACATGGTTCACTAAATTTTTACTACCAACGATTTGACATAAAAGATAACAATACTTGCCCCTGTGATTACTCAACTCCACAAACAAGTCAACACTAATATACGATTGCAGACTACTGACCAACGAACGACAAAAACTAAAACAAGACATTGAACAAAAAAAAAGGCATATTTCCAATAGAAGAAGACAAGTTATTTTTAAAATATACTAATGCTTTTAAACTATTTGCAGAACATGCTTTTGATACTATTAATCGGTTGAATACTTATTATAGCTTATACAACTACAATACTTAAAATATTTATAGGATAATCATTATTTCTTTTCTCTTTTTCTTTTTAAGATTAATAATTTTCTCTTTATATGTTTTTACTTTACTTTTAACGTTGTTATTGTTAATTCTTTATATATATATATATATATATATATATATATATATATATATATATATATGTCATACTTTTAAATTATTTATGTATAAATTAATTGTAACACACTACAAATGCATGTGATATGCCTACTTGCATGGGACATGCAGAAACTAATAAACGGCCTTTTTATAGGGTTACTATAGGAAGGAAACAAATAAAAATAAATAAATAATTAATATATATATATATATATATATATATAGATAGAGAGATCGATAGATAGATAGATATACAGTTATGAACGGACCTCATTTTCGTCGTCTACTAGGTACGATCGATGGACATTTGAAGAAAAATTTCGAAAATTCCGTCATGAGTACAACCTCAATACCTGATTTCCCTTAAGGGAAATCTGCTAATATGAGATAAAGGTAAAATGTTTAATTCAAAGTTAAGTTATTTTTAATTGTTTATTGAATTATACTTTCAATATTAATTGAAGGGTGAGCTTAATGGGTTCCAGAAATGATAAGAAAATTAATAATGATTAGATATGAGGAAAAGTCAATTTTTATTTCCTGATCCACATTTGAACATAGATACACATACACAAACAAATTCAATTTTTGTAAGGTGATTTAGTATATTGTTGATATTTGGGATGCTGTCTTTAAAAAGCTAGTACATGTAATGTGGAGTCTCTAAGTAAATTAAGGTAATTTTCCTGGAGTTAGTCAGTATGTATTTAATGGTTGATGGATGTTCTGCAGAGAAGTCTTTCTGTTCTTGTCATGAGATTTGAGTACTTTAAATGTGAGTGTCCTTTCCTAAGTCTCATTAGTATAACTTCTTGTCTATGGTCACGTCTGCTGAATGACCACTAGCTTATACAAGGCTTTATTTGTCCCAGATGATTTTCTGATGATCTTTGCCAACATTTTTGCCATACATTTAATGTTGTCTGTAGTATTTGTAAATGTAAGTGTAGGGTCAGTAAGTTTAAGTCATAAGATTGTCTCTGGGTTGGATGTTTGGCGAGTTTGTCCACGTCATTTGTACGTCCAATGTTTACATGTCCTGGAACCCATCATTGTCACTTTTGTTTTTAGTTTTGAAATTTGTTCTAGAATCTGAATAATTAATAGATTAATCAGAGTATATAGTATCATGTGTTGTAGTCTGTATGTGTGACAGCCCCAAGAGTATGGCATGTAATTCAACAGTATATATACTTATGAGGTAGGTTTATTACATATGCATCAACTCCTACAATAGCCACTGCACCAGTACTTCTCTTAAGGGAAATCAGTTATTGAGGTCGTACTCTGAAAATTT
This sequence comes from Riptortus pedestris, assembly GCA_019009955.1. Taxonomy (NCBI): domain Eukaryota; kingdom Metazoa; phylum Arthropoda; class Insecta; order Hemiptera; family Alydidae; genus Riptortus; species Riptortus pedestris. Next base: position 144,271,689 of record CM032232.1, on the reverse strand, counting down.
TTTCTTCAAATTTACATCGATCCTACCTAGGAGATGACGGAAATGAGGTCCGTTCAAAACTGCATGTATATGTATATATATATATATATATATATATATATATATATATATATATATATATATATTTGTCTGTTACCGCTCCAGCGGTCGAAATCATTGTTTAATCATTACCAAACTCGATATTTAGTCGTTTTATGTAAAAAGAAAGATCAACTTCGTTAACGACTGACATCGGACCAGGGGGATTAGAGGGGGAGAATTTTGAAAATTCGAAATATCTCCGTTACTATACGTCGGATCGAAACAATGTATAGAATCAATCGTATAGAAAATTACTTTATTTAATGTACTATATATATTTTTATATACATTTATCCCCTATCTTGAATATTAACCGAGATATTTGCATTTTTCAGCCTTCAGCAAACCCCACTTCTACTCATGTTACATAAACAATAACCTGTTATGTTATAAACCACATTATTCGAAGCTTAAATACCAAATATTGTTTTCAAGAGACCTTTATTATACGAGATACAAGCAAATTTGTTCTGGTGCCCTCACCCCGTCTTAAGTTTTCGGACTAATTAAATTTGATTGATTGAGATAACAATTATTCTGAATCATTATAAATTACAGTACTAGATATAGTAAACAGTTTTTAATCAAATTAATACGTCATATACAGATACATATATTACAGTAATTTTATTTTCCGGTAATAAGTAGGTAGAACTGTTTGTTTACACTTCAGATGCTTTCCGTCGGGAGGTTTCTTCTTATCGTTTGTATTTATTCACTTAATATTCACAGTGGTGTTGTTTTAGCAGAATGTAGATTTATCTATTGTTAAACTTCACGGGGGAAATCTGCTCAGTTTACTCAGCCCCTGCGTGACGGACTTTTTACAGTTTGGGATCCGTCCGTGCATACGGGTAGAACTGGTGTATTGGTGGTTGAAGACTGTTGAAGTTTGTTTTGTACAAGTAACTGGCTAAAGTTTCGTTCTTTTTATATTTTGATAATCTGAGGGCGATCGTTAAGTTCTTTACTTTCCATGATGGAGACTTGTCTGTGTGGGTAAATGTGAGTCAATACTATTTTCATTATATAGTGGATATCTCAATATTAAGGGTTTGACTCTTTAGTTTCTTGAATATTTTGTCAATAGCGCGTCGTTTATATCCGTTACTGATTGTTTTCAGGCTGTGAAGCATGTGTCGGAATACGGCGAGTTTACGTTGAGTGATGGAGGGTTGAAGAAACATGTATAGTGTGTCGATGGTTTCCTTTACGGGTCTACGGGCTTTATTTGATATACTGGACACAGAAAGCCAGGCTAAGGTATTGCTAACTATACTTACTAGTAAAACAAAAGCTTCACAAGACAATTGCAAACTTACCTTTCAACAAACAACGTCACTCCACGTTATTCAACGCTATAGATTAAAATCAATACATACGCCGCACAAAGGACTAAAACTGATGCACCAAAATGTCTGGCGAAGATACGTTCCTTGTACATTAAAAAAAACCAACGATTGAACAATGAGATTTACAAACTTCACCAAGTAAGTATTGGTTTTAACCTGTACCCTGGAAACATTTAACGCTCATGTACATTTGTCTTAAGAGTATTGTTTATCAATAAGTTATGTCGTTTATAATTTGGGGTATCAATATTTTTACGAGTAACAGAACAACGCCCTTCTTTCACATTTCTCAGAAGGGAATTAAATGTAATTTCAATTTCAGAGAGTGCAAGATATATGGGATGCTACAAGGAGATCAGCAAAGAATCCCCCCTTATGAATGGTGATTACAAAGTTTATGAAAATAGCCTCACACCAGTCACATGCATAGATCACTGCAAGTCACTGGGGTTCGGCTATGCAGGTACACAAGCTGGGTATGTAAAGTTTTGCATTCTCATATACATAGGATTTATATATTCATATCATTTATACATATAAATCTGTAAAATAAATAAATATGTAAGATCTCCATTCAATTGCTTGAACACTCATGGACTTACAATATTTCTTAGCTCAACCAACCAGGTTTATCTGGAGGTCAGATATTTGATTTCTATAAAACGGAACAAATAAAAAAAATCCCATGCAGAACTCTCCCCTACCAATTACTACAGTAGGCAGTTATCTTCGATACATGCGAAGCTCTTCTCTGTGTCAACTAACATTTGGTAGTATCTTCGAAACAAATAGTTGGTGGTAATCTTGGCAACACAGAGAATTCTCAACTTTTCCTGACCATAGTTGGTGGTAATCATGGAAACAGAGAGTTCTCCCCTTTTTCCTAACCATAGTTGATGGTAATCATGGAAACAGGCAATTCTCCCCTTTTCCTAACCACATTTGGAGGTAACCTTGGCAACATAGAGAATTCTCCCCTTTTTCCTGACCACAGTTGGAGATAATCTTGGAAACAGAGAGTTCTCCCCTTTTTCCTAACCATAGTTGATGGTAATCATGGAAACAGGCAATTCTCCACTTTTCCTAACCACTTTTGGAGGTAACCTTGGCAACATAGAGAATTCTCCCCTTTTTCCTGACCACAGTTGGAAATAATCTTGGAAACAGAGAGTTCTCCCTTTTTTTCCTAACCATAGTTGATGGTAATCATGGAAACAGGCAATTCTCCACTTTTCCTAACCACTTTTGGAGGTAACCTTGGCAACATAGAGAATTCTCCCCTTTTTCGTGACCACAGTTGGAGATAATCTTGGAAACAGACAATTCTCCACTTTCCCTAACCACATTTGGGGGTAATTTTGGCAACATAGAGAATTCTCCCCTAAGTCTAACCATAGTAATCTTAATTTTAGATTTTAGCATATTTCTCTCAAGTTAAATCAGCTATTGAGGTCGTATTTGTGATAAGGTGTGAGTCTCACAATGCGGTCGACTTCAACTATGAGAGTAATTGAAGCACTAGTTAATAAACCCCGTTACGCTGGGGATGCGTAAACTAAGCAGGTTTCCCACGTGCTGGTATAACACGCTTGTGCTCTAGTTTATCAACATATTCATTATTTGTATGTTAAAAAAATCGTTGAGCAGATGGCGATAGAGGGAGTTCAAAACGTGGCATCACGAATAACTCGCTTTATACTTGAGTTACGAATAAAAATGAATAAAACAACATTTGTAAAGCATCAATTGTTTAACAAGATTGGTTCTATGAAATTTTACGATCCAACTCATAATAACGGAAATATTTTAATTTTTACCATCATTATTTAATTGTTTTAATTCCTAAGTCCCACCTTGGCTAGAAAAGGGTGGTAACCTGTAGATAACCCGTCCGATGAGCCTGAGTTGCAAAAAGTGGACGTTAATAAATAATAATTATTGTTTTAATTAACACATGTTGTTTAACCTAACCTGATTTAGTGTTCAATGATATTTTGTAGGGTAATCGTGCAACGCATTTTTTTTTTTTAATAAAACCTTGTTTACAGGTTTTCTGTTGATCAATTTTTTTCAATTTATTAGACAAAAATAACATTTTTAAGACTATGGATATAAGACTATGGATTAATTACTTGGGCCAGAGAGGCTTGCAATTGAAGTGGATTCACTAACTGCATTACTTGAATGGAACCGCTGGTACAAGAAACTTCCTGCTAACTTACCAAGCAAATGACAACGAGAAATCAGCCATACTGGTAAATCACGTATCTCCGCTCGTTTACGAGAGTTATATGCAGAAATGCCGCTCCACTTTCTTCTTCCAGTGCCCTTCATTACCACCTATATATACCCTGGCCTACGTACCCATCAACCAGTCTTCTCACTCCTGTCATCCGCTCAGTTCTTATGCTTACTTTTCTGTACTTTCACATAATTGTTTCAATCTTTGTATTTTTATGTATTTTTCAAAATAAACCTTTTTAAAAAGAGGTTATTCGTGAAAGCTTATTTTACTCGGTTAATTAACGAATGCGGTACTTGCAATGATGCCATGGCCGTCCTAATGGGTACGTTTATAAAGTTGGTGAAAGATTCTTTGCACGTCACAAGTTAGTGACTAGGCGGCCAATATCTGGCGAATCGTTAATGCTACTTAGCAAAGATTGCAATTTCAAATCCGTTACGGCCGAGACTATCCGTAATGATTGCATAAGAGGCGCATTCATTGCCGGTCTCCGTGAATCCAACATACTATTATTAGAGAGTCCCAACCTTACATATGAGCAGATCTCTAAACAATCAAAGGCCCTAGAGTCGGCAATGGAACAGTCCCTCCAGTACCAAGAACAGTCGGTCAATGCAGTCCGGTCCCAGAGGGCGGGGCTCATCCGCTCGTCTAATTCCTCAGTCCGTTCATCCAAGCCTTGCCAACATACGTCTAGGTCATCGTCTCAGTCCTCAGGTGGCAGCTCCGGGAAGGTTGCAGCTGCTGGTAAAAGGAATTGTCACTTCTGCGGGTACGACTATCACCGGAGGACCTCTTGCCCTGCCCGTGAAGAAATCTGTAAGCCCTGTAGCCTGTGGCCTGATTGGCCACTTCGCCAAAGTTTGTCGTAGCTCTCAAAGGAACTTTATCAAGGGCTGTCGGTGCCAAAAGTCCACAAGGGCTTCGATGTCCGCATTGACCTATTCTTGCCTTAGGAAAGCGATCATTCCAGTTAAAATAAACGAAATAAAAGCCCAAGCACTTATAGATACAAGGAGTTTACTTAGCTTCATTTCAGAACAGAAAGCTCCTATCTTACCAGCTAACTTAACTGTATCCATGGTGCCTATAACTCTGAATTCCACAATTAACAGGGCTTGCAGAGTATATCTGAAGATAGAAACATCATTTCTACCTTATGATAACACTCAATATTCTCTCAGATCTCTTAGCTGACGTCATCTCTTAGTTTTCTCAGAAAATTAACGTTTTGAAATCTTGTCCATTTCCCACAAATAATCGAGCAGTCCAAACTTTTGGAATACTAAAATCAGAGATAGAAACCGCTTTAGTCAGTGCCATTGAAGAAACCGTCTTTACAGTTGAAACAGATGCTTCCTTCGAACATGCAATAGGAGCTAAACTTTCGCAGAACGGTCGACCTGTAGCATTTTTCTCCCGAACTCTCAACCATTTCGATCGACGACATTGATCGGTAGAGAAAGAAGCTTACGCGATAGTTGAGGCAGTGAGAAAGTGGCGTCACTATCTACTAGGGAGGCACTTTAGGTATCTTACAGATCAAAAGTCCGTGTCTTTTATGTTCGATGGCAAAGCACCTGGTAAAGTCAAGAACGAGAAAATCTTGCGTTGGAATGAAGCAGCAGATGCGTTGTCAAGAATATGTTCTGAGGTCCAGTGTAATTTCAACAAGCTCAAAGAACTCTCTTAGAACTATGTCATCCCGGAGTCACTCGATTGAATCACTGGATAAAAATGAAGAATTTGCCGTACTCGCTGGAAGACCTTAGGAAAGTAACGGGTTCGTGCAAGATCTGTGTTGAGCTGAAACCGAGGTTCAATAAGCAAGAAGGACATTTTATAAAAGCGACACGACCGTTGGAGCGATCCGTTTTCTCCTTTGCTCTGCTGCGTACGAGACTCCTCACGAACCGATGTTCAAGCAGCCCAGGAAATCGGGCAATGGCAGTTCCACTCTTCCCTGGCTTCACACACCTTGCCCTGTGCTTCTTCGTAGAAACGTGAGGCAGTACTAGTACGAGCCACTGGTGGACGAGGTTGCTCTTCTTGAAGCGAACCCGGAGTATACCCATGGCTCTCAGACGGACGGGAGACTACCGTATCTACGAGTCCCCCAACATGTAACGGTGAAGAAGCTAGGCAAGAGGATACCCAGATAAAAATATGGACTCTTATTTGAACCAGGACCAGGGCTTAAGTTAGCAGGAAGTTTTGAAACGTCTTGTACCAGAGGTTCCATTCAAGTAATGCAGTTAGTGAATCCACTTCAATTGCAAGTCTCTCTGGCCCAAGTAATTTATCCATAGTCTTAAAAATGTTATTTTTGTCTAATCAATTATTGAACAAACCTTATTTTCGTCATCTCGTGGGTAGGATCGATTGAGATTTGAGGAAAATAGAAAATCTCGTAATGAATGCGAACTCAATAGTTGATTTTACTTAAGGAAAAAGGATGAGATGATTTAGGGTTTCATGATTTAGAGTTTTTAACTAGTACCTAATAACTTTCTCGTTTACAGCAAAGAATGTTTTTGTTCTCACGAGAGGCCTTCATTCAAATATTCTGCTGAGGAGTCAGACTGCAATATGCCGTGTGAAGGCGACACATCCAAAAAATGTGGTAATGAATGGAGGTTGAGTGTTTATGACATCGAGGACAAAGGAGTGAATCATGTAGGTATCTACTACAAAGGTTGCTACGTCGATTCATATAACAGAATGATGCCCTTTTGGCCTTTTATTTCTGGCATTAACACAGCTGAGTTCTGTGCTGGACTCTGCTTCCGAAATGGTTATCGATTTTCAGGAACTGAGTATGGGTAAGTTGCTTTTATGTATTTTTCTAGTTATGTGGTACGAATTTGCCCGTTTATACATCTGCCTTTTAGTCTTATTATGGAATTTTTACCTGACAATATATCGAAGATACAAGACTAAATGTAGACCAAATATGGTGTTTGTACACGCATGGGTACAGTAGATATAAAATACGGGTGGGTTCTGGTGCACGGCACCGATGACGACCCAAAAATCAGAGAAATAAAGAACTTCCAAAATACTAAAATCAATGTTTGTCACTTTTCAACTACTGCATAAACGTTCCTTCTTCTCTGCTGTAAAATGAAGTAACATCTCTTTCAAATGTAAACACGAGTATTATATGTTTTGTATATTAATTTCCAACTAGACCAGATAGATTTTTAATCGGACTTGGAGGGGGGGGGGGGGGGTTAATAGGGAATTTTCGAAATGTCTCCGTTACTATTCGTCGGATCAAAAATATATATTGTATATAACTAATCTTATTGCAACTTGAATGCCCTATAAATATTGTTATATATATATATATATATATATATATATATATATATATATATATATATATATATATATATATATATATATGTATTCTGTAACTTGAATATTAATCGAGATATTTGCATTTTTCAGTTTTTAGTCTTCAGCATACCCCCACTTCTTTCCATCTTACATGAAAAATATCCTGTTACGTAATAAATCGCAATATTCGAAGCTTAAATACCAGATATTGTTTTCAAGAGACCTTTATTTTACGAGATTCATGCAATTAGTTTTCAATAAATTTAATATGTAATATTCAGATATCTTTCAGTAATTGTTTTTTTCTTACCGGTAAGAGGTAGGCAGACCTGTTCGTTTACATTTTAGACGCTTCCAGTTGGGAGTTTTCTTATCGTTTGTAATTATTCACTTAATATTGACGGTTCTGCTGCGTTCCAGCATGTAGATATGTTTATATTTTACATTATTTACAACATTTCAGAAATTTTTAAAATTTGTTAAAAATGAAATACAAAACATTGATGTTTCTGGGATTTTGCTTTCTGAGGTGTTCTAAACACTCCTTTTGGGGTTTTTTATTTGATGCTTTTTCAATTCCGAAGATTAATTCACTTTCTCGAACCAGTTATTGCATTACTTTCGATGATTAAAAACATTTGTTATTTAATGAAACAGAACTTGAATACAGAATACTCGATATTTACCCGTCTCTGTCAACACTAAATATCATATTTTTTATTGGTTGACATCGGACCAAAAATGGGGGGGGGTTGGAGGGAGGGGGAATTCGATAATTCACAATATCTTCGTCATTATGAGTCAGTTCGTAAATTGTTATAGAACACAACATGCTCTTCAATTGTTGTTCTATTCATTTGTTTTGTAACTCAAATATTAAGGGAGTTATTAGTGTTTTATTGGTTTCAGTCAGAATAGAATTAAGGATTTTTCGGTCTGGTTTTTGGTAGGTTTCTATCTGTTTGCTACTTTTTCAGACTTACTTTTGGATCATTTTGAAAAGCTTGCTGAAAAGCTTCAGGGTTTTTATCTACGTCGTAATAGATTCCAATCATTCTGTAAAGTTGAGGAACTTGAAATGAGATCACAAATTTGAGTTTATGATTGTTTTAGTATTTTTGAAGTATTTTCTTTTTCTTTTGGCGTCGTCGTTGTCTGATTTTGGGGAGTGTGCCAAAATCCGCATTTTATATCTACTAATACCTTCGAATATTAAGTATGAGTCTGCCAATTCCAGCTCCTGAGTGGAGGCTTTCTAACGTAGCGGCGAATCACGTACTCGTGAGTCGTTCGCTATCAAATATGATAACCTGGCGGTATAAAAAAATACCAGATGGTTTTATAAAATATGTTGAGTTAGTGAAAATAGTTAACCGGATTGCGAGTGCAAAGTTAGAAATGCGAAAGAAAATATCTAGTGTCTCGTGCTAACTGTGACTGAGTTGTGGCTATTCAAACTGGACCATAGTGAATAGTGAACCTACTAGATTTGTTACCTGTAAATATTTTATGCCAAGAAGTTTTTATTGTTTTTAATATACAACTTGAACAGTGAACAGAACTATTTATTTCACCCCACTTAGTCCACAAAACTAACGTTTTTGCGCCTGCTGGAAGACTTTAGCTTAATAGCTTCATAATTAGCAACATAGAACAACTTATAACTAGCTTAATATTTGCGTTCTTGAAAATGAGCTAGGATGAGAAATTATAGAGCATGGAATGTTAAACATACATATTTTTTTTATTCTATAATCTTTTTCGATCTGGCTCATTATAAAAGATATTTTGAATTTTTGAATTCTCCCAAGTCTATACACCCTCCTCTTCCTAATCTTATTTCAGAAACTAACGAATATGATCTTTTATGTTTGAAGAAACAATTATGTATCAAGTATGGCATGGATCAAACAAACATTTTTGAGTCCGGAACTTTAAATATTAATTGGTTTTTTCACCCATAATGAACATGCATGTCCACATAGTAAAGGCTAATTGATAACAATACTAGATATTTAAGCTAGGAATAATATTTGAGATTATTTAAAGATAACGGATATTGTGCACATATAGTATTTTAATAAATAAGCCACTTTATATTACAACTAATCGTTTATAAACTTTTGTGTTCCAACTTATGTTAACAAACGTTGACCAATCAGCGAGGAGTGTTACTGTGGGGATGTTCTGAGGGGACCGCCCGTGGCTGATGCCGACTGCAGCATGATGTGCACTGGAGATGCAAGAATCCGTTGTGGTAACCGCTGGCGTCTCTCGGTTTATGCTACTTCAATATCAGGTCAGTTAGTACTCTCATAATTCTGACTGTAGTCCGTAAAATAGCATTACATCCGACACGCAGGGGCTGCGTATGTCATGCTTATTTCCCAAGAATGTAGCAGAGTTGGCGTCTAGTTATTATTAGAAGTCCTTCACGATGGCGTTTCGTGAACTAAACGGATTTCCCACGTGATAGTTTATAAAGCGGTTATGACCTCAAATCTCTCATTTTTAGATAAAATAGAATAAGATGCCGAAAGTAAAAGTATTTCTTCTCCTTTAAAATTAAGTCAGTTCAAAATAACAAAACAAGGTGCTATACCAGCTCAGCTTTTTCCAATAACTGAAAAACATATTGTTATTTTAAGAACTTAGAAAGCATACTTAGAAATAGCAAAGATGATGATTAAACATTTTTGGCAAGAAATAAAAAGATACTACGGACGTTACAAATACAAGATTATAATCATTTGTTTAGTTATAAAGTAGATTAAATATTTACAAACAAGGACTTCTCTATCTATAGGCTTGTTAATTCAGAAGAATGGTTTCTTTCGAATGATTAATCCAACTGTGCGTTGCGTCACTTCAGAGAGGTTATGACTTCCACGAGGTATTACTACCGGTTATTGTGCCCTGCAAAAATGTCCAAAATAGTATATATCCTACCTACGAAATGCCTTGGACGGCGTGTTGCTTTCCCGGTTGACCTCCGGGACATCTCATGAAGGCTGGATTCACGGTTAGTCCCTGAGAAAGGCAGAGCATAACGAAGCAAAGCCAATGGTGGAGGTGGAAGCACAAGACTGCTCCTAGGAGGAGAAGCAACGGAACTTACGAGTTTCACGAAGCGACTCATGTCCACTGGAGTAACTCATTCCTACAAAACACCTATAGGTTTTAAAGAAAATAAAGTAAGAGATCATGATTATTTAACTTTTAATTGTAGAGGACCTCCTTATGAAACCTGAAATTTGAATTTTAAATATTCTTCGTTTGTTACAGTATTTATCCATAATTTGATTGGTTATGATGCATATCTATTTATAACAGGGGCTCAGGTTAGCCATGTGAGTTAAAGCGTTGACCTTAATCCCACATGGCAAACCTAGAGAGACGAGTTCGATTCTCGCCTGGGCAAAGGAAATTATTTAGTGACGGAATTCATTAAATAACATTCTAAGTCCCACCCTGGCTAGAAAAGGGTGGTAACCTGTAGATAACCCGTCCCGATTAGCCTTAGTTTCAAAACGTGAACGTTAATAAATAATTATTATTTATAAAAGATGTGGGGAAATTTTATATTAAATATTGATGTAATTCCAAATCCTGAAGGAAAACATTCTATCAGAATGTTGGCAAAACTAAAAGTTCGATTTCTTGACTCGTTCAAATTTATGGCTTCAAGTATAGATTCAATATCAGCAAACTTAAGAATTTTTGGTTTTCCTCCCCTTTACTTTACTTTACCTCTGAGCATTCTTTAATGTATGTTTAGATGAAAGTGCAGCAGGCCACTTCGTTGGCTGTTTCATCGACAATACAGAAAATCGGCTGCTATCTGGATACAGTTTGACTCTGGAAGCTACTAACAGCCCTAGGAGGTGTATGAACACATGTCTACAGCTCGGGTTCGATTACGCTGGTGTTGAAAATGGGTAACTTACTTTATCTTTTAAATATATAAGACATTTTTATTTGATTTTAAGAAATTAGTTTAGTTGTCATGTAACTTTAATTCATCCCAATATTTCTATAATCACGAGCCATAGGTTCCTCTACTAGACAGCATTTTCGGAAGAAATATTTCTAGAATGTTGTCTCTTCGCCAGGGCTTCGACATATATTTTTATGTTAATATCTATTATTAGACTGGTACCGCCTTTTGTTGCAATACTTGTTTATAAAGCAATATCTTGTGTTATAGGGATGAGTGCTACTGCGGGAGCCAGAGACCAGAGAAAGAAAAACTGGCGAAAGAAAATGAATGCATGTTGGTGTGCCCAAACGGAGTGACAAGGGCTTGCGGAGGCAAGGGCAGGCTGGGCGTCTATTCGACATACGCCCTTTACAAAGGAAATAATAGGTATTCTATTTCCATCAAATTCTTCTCATTCATTCTTTCCAAACAGATGTTATTGTAGCGGTAGCTAGTATTCACCGAATAACTGCACATCGTTGGCTGTACCTCTTTGGGGTGAAGCCTCCATCAAGCCTGGCTGAGGTTATGTTCCGGTCTCTATGTTACAGTCGTGACAGTTTTCATATTGAGTACAGTGTATAGTGTCAGCGCCAGGAACTACTTTTAATGCAGTCAGCATTTAGCAAGGAGCAAGGTCATTTATTATCTAGGGTGCACCCCTTATATTTACTTATTGTTTTGCAATTATCTAGCATGTAATTTAGAATTTAAGTAGCTTGCTTTATTAGGATTTTTCTATTCGTTATATTTTCATTAGTTACCCTTCTTTAAGCATTAACAAAGTTTACTTATTACGTCACTCGATACCATATCGATATTGATTGACCGAGCGGTAATATATCGATATTGTTTCCATAGAGGTAGTAGTGGTGACAACGACGTTCCAATCTAATATCTGGGAACCAGTAACTTCTTAATTATACTTCGATTACATTTTTTTTGTTTAGTCGTTTCATTGGCACTCTATCTTATTATTCGCGTAAAATAAAGATATTTCTCGGCTGCATAACTGGCTTACAATTTCACCATTCCTTATTTCTCATGTATTGGTGTCCCATTGCCTTTTTTATCAGACCATCCAGTAATAAAGGCATTATGATGAAAATTCCATTCGCACCAGTAAAGTTAGGCATGAGCGGAGGAAATTGTATTCAAGGCCATAGCCATCTCTCGGTAGTCTGTATAAGGCAGAATGAGTAAGCAGATTTCAATATACTCTTCAGTTTTGCACCACTGACATTTTTTAAGTGAGAATTTAGACAGGGGGTGGGAGCAGACATATATAACGCATCAATAACTACTACTTCATGTTTTCCACGCAGAGTATCCCTCTAACGTGGGAGTTTATTTGAGTTTTCTGTGCTCCATCCTGTGGATACTGCTCTTTGAACTGTTGTTACATATGCAGAATGGAAGGTTATAATTGAAGTGAAACAATTTTTCACTGAGTGCATAATAAAATAAAAAGTAAATAATTGAATATAAAAATAATGTATTTAAATTTCATTAAATAAGTGATGATAATAATGATGAGCTGCATTATTGAATGCATGGAAATATAAAAGAATTTATAAATTCAAATAAATAAGCCTAATCATAATTTGTATTTTGGATTAGCCTTGTGATTGCAATTTTATATGTCGTTATTAATATTGAAGCAAGTAATGCATTTATTAAAGTTGGACTTACATGATTTGCTGTCATGCTGGTTGCTATTCCCGTGTCCCAGGCGAGAGCAGTTCCAACATCTCCTCACAGCCAGATAATCCTCTATAACGGAGATAGAGTTGGTTCACTTTCTGCTCCAGTAGGCCTCTTCCATAACTGCCCATCTTCATCACTCTTCTTGTTATCAGTGATAAACTTCAAAAGAATATCTTTGTGGCGGAAGTGCGCCTGGACAACAGTAATAGCGTGGGTCTCGATATACTCTCAAGGTAACCTACCGAAAGTGATGTAGTAGTAACAAACAATTTACATTACCATGGAAAACATATAGGTTATGAAATGGAGGAGACCAGTGTAAATATGTAAGCTATGATATGTTGTGATTAAGTTCCTGTTCTTGTTCAATGTTTTAAGTTCCTATGTTTTCATTAATTATATTTTAATTTAAAGTCATGTGTTTCAAACGTTTCCTTAATTATTTAACGAAGAACGTTAAAGTGGTGCCTTCGTTAAATCTTCATTTGCCCAAATTATATCGTTTTGTGTTTTAGGTGCAAAGATGAGGTTATGCTCATTTACTTCCTCTGGTATATCTTTTTAAAATCAATCGTGGCTTAAATTTCTTAATATCTTCAATTAGAAGTTTTAATGACCCAGAATCAATTTTAAGTTTGATTTTTTTCTTAAAATGGTTTTAGAACTCCTACCAAGATATTTTTTAGCGATTTTAACCAAGATCTTCACAATTACATATAAGAAAGTCAGGCTCATTTCCCTATTTAATACATATCATCTGTTTGGTATTAAGAAAGTTTCTGATACTATGGGTAATATATGAAACTATTTCTAATTTATTTTTATTTCCAGCTCGGAGCTTGTCAATGGAGCACTTTTCTGGAATGGAGACTAATGTTCATTTCTCTGAGCACAGTACTTAATAAATCTATTAAATTTGATTTGTTATAATTTTCATATGAAATATATCTTGGTGTTGTTTGGTTTAAGTTTTTTCTATACACCTTTTTTTTTAATTGCATTGTTATGAGTTCATAAACTTATAAAAGGTTTTGAAAACGACATACTTTATCACTGATGTTAAACTTGTATAAAAGAGCCAATATACCTCATCCATCATAAATTATATGACAGATTTTTATTAATATATTGATTGGTGTTGGCTAGACGCTCTTAACACCGACTGCTTTAAATCTCTCTCTCTCTCTCTCTCTCTCTCTCTCTCCCTCCTCTCTTCTCTCTCTCGACACTCCTCTCTCCTCGCCTCTTCTCTCCCCATCCTATCTTCTCTCTTTCTCTCTGCTCTCTCTCCTCTCGTCTCTCTCTCTCTCTCTCGCTTCGTCTGTCTCTCTCCTCTCCCTCCTCTCCTCTCTCTCTCTCTCTCTCTCTCTCTCTCTCTCTCTCTCTCTCTCGCTCTCTCCTCTATCTCTCTCTCTCTCTCTCTCTCTCTCTCTCTCTCTCACTCTATGTCCTCTCTCTCTCTCTCTCTCTCTCTCTTGATTCTATCTCTCTCTCTATCTCTCTCTCTCTCTCTCTCTCTCTCTCTCTCTCTCCTCTCTCTCTCTCTCTCTATCTATATCTCTCTCTCTATCTCTCTCTATCTCTTTCTCTCTCTCTCCTCTCTCTCTCTCTCTCTCTCTATCTCTATCTCTCTCTCTCTCTCTCTCTCTCTTCCTTTTCTAAATTCCTTTTCTATGAATCGCTGTCAAAATTCCTTCTTTTCTTTCATCACGGTGATGATTTAGTACATTTTTCTTTGTTGATAATATAATGTCTTAAGATGTTCTTTTTTGTTTTCGTCGCGCCCCTTTTGGTATTTCCTTCTTAAATTATAAGTAGTTTTCTTCAATTTTGTCAAATTTTCGTTTCACCAAGGCACTCCACCAGCTTTATGCATGACAACAGGAAGACATTCCTTGTATGCAGCAATGATGTCATTAGAAAATTTTGATACTACGTTATCAATGTTTTCGTATTCTCCTAAGTGCCACGAAATATTATTATTTAAAGCCTCCCAGTTTGCGTGTTTTGTATTAAATTTTAGTTATTCTACGTGATTGGATATTTGTATAGTGTGCATTTCCATCACTATTACTTTTTGGTCACTTGTGGTCCAATCTTCAACTCGCCAGTTTAATATTTGGTTAGATATGTTGGGGGTCGCGAGTGACAGATCTATGTGGGAGTCTCCGTTTGAGCCGGAAAACGTTGGGGGAGATGAAGGGTCATTTAATAATATCAGGCCGTGCCTCGCCATAAATTCTTCAACCATATCACCCTCTTTGTCTCTAGTTTTTGACCCCCAAATCGTTGAATGGGCATTTAGATCACCGACAATCAAAATGTTAGAGCCTAATTGTTTGATGGCTTTTTCGACTTCTGCTATAATCTCATCTTTAGGGCAGGAGAATTTCGCATACACTCCTATAATGTCGAAATTTATTCCATTGCAATCTATATTTACCACGGCTATTAGTGGGGTTGTTAAGTCTTGTCGTACAGTGACAACGAAATTTGGCTTCATTATAAGGAGCGCACTTTCAGGCGTTGAATTTAGACCACTTCCTTTATGTGCGACTACTCTGCAAAAGCTCGGTATATTGCTGACGGTGCCTCGGGATGTTGGTGGTTCCTGGATAGCGAGTATGTCTAGAGTATTCTTCGGGTGGGCAAACAGTTCCTTCATGACTAATGGGCTTTTCTGAGTGTTGTGGTGTGCTACTGTGATTTTAGTACTTTTACCCTTCATAGTCTGTTCTGTATATTAATTTATTAAGTGCATTTTCATGTGCAGGGCAGTCCTTGCTCGAGGCTAGATGATTTGCATCTTTTTTTGCGAAACTCTGCACTACGCTTAACCACAATGGACAGCATTCATGGAAACTTGCAGAAACCTCCCATATACCCAAGTAGAGCGGATATTAATCTGGGAGAATGCGAATGTATCCACCAGGTCTAACCACAATGGACTGCATTCATGGAAACTTGCAGAACCCTCCCATGTACCCAAGTAGAGCGGATGTTCATCTGGGAATCATGCGAAATCTACACCACGCTTAACCACAATGGACTGCATTCATGGAAACTTGCAGAACCCTCCCATGTACCCAAGTAGAGCGGATGTTAATCTGGGAGAATGCGAATGTATCCACCAGGTCTAACCACAATGGACTGCATTCATGGAAACTTGCAGAACCCTCCCATGTACCCAAGTAGAGCGGATGTTAATCTGGGAGAATGCGAATGTATCCACCAGGTCTGACTACAATGGACAGCATTCATGGAAACGTACAGAACCCTCCCATGTACCCAAGTAGAGCGGATGTTAATCTGGGAGAATGCGAATGTATCCACCAGGTCTAACCACAATGGACTGCATTCATGGAAACTTGCAGAACCCTCCCATGTACCCAAGTAGAGCGGATGTTAATCTGGGAGAATGCGAATGTATCCACCAGGTCTAACCACAATGGACTGCATTCATGGAAACTTGCAGAACCCTCCCATGTACCCAAGTAGAGCGGATGTTAATCTGGGAGAATGCGAATGTATCCACCAGGTCTAACCACAATGGACAGCATTCATGGAAACTTGCAGAACCCTCCCATGTACCCAAGTAGAGCGGATATTAATCTGGGAGAATGTAAATCTATCCACCAGGTCTAACCACAATGGACAGCATTCATGGAAACTTGCAGAACCCTCCCATATACCCAAGTAGAGCGGATATTAATCTGGGAGAATGCGAATGTATCCACCAGGTCTAACCACAATGGACAGCATTCATGGAAACTTGCAGAACCCTCCCATGTACCCAAGTAGAGCGGATGTTAATCTGGGAGAATGCGAATGTATCCACCAGGTCTAACCACAATGGACAGCAATCATGGAAACTTGCAGAACCCTCCCATGTACCCAAGTAGAGCGGATGTTAATCTGGGAGAATGCAAATGTATCCACCAGGTCTAACCACACTGGTCAGCATTCATGGAAACTTGCAGAACCCTCCCATGTACCCAAGTAGAGCGGATGTTAATCTGGGAGAATGCGAATGTATCCACCAGGTCTAACCACAATGGACAGCAATCATGGAAACGTACAGAACCCTCTCATACACCTAATGATTCAAAAGTAGTTATATATATTTTTGGCACCATTACATGCTTCTCCAGTTTTTATAATTTGAGTCATGTTTCTATAGGATAATTTTTAATATTCACAAAACAAAATCCTTATTTGACTGCTAAGTTTTATTTTATTTTTGTTGGTGTGAAATGTTAAATAATTTTCAGGGAGTGAATGGTTAAAACTACAAATACTTCTATAGATTTGGCTGTAACTTAAGTTAAGAACTCTATCAATGTCAACTGGTTTATAATTGTTTAAATGATTCTTGTTGGCTAGCAAAGTTTTTTGGTCCAAAGATTCGAAAAAATATTCTTCAACATAATTATGTCCTGCTGTCAGTTTTACTTGTGACTCCAAATTATATTTTATGCCGCTTTTCATATTGTGTAAACTAAGGAGCTTAAGAAAACATTTTTTTGGAAGTTGGTGGTCAGGCATTGAGAGCAGTTTTACTCAGTTCATATAACTACATTTAAGTGAGCTCGGAACGTTTGCAAACGGACTATATAATTCGGGGTAATTCTTGGCCAAAAATACAAATACTTTAAGAACCTCAGCTGTACAGATTCTCTGCTCCATAAAGAAGAGTAGATGATGGTAGTGAAAACATGTACACAACAACATTTATAGAACATAACATTTGCACTAAGATTGGTTATATACAAATTTTCGATCCGACGCATAATAACGGATATATTAAGAATTTTCGGAATTAACCCCCTTTAAACTCGCCCTCTCCCTTGTCCGATTTCAGGCGTTAACCCTTGGTCGGGCGAGTGATCTCCCAGATACACAGTTTCTATAGAAATATTTGCCACACCTCCTAGCAGAGAGTGGTGGTCTAGTGCTTCGAGTTATGTTCTTTATAGGTCTCCCCCTCAAGGTCAGGTGTGTCACTTTGTTCGATGGAGTCGTGTGTTTCACCTGTCATTCAATTGTATCTCCTAAGCGTTGCCTTTAATCTCACATGGTAATCCTAGAGTGGCGATTCTTGCCTAGGCAAAGGAAATTATTTAGTGACGAAATTCATTAAATAACGTCCTAAGTCCCACCTTGGCTAGAAGAGGGTGGTAACCTGTAGATAACCCGTCCCAATTAGCCTGAGTTGCAAAAAGTGGACGTTAATTAATAAATAATAAATAATAATATTATATTGCTCATACATGAGCTTTCAAAAGAACTTGTACAAGAGAATATTGTACGACGCAGTGACAACAGTAGACGTTTACCAACCGAACTAAGGACGAAACTTGAAGAGTACAGAGACTCTTTGGACCATACATTGAACTCAAGTACAAAAACAGTATAAAAAAAGTCATTCCGCTACAATGAAGAAAAGAAAATGATGTGAACCATGCGAAACTAAAAAGAAATGTAGGTTTACTAATTACTCTTGTGAGATTTGCAAAACCAAAATTTGTTTACAACATAGTTCTATGCTTTGTCCTAATTGTAATGCAGCTCTGCAAAAGAAATAATAATTAAACTGCTTTTTTCAAAAAGGATTTGTAAATTAAAATTTAGGTGATTTTTAATAAGTCTTATCTAAAAGTGATTTCTTGCTACTTATTTTTGAATGAAGTTATATTTAGATAATTTGTTTAAATTGTTCACAAACTGAAATAAATTATATATAATTAAGACATGTGCAATTAAACAATTTCTTTTGATATTTGTATTTTTTAATTATATCTTAAAAATTATCGTCCACGGTTTTAATAATAATGAATCTATAACCAACTTGATTATTTTATCTACCAAGATTTTTTTATTATAATACTTGCCAATTTTGAAAATTATTTACTTCTTTCAAACAAATACTTCCTCTGTTACGGTTTCTAATCACCTACTGAACATTTTAGTGCAATATGTATATTAAAAAACTGTATTTCCGTAAAAGCGGTTGAGGATGATCTCTGAGATACACGCTCCTGAAGACGGAATATTCTTGTCGCGCCCGACCGAGGGTTAACGAATTTGATCTTTCTTTTTGTATAAAACGATTATATATCAAGTTTGGTAAAATTGCGACCGCTAGAGCGTTAACAGATCGATGGCCTTTTGATGAAAAATGGCCGCGCGTTATGAGCACTGCCTCAATAGCTGATTTAAAAGTGGAAAATCTGCTTAGGCTAAGCAGCCCCTACGCGAAAGACTTTTGAATCAGCCTGGTAACATTAATGCGTCCTAATGCAAATCCACTGATCACGGGATCTCCTACTGCATAACCCTGTCATTTCCATTACCGATATTAAATTTTAAATCACAACTTAATTATGAAATGTTACAAAGATTTCAAATGATAAATTAGAAAATTTAATTTCAGTAAGCTATTAAAATTTGCATTGTTTCAAGTTGTTTTTAAATATTTTATTG